>CM070682.1:17086247-17583825 GCA_036346265.1 Melocanna baccifera | reverse complement strand
TAATGTCTCACAATCCTTCGACTTGCATAAAGCTTCAAATTCTCTGAACAAAATTCCAAACCATTGTCGATCTGAAGCTTCTTGACATGCTTACAGTTGTCTCTCAATCATAGTCTTCCACTCCTTGAATGTGTTGAATACATCCGATTTACGCTTGATGAAGTATGCCCAAACTTTTCTTGAATAATCATCAATAATGGTCAACATATAGCTTGCACCTCCAAGTGATGGAGCGGGATTCTCCCCACAAATCGAAGTGAATATAATCCAATATGCCTTTTGTAGAGTGAGTCGCAGTCTTTGAATTTCACTCTCTTTTGCTACCGAAGATACAATGTTCACAAAACTTTAACTTATCGATGTTTTGACCATTAAGAAATCCTCTTTGCATAATTCCGTCATCCCGACTTGGCTCATATGCCCAGACGCATATGCCAAAGATTAGTAGCATCGAATTAAATGATTTATTTGAAACAACGACAACATTACGAAATAGTAGTGCCTTGCGGATGATATAAGTTGGCGCTTTCATATCACCTTTCATCACAACAAGAGAACCTTTGGTAACCTTGAACTCCACCTCCACCGAATACTTGTACCTTTTAGCATCAAGAATACTCAATGAGATAAGATTTCTCTTTAAATCCGAATATGGCGAACATCGACAAAGTCACGATGGTGCCATCAAACATCTTGATCTGGATAGAACCAATGCCTGCAACCTTGCATGGTGTATTATCACCCATCAACACGGATCCACTTGGCGTAGCTTCATAGGTAACGAACCAATCACGGTTCGGGCTCATGTGGAAAGTGCGGTGAATCAAGAATCCATTCATCGTCGGTTTTGCAATTACCGGCAAGGCAACAGAACATCTCCATCGAGAACCTTCTTTGGTGACAACGGTGGCTCTAGCATCATCCTCTTGTTGATCTTTCTTGAAATTATTATTCCTCTTCTCCTTGTTACGCAACTTCCAAAGACTCGGATATGTCATGTCCATCTTTTGCAATACACGCAAGACTTCACCTTACGGATTTAGATCGCCTCTGAATCTGCTTTTATACGCCTCTTGAATTGTCGTATGAACTCTTCTCATATTGCTGCTGGCAGACAGACAAACCTTACGCATGCGTGCTTGAACTCCCAGGGAACCATAAGTTTCATCTTTTCTTTAGCATGTAGAGCTTCATAAACTTCACGAGAGTAAGAGTATCTCGACTATATAGAATAGTATCTCTAAAAGTAGAGTCTGAACTAGGAGAGAGCATAGCAAAATAAGACCCAAATCTTCTTCATCATATTTTACCTCCATAGACTAGAGGTCGAAACAACTTTCTTGAAAGTTGTCGGGTGGTTCAACAATAAGGCTCCTCCGCCATCTTGTGTGAATAAAGCTTTTGCTTCAAATGCAACTTCTTGGTCGGATCCTTGGTCATGCGGATCTGCTCCACCGACCATAATGCGTGGTGGATGTCTCCTTCATAACCTCTGTAGAATATTATTTGATAAATGAAGATGAATTTGGGATAAGGCCTTACGATCTTTACGTTTCTTCTCATCGGCGGACGATGTATTGGCATCTTATCGATCCCCAAAGAGCATCATCAAATCAAGTTGTGATAAAACAGCCTGCATCTTGACTTGCCATAGAAAACCTCGTGTCGCGATCCAACAGCGGAAGATCATATTTTAGAGTCACCATGCGAAGAAAACCAAAAATTTTGCTAGTATAAAATCTTGCAAAAATCAGGTATCAAAAATCGATCGAGATCTAGCAAAAGCTTGTCGAAATTTCTAGTATGCTTTTAGTGCACTTAGCAATTTCTAGAGAAAAAGTAACCCAAAAAATCAAATTGCACAAAGGAGGCAACAGACCTAGTATTCTTTTCCTTACTAGACTTGCCTTTTTCTCCTTCTTTTATTTCTCTCTCTCCAGCACCTTTTGCCACTGCTCTCTGCTGCTTTTAGTTGGTTTGCTTTGATTTGCTCTGAGCAAGAAACGTGGATGAGAGACTAGCTATGTGCTGCAGCTTTACGGACGTGAGATGCTCTGTTCAGTTGTGTTGATTGGACCTAGCGGCGTGCGCTTGCTCCGAGACGCGCGCTGCTTACATTGTCGCCCTTCTGCTGCCTTTTCTTTGGTGCAGCTTGGCTTCGTCTCGAGGACGAAAAAAACGGAGGCTGCTCGGATTCTTTCGGAGACGGCTTCGGATACGGCTCGATCTCGATCTCGGCGATGCGAATTTTTTTTTCGAATCTCTAATCCCCTGTGTTCTGATACCACTTGTTGCAAATAATGCACAGAATAATACAGACAAGAGATACGAATTTTTACGTGGAAAACCCTTGCGGGAAAAAACCACGGGCGCTCGAAGGCAAATCACTATAATGTAGAGAGATTATAATAGAGAGACTCTCTCTTGACTTGTTCTTCCTATGGACTACTAGGGTATATTTATAGTGGTGGGAAATAGAGTCCCACAAGGAATTAGAATCCTATATGGAAACGGAGTCATATACGGATACGGATCCGAATTCGGATCACTTTTCAACAATAGGCATATTTTATAACAAATATGGAGCCAGTAAATATGTGGGACTTCATATCTCTATTAATGGATGAACTTGGGTATACAAGGTGGCGCTTTGTCTGAAGCAGGTTTCCTTTTATTAGCTTTTTAAATGGGATTAACATATCTAGAATAAGCCATGGTTTGGGTGCAATCAAGCAAATCATTTCTATTTGTGCACAATAAATTTGAGATGACATATCGAGTTCATGATTTATTGAAAAAAGTTGAAGTTCATGAGATTATGAAAACTGTACTAGCTGTATATATATAACATACGTTTCATCATTTTTGTTGCGATTCCAAATTTGTTACGCACATTTTGATACAATTTGCCAACTGCGTTATTCAATTCTAGTAGCACGTGCACTACTAGGCATATACATACTATAAAGGCCTATAACTACAATAAATTAAGATGGGTATAGACTATAAAGTATAAACTAACTGATTTGTGCATATCGAAACACTACTACAGAAAGTCTAATACTAGACGTCAAATCACAGACGGTTTTATGAAACATGTATCATTGACTTTACCGGCGATGTCATCCGGTAGCATATCATTCACTTCATCGGCAATGTCATCTGGCGGCATATCATTGACTTCGCCATGACTGATCCAACACGTATACCCCTTTTTGAAATCCCTCCGAATCAAGTGCGCTTCAATCTGCTTTCGATTCTGAAACATCTTTAAATTCTCGCAGTCAGTGCATGGACAATACATATATTTCACCCTCTTATTCAACATATCCTCCTCGATAGCTCTTGTAAAATCAGATACACCATTAATGTACTCTTCACTCACGCGGTTTGCAGTATACATCCAGCTTTGGTCCTATGTTACACACATATATAACAACTCAGTATTAAAATTAATTTAATTAATTATTACTACATATATACCATATGCATTGAGGCTAGCTAAATCTAAATTAGCTAGATCTTCAAAGTATATATACAATAGTCACCGAAAATTAATTAGCTAGATCTAAATTTTGATATTGCAACCAAAAATAATTTCATTACTAACCATATCTAGGGCAACCAAGAACTCGGTGAATCTTCAAAATTCTCTTGCCAAATAAACCTCCTTCTACCAAATTAAATGGCACGAAAGCCTTGCGCTCCAGTGCGGCACGGCTAGATCGGATCAAAATGAAGATAGATACTGATGCGAGTGGCGCAATAAATACATAGTAGGATTATCACGAGACGGTTTTTACTAAAAAATCGTTTGTGATGTTGAACTATACAGGCGATTTTTAATTACAAACCGTCGTGATAGTCTAGAATATCACGAGATGGTTTGTAATTAAAAATCATCTATGATAGTACGATATCATAAGCGGTTTTGCGGTAAAAACTATACGTGATATTTCAGATTATCACGCAGACGGTTTTAACTACAAACCGTCTCAGGTAATCGATAGATCAGCGGGTGATACTCCTTCACCGGCCTGCAGCGGTCTCCAAATTAAAATCGTGCGTGATAGTGTACATATGTGATTTGACGTCTAGTATTAAACTTTCGTAGTAGTGAGGTAAAAACTTCACCTCAAACACAAGGCAAAAATTGCTATGAAAGAAAATAATTAGTGCTTCTTTCAAACAACATTCATTAAATCATATTTTTTTCTAAAAAGAGTTCATGGTTCAAAAGATTCAGTTCTATATTTTTTCTCGATACATCATTTGCTATATAGTATTTACTAGCTACAATGCTTGATACAGCACCAAGGTTATTAATCATATCTCTAGCTTGTTCTCTTTTTTATATCCAACCATCCAAATTGATAATGGAACGTTACCATTAAACATAATGGCCCATGCAGTTGCATGGCTAGGAGCTCAACACATATCGTTATATTGAAAAGTGGATTTGTATTTGTTCTACAACTCCGACATCTTTAAGTTGTATTTGTTATAGTGTAAAAACTCTAGTAGATATTTGATTAATCTGAACCACTATAATTAGGTCTAATGGAATTAAACGGTGCATTTATCTTGATTAATGAGACAATTTCTATAAAATTTTCTCTTTTTTGATTTAAGTATTAGTGAGGTGCCTTTAGTCTTGTCAGTTATTTATATAGATACATAGAGTAATTCTATAGATAACACCTTTTTCTGTTATAATAGAACTAGTCATTGCTTCCGTAAGATGCTATTTCAGTCTGGTGTTGATATTGTTACACGTTCTTGGAAAAGTTTGGATGTTTACCATCATGTATTACCTAGAACTAATACAATATCACTTTCTTGCAGTAAACTTACAATAAAAATACCCACATCTGTTATCGTCCCAATGGTCCATGTAATTTATTGGGCATACAAAGTACTTTCTCACTTTGGAGTGCAGGAGACAATACCACTCATAACACCAGCAATGATCAAGTATATGACAATCAACAGAACGTTCAGTTGCAAGAAAGCCAATGATCATCTTGCCTACAAACCTATTGTGTCACTCAAGGTTAACAACTTCAAAACTTTTGCATGCGTATGTTTTAGCGTATATTATATATTTTGTTTGGAAAGTTGCCTAGACGTGTTTGGACTTATTTAATTTTGAACAGCAGGATGGAATAAAGATAATAGCCAGATCATGGCAACACTTAAAAGCTCCTACAGAAGCTGCCTTGAAAATGGAAAGGTATGAGCTGACATTTCTTCTTCTCCACTCTATGTATTAGCTCCGATCGACTCGATTCGGACACCGGAAATTGACATTTGGTGTCAGAGCCCTCTGCCGCCCACTCTGGCTCCAAAGAAGAGACCCAATCAGTTGAGGAGAAGGTAACTCAGGCTATGGCAGTGATGGAGGAGAAGAGCAACGCGACATTAGAGTTCATGAAACAACTTTGCGATTGGTTCGCCACCTTCGAGACGACGCTCGGGGAGATCAAGACACGTCTGACAATGCTGGAGACCAACGCGGTGGCTCCTGACCCGCAGGGCATGTGAGGAGAGCCAAGTCCTTAGGCATCGGCATTAGCATCACCACTGACGCTCCATGAGGCGTTACCGTCGGGCGACCGCAACCTCGGACCTCATGGCAATCGCAACATCGAGCCTCATGGCCACCACGAGAACATTCTCACCAGGGGCAACGCCGATGGACTCCTCCGAGTCCCTCAGCTCGCCCCGGTCATGGGTACGTTTTTGAAAAACTTCCATGCATACCCAGTGTTCGATGAAAGGCGCATAGAGGGTAGGGGGTTCAATCAGTTCCACCATACTCCTCCAATTTACCCTGGACCAAACCCCACCCCCAAAATGGAGTTTCCCAAGTACGATGGAGAGAACCCAATGTTGTGGAGGCAGAAGTGTGAGACGTACTTTGAGGTGTATGGGTGCAGGAAACCTTGAAGACTAGGTTTGCCTTACTAAACTTTGTAGGCACATCGGCCTTATGGCTGTAAAAGATGGAGGAGCAGGGCAGGATAGAGAATTGGGAGGAGATGTGTCAGATGGTTACCCATAGATTTACCAAAGATAAATACCAGCATTATCGATGCCTATTGAGAGCCCTTAGGCAAACCTCATCAGTGTAGGAGTACACTGACCAATTTGAGCAATTACGCCATCATCTTTGGTTGTACAACCCTAACTTAGATGAAACCTTTTTTGTGCATGAGTATCCAAAGGGGCTGAGAGATAACATTCGTTCTGCAAATTTGGTTACACCATCCTCCCAATGTCGATACTGCTAGTGCCTTGGCTTTATTGCAGGAGGAAGAACTAGAAGTGGGATCGAAGAGGAGTTTCGGGAGAACTGATCACAAAGACCTAAGCAGGAACTAGTCCAAGTTCAGCACATCCAGTGAGAAGCATGTGACATATTTGGCTAGGCAAGTGTTCCATGGCTAGGCAAGAGTAAGAATATCTGGGTCACATTATTGGTCCAAATGGTGTCGCTACTGATAAAGCAAAGGTGAAAGCAGTGGTTGACTGCCCAACATGCAAAACTTGAAGGAACTGCGAGGATGTGTGGGACTCACAGGCTATTATAGAAAGTACATCAAACATTATGGAATCATTAGCCGTCCACTGACAGATTTGTTGAAGAAGAATAGTCCATTTGTTTGGCACCCAATAGCACAAGAGTCATTCTCAACCCTTAAGCGAGCCATGTACAAGCTCCAGTGCTCGCCCTTCCAGATTTCTCTAAGGGCATTGTCCTGGAAACTGACGCATGCAACTCAAGAGTAGGAGCCATTTTGTTGCAAGAAGGCAACCCGATTGCCTTTCTCTGCAAAGGTTTGAGTGTCAAAAACCAGGAAGCATCGACTTATGAAAAGGAATGCATGACTATCTTACTAGCTGTCGACAAATGGAGGTCATATCTACAGCATAGTGCATTTGTTATCCGTACTGACCAGAAGAGCCTAATGCATTTGATGCAGCAGCGATTTCACAAGGGCATCTAGCACAAGGCCTTCGTCAATCTACTGGGGTTGAACTATACCATCCAGTATAAGAAGGGCAGCTTCAATGCAATAGCTGTTGTGTTATCATGCCGGCAAGAAGGGAGTGCAGGAGCCGCCATATCTTGCAGCACACCCTCTTGGTTGGAGAACCTCACAGCTGGGTATCAAGAGGATCCGGCAACCAGATAATTGCTGGCTGAACTGAGTATTCACTCGAGTGCAGGTAAGGATTTTTAGCTGAAACAAGGAGTCATTAGATATAAAGACCGCACTTGGGTGGGCAATAACGCACTAGCTCAATAGCATATTATGCAGTCTCTGCATAGAAGTGGTGTTGGGGGGCACTTCGGCTTCCATGGGACTTATCACCATATTAAATCAATGTTTGCATGGCCTAAGATGAAAGAAGCAATTAGGAAGTATGTGCAGGAGTGTGCTATCTGTCAACAAGCTAAAGTGGAACATGTTAAAGTACCCGGATTGCTTCAACACCTACCAGTTCCATCACAAGCCTGGATAACCATTAGCTTAGATTTCATTGAAGGGCTGCCAACCTCCAAGGGATATAGTGTCATACTTGTCGTCATTGACAAATTCACAAAGTATGGACACTTCATTCCTATGTCTCATCCTTATACAGCTCTCAATGTGGCTCAAGTTTATCTTAACAACGTCTACAAGCTACATGGCATGCCCCAGGCCATCATTTCAGACCGAGGTAAGATTTTCACGAGTGCGGTGTAGCAAGAATTATTTAAGCTCACGGATACTCAACTCCTCATGAGTTCAACTTATCATCCTCAAATGGACGAGCAAACCGAGCGACTCAACCAATGCTTGGAAGCCTATTTGAGATGTTCTGTGCATTCGTGCCTAGGCAAATGGGCACAATGGCTGCCATTGGCTGAATTCTGGTACAACACTAACTACCTCGAAGCACCGATATGGCACTGCACTACCGTATCCGCACGCGTCGTATCCGATCTGGCGATCTCGCTCGTCACGGTGCTATACGATGCATCGGCGAAGTATCGGTGAATATCAGCGCAAAAAAATTAAAAATAGCCCGATCGCATGCGTCTGGCGGCAATCTGGCGTGATACGTCCGGCTCGGCCCATACGCGTCACTACTTTTAACCCGCCTCGCCTCCCCCTATTCGATGCCTCGCGCGCCTGGTCACCCCGCGCGCGCTCGCTCCTCCCCCGCCGCCACGCCACCACCGCTCTCCCCCCACCTCGCCTCCCTCCATTCGCCGCCTCGCCTCCCATACTCACCATTGTCACCACCGCTCTCCCCTCGCTCGCCACCACTCTCCCCGCCTCGCCTCCCCATTCGCCGCCTCGCCTCCCCCGCTCACCACCGCCGCCAACCATTCGTCGCCTCGCCTCCCCCGCTCGCCATCGCCGCCACCGCTCTCCCCCTAGTCGCCCCCGCCGCCCAGATCCGCCACCTCCGGCGGCCTCCCTCGCCGCCAGTGGTCTCCTTTGACTCCCCTTGGCTCCCTCTATCTACTACCAACCTCTATCTACTGGTTTCGGTGGTTTTCTCCGATGCCGGCGACTTCCCTGACCTCCTCTAGCCTTCCTCTACCTTTTCTCTACCGAAGGCCTGCGCCGGCTCCTCCTCCGACTCCAGTGTTGCGGAACTCCAACCGGTGAGTTCGTCTTCCTCGGCTTCGGTGGCTTTGGATGACGACCAGCGGTCCGGCGCTGCTCTACACCGGACCATGTTATACTGTAAGAATGAATTTGATTGATACAATTATTTTCTATCTTGGTTAGACATAATTGCAGTTACTGTTCTTTCTTGTAGATTAAATAATGTCACATACATTAAACTGTATTGAGAAAGAGCTGATCTTATTTCATACAACCTATGGATGCTTACGATTACAATGTTCTGCCTAGGTTGACATCAATTTTGAAGAAGAGCCAATCAGAACTGGAAAGGGAAATAGATTAATTGGAAAGTGCTATCTTGCCCGGTTAATTAATGGAATATATAGCATTCAATTCATCAAGATAATTTCAGTTTCTCCTTCTCATAGCTTGTTTACAATTTTGTATGTATAATATATATATATACACATATATATACATATATATATATATATATATATATATATATATATATATATATATATATATATATATATATATGTATATGCTTGCCGTATCGACCGTATCCGTATCGCCGTACCCGTATCGGGGCATCCTAGCTAACTACCACTCCACTTGGGGACGCAAGAGAACTTCTCAACTGTCTTCTTCAACAGCAACTGCTGAGGACACAACAACGTATGAAGCACCAGGCTGATAAGAATCGCATGAAATGTCACTTTGATGTGGGAGACTGGGTATATTTGAAGCTGTAGCCATATCTCCAGATGTCCATCGCTCCTCGCCATAACAGGAAATTATCATTTCGATTCTATGGGCCATACGAGATCATTCAAAGGATTGGTGCCGTTGCCTATAAGTTGTAATTGCCGCCATCCAGTCAGATTCACCTGGTGGTCCATGTCTCCCAGCTTAAGAAGCATATTCTGTCTTCGGAACAGGTAACTCATGAGCTTGATGTAGTTGATCATCACTCACCACTGTCTTTGGTTCCAGAAGCTGTACTGGACCGTTGCATGTACCTTCATGGAGGGGCGATCTCCACACAAGAGCTCATTCGCTAGTCTGGCTTACCAACAACTTTGGCAACCTGCGAACTGGCGTAGGAGGTGCGCCGCCACTTTTCGGCTTCACCGGCTTAGGGTCAAGCCGTCGCTGAAGGGGAGGGGAATGTCAAGAGTGGGAAGGCAGGGTGGGGGAACTAACCAAGCGAGCAAGAGCCGAGGTGTCTTAGCCATATGGGCCGTCGGAAGGGTGAAGCGGCATTACACACAGTGTGTCAGACCATGAATGGTGTAAAGCCTAAATCGATTTGTAACTAGGAGAGAAGACTTGGTTGCATATAAATCAAGAAAGACAGTAACCAAAAAACATACTGAGTAGAAGAAGCAACTCAATTTCTAAATCTTGACTTCTCTTCCCCAACCTCTCCTATCTTCCCCATTCTCCGGTCCCCAAATTCTCTCCCATCGACTCGATCTGGCCACCGCCATTTGCCCACCACACTCCAGGCCATCGGCCGCTCGTGCGTTAGCGCACAGCTAGAGTTGAAAACGGATCGGATATCTTCCGACCGACCGACCATCAAATCTGAGTCAGATCGAATTCAGATAATCATGTTAGATAATTGTCGAATTCGGATAGTTGTTTTCCAATACGAAATCGGAATCGAGAGCGAATTATCCGACGGATACGGATATTATCCAAGATTATATCGGATAATACCCGGATATATTTATCGGATTTTCGGCCCATCAGCCAAATCATCATTTTCAGCCCAAGCGACCCATTAGCCCATAGCAAATCTAAATAAATTCTAACAAATCCAATAAATGCAAAAAAACTTCAAAATATTCCAGAAAATTCACAAAAATACTATAAATCTAGGAGAACTTGGAGAAATAACATAAACTATTTTTAGCTTTTAGAAAATAGTTAAAATAGGATTTTTGTTCTCTAGGCTTTCAAATAAAATCTAGAAAAATCCAAATAAATTCCAACCAATCCAATAAAATGCAAATAACTCCAAACAATTCACAAAATACTATAAATCTAGGAGAGCTCTAGGAAAATAATATAAACTATTTTTATCTTTTAGAAAATAGTTAAAATAAGTTTTCTTGCTCTGTGCTTTCAAATAAAATTCAGAAAAATCTAAATAAATTTCAATAAATCCAAATAAATTTTCTGGAAGTGCAAGAAATCTGGTAGAGCCACCTTTGAAATATTTCCTACCAGAACCCTACCAAAAAATTTCTTTACAAATAAATGGTGGGTGTTGTGTGCACTATATATGCTCTTTGTGTTCCTACATAATATCCGACTAAATATTCGTTATTGTATTTGCAACCGCTCCGTATTCGTTCCGTATTTGTGATTGACACTACTCGGATTCGTATTCTTATCCGGTACTATTCATATTCGACTCTGAATCTGAGAAAAAATATAGGATAGAACATAAAATGAATAATATCCGATCGAATTTGATTCGTTTTCACCTCTATGCACAGCACACCCAGGGCGACGCTGCATGCACCGACACGTTGCCGTTGCCATCCAACGCAGTGCCACAGTTGTGCCGCGTGTGTTGTTGTACGGCCTGTCAACAGCATCCCGACGTGCTGGCCATACTGTACTGTGTGCACCATTAATGAAATTGGAGTGTGTTTCAAGGCCACACATAATGGACAGCCCATCATTGACGCATATGCTACAGTGTATCTACAGTGATAGCTACATGTGTCGCTGCAGCACATGCACAGAGTGGCTGGATTGTTGCTGCACAGTCGGCAGTGGACTGCAGTGCGCCCAATGGGGAAATCCGAGAGGAAAACTAAAGCAGCGGCTCGGGAAAAGACTTGGGGAAGAAAGGAAGAAAAAAGTGAGAAAGGGAGAGTAGTTTTGGCATTCTTCATTTGGATAACGATCTGGATGTTTTTTTTTCTATTTTGCTAATTTTATTAGATATTAAAGTTAAAATTAGAGAGAGTTAACAGGTGCTCATTGGGGGAATCGAATATTAGATCGGTTTAATCTATTGTATTGTTGTACTATTTTTTACGAATAGTGTATGGGTATAATACGGGAATAGTATCTACTAGAAAGTAGTAGAGAATGTTAATGGCTTTTTGTTAAATTTTTATTCATGTCGATCGGATGAATAGATTTTGATAAATGAATTTTATAAGAATGATGTCAGTAAATTTTATCATGTTTTGGTGGCATGTATTAATCTATTCATCAAAAACAGTAAATGGCCTAATTTGGGGATTTGATCTACATGAAAATTGGAGGTAATTTCTTAAGGATTCTAGAAAGTCCAAGAATACAATTTTTAGATAAGTAGAATAAAAGTTATGAATTTTGGGAAGCTGCTATTTGCTACCGGGTTGTTGCTAGATGCATCGTGGAAAAATATTCATTTAACTGATTTAATGGCAGAATTAATTTTTGGCATAACTAGAAAGTGGTAGATAATTTTCTATAGATTCTGAAAATATGATGGTTTACTCTATTTACATGTGTAGATTAAAATATATAAAATTATTAAGTTTCCTCTCCAAAAATGACAGATCTGTCTTCTTGGTTAAGAACAACTGATTAGATGATAAAATCTAGACATGTGGCCAATTAAGAAATTATGGGAAAATTTGTGTAGGTTCTATAATTATAAGATTTGCTATGATAGGACTAGTGCAATGAAAATTATGATGTTTTTAGTACTGGGATAGCGGGGTTGATTATTTAGTCTTGATAGAGAATGGTGGATTTGTGATGTGGGTAAGAGCGTTGTTATTTATTTATTACATTCTATTGCTATGGCCTATATTGAGAGTGAGTAATTGCTATAGAAGGAGTAGCGTCAGTGTATTGTCATCTCCTAATCAAACCGCCATCACTACTAAAAGGTAATCGCATTGTAGAATAGTTTTGAGTGCTTGAAATTGTGGTTAAATGAATACTTACCTTGATTATTCATATGACAATTCCTATTTTATATTGCCCTCATGCTTATAAAAAAAGTGATGATGACTCTGGTAGAAGGATGATTATATCAATTATGTAACACCAAAATAAACTAATGAAAAAGACAATCATTGTATTGTATATGAACATCAATGTTGTGAAGACCTACTTGGTAGGCACTCTATGGAATCGATGTGAGATCCTATATGAAAAGGACAGGCAACCCTATATAAAAAGGACAGGCAAGAATCCGAATTGCAAAGACCTACTTGGTAGGTATACCATAGGAGTGGAGGTGAGACCCTATATAAAAAGGATAGGACGGGGTGTATCATTGACGGATGAATAGTCAACTATCTGAGATATATGCGAGAAGAAGAGTTGAGACATGTGCATGAGTATTGCATAGCATTCCTGAAAAGTGAAAAGTGATTTGAGTTAATGAGATATGTGAATGGAAATTGATGAGAATGAATATGAGAAATTGAGTTATGATAAGTGGTTATGAATTGTTGATGATGCCTCGCTTATTATTCTGTTTTGTACTTACTGAGTCATGGACTCATCCTTACTTATTTGTTATTTTTATGTGAACATTGAAGGCAACATGCATGGGTGGATGTATAACATGGATTATTGCACACTTACACTTTTTCACTCCACCTAGCTATTTATCACTTATGGACATAAATAATTTAGTAGCCTCCACAGCATTGATTTAATAATTCATGGATTCCCTTAGTCTTCATAGTTTATAATGTTGCTACTTGATGTTTTACTTAATTTAGACTTGTTTATGATTTATCTTGGTTATTAATGGTTCAAATTAAGTTAAGTTTATAATTACTGATGTTGTTAAAATTTATGTTTAGTATCTTGTTGAATATTTATTCTCAAAGTCTAGTTGTTGGTATTACTTGATTATTGGTTAAAAATTTGTAGTGATAGTTGTTGTGAGTGGCATCTTAAAAATTACAATAATATTCTCACGATCAGTCATGCTTAACCACCTTTGAATTCAGAATAGAATATTCCCCGAGTATTCCTTCATCTCACTTGAACCTTCTTTGGTAACCTTCTCAGTAGATTTTCACCTCCCCCTTCACTGAAACTTCATTTGACATTGTCGAACATCCTATGCTCCCTAAACCATATCACATACCACCAAATATAATTGTAATATAATTGAGTTCATTTGGATTTATTTGGACTTTTGAGTTACTTGGATTTATTTGAATTCAGTTGATTATCACATAATTAGAATTTGGAGTCTTGAAGAAACAAAGATTAAGCGAGATCAACATACGAGATAGAGACGAAGACCAAGAGTTTGAGACCATTGACGGATAAGACTTTGAGTGAAATCAATGCCGTAGTAAATAGAGTGAGTCAAGTCATCACTTTGATCATGTTAAACCTACTTTTAAATGCAAATTATGTTGGTTTAAATTATTCAATTGTATGCTTCTATTTGTTATGCAAATTTATATTCATCTTAAAGTTGCAATTACTTGCCTATTAATCATTGCACTACTATACCCCACCCCATGGACATTTGTCACTGTAGAAATTAATGGTAAATGTACTAATTATAAGTTGTATCCCAGCGCCATGCATAGCCTTGCTTAAATACTGGAAACATTAATTTGCCCTGACATCATTTCAAACATGAAAACTTAGTTTAGGCAATCACTAGAGGAAGTGAGCGATATGATGAACTAAAACATTTTATGATTTCGAAAACCCCCAAAACTTACTTAAATATCTAGGCGGATGGTAAGAGGTGTTGGTATGGATATAGCACGAGAATGTGCGGTTCATGGTAGAATTGCCTAGATAGTCCTTAACGACTGAATCTTGTGATAACCTCCCAATGTAAAACAGTGAAACAGCAAGTCTATAATGGGTGCGACATGATTAAATAATTTGCATCGACTCAGTGCAGTTGCGTCAAAGGGAACACGGGTCATGTCGCTAGGTATAAGCCACCATGCGACGCAAGAGGGGGCCTTTAGCATGGGTGGATGTAACCCCACAGAAGTGGAAACGTTAGTGGGCATAGCTTGTTGAGAAGATGTATTGTAAATGCCTTGTGGTGATCTTCTTGATTCATATGTTCAAGAAAATATATGAAATATAACAAGTTGATTATCTCTTATGGATAAAGTGTGCAACCTCTGCAGAGTGAAAAACTATTCAGATAGTTATGCTTATAGTCATGGGCGGGCATGGGAACTTATTCGAGTTAGTGTTTATTTCTAAAAATTTGTGGGTGGGATGAAAAACTCATCGGGTGGATATAACCCTAGATTGATTTGCCCTGGTTGGATGTAACCTAGTGATAGTAACGGGTGAATGTAACCCTAGTAACACAACTAGCATATGATGGACAAAACTATACTCTATAACAGGTAGATGAAACCTACTCTACTATTATTATTGTATACTCTTACATTCTTTAAAGACATGGTTTAGTTAAAAATGATAGGTCTTATGAATTTTCTATACCTATATCTCAAAATAATGGCATTTCCATAAATACAAGAACCATAAGCATCCCTTGTTTCAGCCCTTTATCTATTATTGTTGCATTCTATGTTGTGGCTTGCTGAGTACCTTTGTACTCACGGTTGCTCAATTACTATTATTCGATAAGTTATAAGGGAAAGAAAGGCCATGCGGTCATCTAAAGGTGTTATCTAGACTAGAAGATGATGAGGCCAAGAACTAGGTCGTGAACCCGATTGACTTCTGTGGGCATATCACGAGAGCCCTATCTATGTGAAATTTCCATTTTTATACTACTTTTTAATGATTTTGGCTTTGATCGGTCCATGTGTAAGTCCCTATTACATTTACATACTGCAAGATATGTATTGATGTTCAGTAATATATCTATGAGAACTATCTACTAATCTAGAGAATAGTGCGGTAGAATTATAAAGGATTCTGGATTGGCAAAATCCGGGTCCAATAGTTGAGGACTTCTTTGATGGCTTTAGGTTGACTTCTCGTCTAGGCATAGGTTACCGTGAGGGCAGGATAGGTCCACGAGTGCCTACCATATAGGATGAGCGCTCAGCTTTTGTTAGACCTACACGAGAGTTTAATTAGGGGGTGTCTAGGTAGAGCTCATGTGGGGGTGCGTTCTCATGGTGTCCATACTTTGCCTCATTTTGCATCACCTTCAGCTTATGCTTCTACTAGTTCTGCTCCTACTTTTCGAATGTCTCGGTACTGGATTCCCAAGTTCTTTATCACTAACCCTAGTACTGAGACCTCAAGGTTTTTCATTTATGTGATGTAAGTCAAGTTAGGGAGGAAGGAGAATGTGTTGCTGTTGGACTCCAAATGTTCTTGACACATGACCAAAAATTCATGATGGTTCTCCTCCCTCACCCGAGCATCTGGTGATGAGTTCATCATGTTCGAAGATGCTTCTACTAGGCCATGATGGCCAAGGAAAAGATCTGTGTCAATGATAACTTCATACTCGAGGATATGACCCTAGTAAATAAGCTCAAGTATAATTTATTTTCAGTCTTGTAATTAATTGATAATGGTCTTGAGGTGAGCTTTAAAAGAAGTGCTTGTAGAGTTCTATATCAGTTTGGCGATCTAGTCTTTGGGATTTCTTGTCTTAGGAGTGTTTAGTTCTGATTTTGCTAAGTTTTCCCCTTCTAGGTTTAGGTGTCTTTTTGCTTCAGAGTCTAGATATCTTATTTTTTTGGTACCTTAGGCTTGAACACATTGGTTGTTCAAGAACTGAGTGACAATAAGTGAGTTCAAGAACTCATCTTTCTCTTCCTTTTGTACTGAGCATAGTCTAGAGGATCAGTTCTCCTCTCGTATAGTTCCTCAGCAGAATGGTGTAGTTGAGAGAAAGAATATGACCTCAGTTGATATAGCTAGAACTAGTTAGATGAGCATGTCACTTCTCAGAAGTGTTGGGCTAAAGCTATTTCCACTAACTATTATGTGTCTTAGAGGGTATTCTTGAGAGTCTTATTGCACAAGACTTCCTATGAGTTGATATTTGGTCATAAGCCTAGTGTATCACATTTTGGAGTCTTTGGCTATAAGTGTTTCGTTTTTAGACATGGCAACCTTAATAAGCTTGAGCCAAAGTCTTCAAATAGGATCTTTCTATTCTATCCTACTCGCACTCGAAGCTATCATGTGCTTAATCTTGAAACTAACAAAATTGTGGAGACATGTGAGATTACTTTTGATGAGGCTAGCCCAAGGACTAGACTAGATCAGATCTCTTGGCGATCCGGCGTTAGCCAGCAGATTAGACTAGTGCCATGTTATCGGGGATGAGTTCAAGAAGTGTTGGGACGGTCGACTATCCTATGGTGGTGGTCGGATCACACAGAGGTTGAGCAAGATTTGGGTTGAGTTAAGTTGGTTTGAGTGTGTGCATGCCATGGGTGCTGTTAGTTGGTTGTGTTGTGTTGCATAATACATGTTTTGACTAACATAAGTGTAACATCCTGTTTTTCTGCTATTTTTAAAGCCAGGAATTTAAAAATGAATTTTCTGGAATTTTCTGAAATTAATTCAAGCTTCAAATGATTTTTCAAATTTTAAATGATTTAATATGATTAAAATAAACATTAACATAAGTTGGAAATATTTTATTTGGATTCTTCAGGTCTCAAAGAATTTTCTGGTATTTTTGGTGAATTTTTGGGATTTATTTGCTATTTTCTAGAGCTTTTCGAAGTTTATTTGAATTTCTGGAGAGAAAAGAATCCAGGGAAAAACCCCAACCGCCGATTCCCGCCCGTGCCACGCGTCAGCATCGCGTCGGCCCGGCCCCGCCCGCGCAGCCGCTCCCGCCTACCTCGCCTTCGCGCCGTCCGATCGCCTTGCCCTGCCACACGGCGGCACGGCCCTCCCTCGCCGCTCTCGCCTACTTTGTCCGTCGCCCGCCTAGCCACGCGTTCGGACGTCCGCGTGCGCCTGCGCCTGTTCCACGTTCCCCCGCCGTTGGATCGTCCGCGCTGCATCCTGGCCGTCCGCGCCAAACCGAGTTCGCGTCCGCGCCGCCCCGCCCCCGGATTGGACTCCTCGGTTCATGTGCATTTAACCGCGCCGCCTCGGTTCGCGTGCCTATTCATCGCGCCGCCCGAACCCTCGCCTCCGCTCCCTCGCGCTCGCGCGCCGTTCCCGGTCATCTCGCCGTCGCCGTCGTCGGCGCGCGTCCCCGCCGCCGCCGAGCGGCATCGCGTCGTCCCGCCGGTGAGTTCCGCGTCTCTTCCGTCGCCGCGTCGCCTCCGTTGCCCTGCGTCGCCGGACGCGCCCGCCCTCTCGCCTCGTCGCCACGCCGCTCACCCGCGCACCCCGCGCGCCGCGCCCGGGCGCGCGGCGCCGCGTGGCGCGCCGGCCACGTGTCGGCAATCGGCCGTTGCCCCGCCTCCGAGCTGCTCAATCCTCACCATCGATCCGATGCGGATCGGCGGATCGAATGCACCACGCGTCGTCACCTCGACCGCATCGGATCCGCCGCCACCGCCGCGCCCGAGTCGCCAGCTCAGCCCTAACCACGTGGCAGCACCAGCGCATGCCACGTCAGCCCTAGGTCCACATGGCAGACATGTGTCATACCCCGTTAGCGCCACGTCAGCCGAAACTCGCCCCGGGTGCCACGTCAGTAGGGTGCCACGTGTCGGCACATGCGCGTGCCACGTCAGCCAGCCTCAACGCGTCAGCGCTCTCTCTCCCGCGTGCACTGTTCGGTGGACCGGGTTCACCGTGAACTCGTCCTCCCGTGAGCCGGGTTCACAGCACAGTGCCCTTTTTTGAATTTCCCGATTTAATTTAGGGCTTATTTTCCAAGAGCCCGTTCTCCTCCGTCCTAGCTCTGATTGACCCCGTTCTTTTTTCTAAATTCATCTAAAATCGAGCTCTAGCTTTTGATTCTGGTTTCATGATTTTTGGAGTTCATTTGCTTATCATTTTATATGTTTTCTTTGTTTCGATCGTTTTCTCTCTCGTTAGATTCGTATTCCGGAGGAGCAGGATCTACGCCCGAAGACCAGGAGTACCTCACTGAGCATAACCAAGGCAAGTCATGTCCTTTGATCATGTTGAACCCAGTTTGCAATCTATTATTTATTTATTTTATTTTAAATTACATTGCATCGCTATTTTTATTTAAACCCTTGTACTGGTAGTTATTGTCCTAGATTGATTACTCCTCCTTGACAACTTGGAACACCCTTATGCCATTGTCACCTTAGGTTGGGTAATATACTAGTGATGCTAGAATACTTGTCACATGGGTTGTACGATAGAGTTGCTTAGCTTGCTTATATTTACGAATGGTCTCATCATCGCATGTTAATTATTAATTTGGCTTAATGATATATGGAACTGTGGTCGGTGCCACGTTTATTAAAATTTGTGCCGTGGCATTAGTGTGTCATTGGCGGGGAGATACAAACTTGGTTTTGCACTCGGGTGAGTGATCGTGCAGTAAAAGGGGAAGTGCAGGTGCACTTTGGGGGATGTGGTAGCCTCGCCCGGGTAATGTTAAGGACTTAACTTTGTATGCCATTGATCTGAGCTTAATCGTACAAACCACATGTCTAGTATGGGATAGACCTAGCTGATTAATTTGTAATATTTCAACTTCAATTCTGCCATTGAGATGAACATGGTTGCTGATTTCCATGTGACGCAAGGGGGGGGTGTGATGCGAAACCCTAGCGGGCAGGATTGGGTTGAGGTAGAGCATTGTAAAGGTCTTGTTATGATTTCCTGAGATCGAGGCTAATCACATCGTGTGGGTACAGTTGTGCAACCTCTGCAGAGTGTAAAACTATTCGAATAGCCGCATCCTCGGTCATGGACAATGCTCGGGGATTTCACACGAGGGTTAGTGTTATCTTTTAAACTTGATGGTTTATGTTGGAGGTGGACAGGTAGTTCACTGTTGGTTTAGCTTGTAAATAGGTGTTCACAAGTAGTTTATGTTTAATCCTTTGATTATTTATTAGTACTGTTTTCATTTAAATTCCACTTTCAATCTATTTATCATATTTACGGTGAAATGCCTTTTATGCAAATTAACCTTTCACCCTTCCTTTGGTAAGCCTTGCATATTACACTGCATACATTTGTTACAAACGACTTGCTGAGTACCACTGTACTCACGGCTTTACGCCTATGTTGCTCAGTTGAGGGCGAGGAGTATTATCAGCAGGAGGTTCGGAAGGAGAGTACTACGATGACTTCACGGATTAGGCCGTTCTCCACTCGATAGTCGTGGGCTTGTCGATTGGCGCTGCGTTTTATTTTGGATTTCCGCTGCTACTTTGTTAAGCCCTTCCGGCTAGAGATATTGTAAGTTTGGCCATAAGGTCGTACCTTTGAGATTTATCGATAGTTGAGTTTTTCCTTTATTATTATCGTGTGTATGACTGTGATTACATCTATGTTGGACTGTGTGCACTAGCGTGATCCTGGACTAGTGCAGTTTACACAGAGAGTCCGAATTTGCATATTCGGGTCTCGACAATAAGTCAAGTACGTGGAACTTCTACTGGAAAATGTGTTGCTTGGTCTTTAGATGTGCAGATGGCTTGAAGAACATTAACGGTAGACGGCAAGGAACCAAGACTAGGGAGGAGAGCTGAGGTCCATGCGGTCATGTAAGTCCAAGTGAGGCTACATGGCTCAAGTGGGAAGTACATGAAATACAAGGATTGCGAAGATTCAAGTTGGTGCACGTGATTCATCGAGTGATGAGGCTAATGCACGTAGAGACAATTCAGGAGAGTCCGAATACGTGAAGGCATGACAATTAATAACTAGGCACTATGGGCTACGTGTCAATGTATACGAGATATGCTTTGATGTGAAGGTGAAGGCAGAGTATTTGGTAGTTTACAAAAATACCTAGTTTGAGACTTGGACAAAATTGCGGTGCGGAGAGGTGCAAAAAGAAGCGATTTAGGTCAAATTGAGATGGTTTGGCTAAGTGGATCAATCACTAAAGTATTAGCAGGTTGAGTCGTGTAAACACTTTGAAAAGTGTGCGTGAGTATGTAAAATTTGTATTAGCGGGATTGATAGGTTTCTCCATATGCTTAGTAGGTTGAGACCTACTAAGTGGTGCTAGTTATAAGAGGGAGGAAGGGGAGAGCTAGGGTTGAGATGGTGAGAGAGACATAGAGATATTGTCTAAGTGCGGAGTAGTTTCTCCTCTCCCTCTCTATGCAAGAAATCTTATGTGTATAAGGGTGGTGCTTTGAGAGCACCTTGTAACCATCCATTTACTTGTAAATCACCTACTCTATCAGTAATAGATAAACTCTTTGATCCATTCCTGGTGTTTCATTTGTTCTTTGCTTGATTTTTCAAGTTCTTGAGCTTGATTTTCATGCTCTTGAGCAAGAAATTCAAAATCGTGTTCCAAGTGATTTTATTCTGAATCTTTGCCTAGATTATTTTACTAAAACATCTAGAAGTAGATTTGGAAGGTCTCATGTCTTAGATCCCATGAGTAAAACCTAATTTGGATTTTAGGATTTTGGGTGTTTTTGTGACCTATATTTGATTTTCTTCAATCTAGTGAACCCGAGCCTAAAACCTTGTAATTCTTGAGTGGTTTAAATTCCTAATGTCTTGAACAAGTATTATGCAAACTTTGAATGTGTTTGAATGAGAATTAAGCAAGTTCTTAATATTTGAGTTTTGACCCAAGAGGTTTTTATGTCTAGGAACAAAGGACTAGTCAGGCCATATGGGACCAGTAAGAGCGGTCCTGGATCTACAATCAGACCGGCCCCAGCGGTCAGACCGCCTTTGTCCGTATAGTCAAATCAGCCCATCCATGACGGTCTGACCGGCTTTGTGCTTAAGGCTACTGATTTTAGTGGTTTAGGTCTCTAGTTTTATTTGTGAAGTATAGTTGTTGTAGTCTGAACTTGGTGACTCTCATAGTCACTTAAGTAAAAATTTTGAATACCATTAAAGAAAAAAGTTTCAAGAATTACTCACCTTCTTTGATTGTCGGTATCAGTCTTACACACAATCTTCTTCAAAATAGGGGAGGGAATGCTATGGTTGAGCGTTTCCTAATTAAGTGTCCTTTGAGTTGGACCATGAGGAACACGCGCAGCTAAAATATACATTGCGTTGCATAAAGAGATAAGGCAAAATCCTCTTAATTTTAATACCTCTGCATCATTGAAAACTTGAAATGTCAATCGTAATCTCTTGGACCGCGCAGCAAACGCTACGTACTAGTACTTCTGTACCGTGAACGAGCGAACAACTAGCTAAACGTGTAAGAACAAGTTTTGTGTTTGTTGGGCTGACATGCAGGCTGAGCAGCATGAGCTAGCTTGTTGTGTGCTAAAGTGATCAGAAATGATATCATAACCATATACAGTTTTCTTTAATTTGACACAAAAGTGATCACAAATGAGATCGGGAATACTTGTCCGTGACACCACGACGTTATTTTCCGACTTGCAAGATCAATATTTGTAGTGTTAGGGAACAATTATGTACCCTAAACTAAAACAGCTTCCGTTGAGAAGCCTAATTCTTTTTAGTTTATAACTTATGACTTTCTTTGAACAAACAAGCGAAGCGGTTTCTCTACGCCGTTTCAAAATGATTTATCAGGACAAATTTTTAAACAGTTTATCGACTTATCGATATTTGGTTCGTTCACACAAGCACTCATGTTAGACCTAAAAACTAAATCCAAAATGACATCTTTACGTGACTGAAGAGAGATCACAGCATTCAACATTATGTGGCAAATCCAATCAGTCTGGTTAGGTCAGTGATGCAGACCGATCGATCGAATCTATACACTAATCTCCATGGGCGACCGCGGCACGACATAGAATATGATATGTGCACGGTACAACAAACTTCAGGAAGCATGCTTTGAAAATGGATTAGCCGCAATGACCTGATCGGTTTGTCTTCTCCGTATTTATATGTGCCTAACTGTGAATAGTCTCATAGTTACAGCTATTCAAGTCAGTTAATCTCTATCTAACTAATCTTGACACCCTCCCTCAGTCTGGACAGGCTGCTATCAGGTTCAGATTGCTTCGGAATCAGTTGAATAGCTGAATTGGCAGCGGCTTTGTCTGTGGACAAATAATCCAGACATGGTACAGCTGAAGCAGCTCAGGACCAAGTCACACGGAAGCAAATAAAGGGAGCCGTTCAGAATGAACGAGTTAGTTTCAGACTTCGCTGCTCAGTCAGCATTTCTGTTTTAGTTTGTTTTCAGTTTCCCGTAGTGTGCGGATCGCACAGTTTAACTCCCAGGTCAAGCGGATCTCAGGTTGATTGTTTACCATTGATTAGTATTTATACCTGGCATGTAATGGTTAACGTTGTGTGTTGAGAAATAACAAGAAAATCTCAGTGCCAATCTTTGAATCCTCTCTTCTCTGAACTTTACTGTTCATCATCCGAAATACAGGCCTGGCGCAGCTTGGTTGATCTGGGCGAAATCCCTGGGCTGCTACCAACATCTGGTATCAGAGCTCCAGAGAAGATCACCCGAGCAACTCCAGTCCAGCCTGATGTCGATAGTTCCTCACGCGGTGATGAAGGAAAACGGCGGGACGTCGTTTCATGCGCCAATGCTGACTGCCTCGAACTACACGGTGTGGGCAATCCGTATGGAAGCCATCCTCGATGCCCAGGGAGTGTGGGAGGCAGTGGAACCAGCTGAGGGAACCCAGGCAGATGTGAAGAAGGACAAGATGGCACGCGCGCACATACTGCAATGCATTCCCGAAGACATCATCCTTCAGGTCTCGAAGAAGAAGACGGCGAAGGAGATTTGGGACAGCATCAAGACAAGGCATTTGGGCGCAGATCGAGTGAAGAAAGCGCGTCTACAAACATTGAAGAGCGAGTTCGATGTCCTCCGGATGATTGAAGGAGAGACCATCGACGAGTTCGCCGGAAAACTCAGCGCCATGTCAAGCAAATACGCTTCCCTCGGTGCCACTCTGGAAGACTCGACCCTTGTCAAAAAGTTACTTGATTCCGTTCCCGACAAATTCCTCACGGTTGTTGCCGGGATCGAGCAATTTTATGACCTCGAGACGATGGCATTCGAAGAAGCTATTGGACGACTGAAGGCGTACGAAGAAAGGGCCGTGCGGATGCACGGCAGTGCTGGCGGCGGCACCGGCCAGCTGCTGCTCACTCATGCCAAGTGGCAGGCGCGGCAGAAGGTCGACAACGGCGAGGCTACGTCAGGAGGAAGGGGCGCGGATACAACACGTCTGACCGTGGAAGATGGCGTGGACGTGGGCGTAGTCGCGGCCGGTTCGGCCGAGGTGCACCACGCCCGGAGAGTGCAGGATGCACTGTTGCAGCAGGAAATGGCACACGTGACAAGAGTCATGTAAAGTGTTATAGCTGCAAAAAACATGGGCCATTATGCGTCGGAGTGCCGCAGCAGGAGACGTGAGGATGAAGCACACCTCACTCGTACCCAGGAAGAAGAACCTGCACTGATGCTTGCTGTGACCCAGGAGGGGGCATGCATCCGACAAGAGCAACAAGGTGTTGTTTTTCTCAACGAGGAACGGTTGGCGCCGGAGCTGCGGCGTGGCAGCAAGAAGGTGGACGAAGAAGACACCTGGTACCTCGACAACGGAGCCAGTAACCACATGACAGGCCACCGTGGAAAGTTTCAGGAATTAGATGAAGCAGTCACCGGCAAGGTGAGCTTTGGTGACGGGTCAACCGTTGGATCATGGGAAAAGGATCGTAGCTTTCACTGCAGGAATGGAGACCAAAGAGTTCTTAAAGAGGTATACTACATTCCAGATTTGTGCAGTAATATTATTATTATTGGGCAAATGACTGAAGAGGGAATTGAAGTGCATATGGTGGGGGAAAGTATGAAAGTGCTTGAAAGTAGTGGGAAGCTCCTGATGTCAGTGAAGAGGACACAAAATCGTCTCTATAAAATAGACCTGAAGACTTCCAAGGGGATTTGTGAAGATCCAACTTGGTTATGGCATGCAAGACTCGGGCATGTTAACTTCAGTGATCTGAGCCTCATGGGGGGAGAAGAAAATGGCGGGAGGATTGCCTCGGTGACCAAGCGGACATGGTGCTGTGAGACTGCGTTATGACAAAACATGCTCGTGACCATTTCCTCACCAAAGTAGATTTGAGCACAAAACCACTTGAGCTACTTCATATGGATATTTGTGGACTAATCACACCAAGTACATTGAGTGGAAAACAATATTTCCTGTTGATAGTCGATGATTGTACCAGGTGGATGTGGATATACACACGGCAACAAAAGGTGATGCATTTGAGTTCTTGAAAGTTAAGAATCTTGGTGAAAACAAGACCGGGTGCAAAGTCAAGACACCGAGGTCGATCGGGAGGTGAATTCTGTCGGTGAGTTCACTCGGTATTGTGAAGACACGGTATTGAGAGGCATCTCACGGCACCTACACGCCCCAACAAAATGGCGTGGTAGAGCGCCGAATCGCCTTTGTGATGGGGATGGCGAGCTTTATTGAAAGGTATGAGTATGCCGGCAAGCGTGCGGGTGAGGCGGTGAGGCATGCGATCTACTTGCTAAACCGTCTTCCAACCAAGTCATTAGATGGACAGACCCCATTTGAGGCCTTTGGAGGAGAAAGCCAAATCTAGCACATTTGAGAGTTTTTGGCTGCACGGCATATGTGAAAAACACAACTCCTCATATCAAGAAACTTGAGGACAGGAGCTCGCCCATGGTGTACTTGGGTGTCGAGGAGGGCTGCAAAGCTCATCGTTTGTTTGATCCAAGCCGTGGCAAGTTGCAAGTAAGTAGAGATGTCATATTCCAAGAAAATCTGCGGTGGAGATGGAATATGGAGGTTGTGACAATATGAAGTCTCCGAGTTCATTGTCATGGACATATTTTATTCACGAGGAGACAGCACAAGCTGCAAATGGTGAGATTAATACAAAAGAAGCTATGCCATCCATGGCAAGAGTGGAAGAGGGAGTTACGGCTTTCCCAATGTCTCCAGAACCACACCTGGCAGGAGAGAAGAGTCCACAAATATCACCAGGAAGCAGTCGGATAGCCACCCCACCTCTAGTATCATTTTCACCGGAGTCACACGATGGGCCAGTGCGGTACAGGACTTTTGCAAATATATATGCCAACTGTAACATCCTGCTTTTCTGAGATTTTTAAAGCCTGGAATTTAAAAATGAATTTTCTGGAATTTTTGGAATTAGTTCAAGCTTCAAATGAATTTTAGAAATTTTAAATGATTTAATATGATTAAAATAAACATTAACATAAGTTGAAAATATTTTATTTGGATTCTTCAGGTCTCAAGGAATTTTTTGGTATTTTTGGTGAATTTTTGGGATTTATTTGCTATTTTCTAGAGCTTTTAGAAGTTTATTTGAATCTCTGGAAAAAGAAAAGAAAAGAAATAACCCCGCCGCCCGATCTCCTCTCTCCTCCACGCGTCGGCCATCGCCGCGCACGCCTGCCGCCGTACTCCGCTTCGCGCGCGCCGCGCCGCGCCGATCCGCCGCGCCACGCTGTCGCATCCGCTGGCCCGGCCGGCGGCGGCTTCAGCAAAGACGCTCCGCCGCCCGCCCGCCCTCGCCCTCGGCCGCCCGATCGCGCGCGCGCGTCTCCGCCGTTCGCTTCGCGCGCCGCGCAGAACCTAACCCTAACCGGCGCTCGCCCTCGGCCGTCGGATGCGCCCCGTGGTCGTATCCGAAGCCGTCAAACCGCGTGCCGCGTCGGCCCGCGTCGTACCGGTCGAGCTCCTCGGTTGCGTGTTAAAACCCGCCGTTCATCCTCGGTTCGCGTGCCGACACCCGCTCCCCGCCGCCGCTCCTCGCCGTCCTCGCGCCGCGCCACCGCCGAGCCGCTCCGCCGCCCGCGCCGTGCGCGTCTCGCCGTCGCCGAGGTCGCCGGAGCACCGGCCGTCACCGCATCACCGCGGTAAGCCCTCCGCGCCGTTCGCGCCGCGTCGCCTCCCGTCGCGAGCCGCGTCACTCCTCGCCTCGGCGCGCGCGCGTCGCGACGCCGCATCTCGCCGGCGCTCGGATCCGACCGAAGGTCCGGATCGTGCCACGTGGCTTGCCCTCCGCCGTCGGATCCCGTCGCGCGCCGCGCGCCGTGCGCGTCGGCCGAGCCACGTCAGCCCAAGCTAACGTGGCATGCCACGTGACGCCGCGCGCGGCGCCACGTCAACACCGAGCCGTCCCCGAGCCACGTGGCGGCCACGTCACCGCCACGTCGCCGGGTGACGCGTGGCGACATATCTTGCTTGCCACGTCGCCGCGCCGCCCGCGTCTGCGCCGCCGCCCCGCGTTTCTGTTCCGTGCGCGGGTTCACGGTGGACCGGTAATCCCGTGGACCGGGTTCCACAGACTGATAACTTTTCCGATTTTCCGAATTAATTTTCGGGAGCCCGTTCTCCTCCGTCCTAGCTCGATTGACCCCGTTCTTTTTCTAAAATCATCTAAAATCGAGCTCTAGCTGTTGGTTCTAGTTTTGTGAATTTTGGAGTTCATTTGCTTATCATTTTATGTGTTTCTTTGTTTTCGATCGTTTTCTCTCTCGTTATATTCGGATTCAGGAGGAGCAGTTTCGCGCCAAGACCAGGAGTACCCATTGAGCATAACGAAGGCAAGTCGTGTCCCTTGATCATGTTGAACCCAATTTTGCAAACTATTATTTAATTATTTTGTTTTAAATTACATTGCATTGCTATTTTTATTTAAACCTTTGCACTGGTAGTTATCGCCCAATTGAGATTATACCTCCTTGATACTTTGGAATACCATGATGCCATTGTCACCATAGGTTGGGTAATTTATTAGTGATGCTAGATTATTTGTCACATGTGTTGGTACGATTAGACTGCTTAGCTGGCTTATATTTACGATGGATCTCATCAGCACATGTTAATTATTAATTTGGCTTAATGACATATGGAACTGTGGTTGGTGCCACGTGTATTAAAATTTGTGCCACGTCATTGGTGTGACGTTGGCTTGGTTATACAAATTGGTTTTCACTCGGGCGAGTGATCGTGCGATAAGGGGAGGTGCGGATTGCACTTCGGCGATGTGGTAGCCTCGCCCGGGTAATGTTAAGGACTTAACTTTCTACGCCATTGATCTGAGCTTAACCGTGCAAACCACATGTCTATTATGGGATGGACCTGGCTGAATAATTTGTAATATTTCAACTCAATTCGCCATTGTGATGGACATGGTTGCTGATTTCCATGTGGCGCAAGAGGGTGTGATCACGAAACCTAGCGGGCGAGGATTGTGTTGAGGTAGAGCATTGTAAAGGCCTTGTTGTGATTTCACGAGATCGAGGCTAATCACATCGTGTGGGTGCAGATTGTGCAACCTCTGCAGAGTGTAAAACTATTCGAATAGCGCGTCCTCGGTTATGGACATTGCTCGGGATTTCACACGAGGGTTAGTGTTTCATTTATAACTTGGTGGTTTATGTTGGTGGTGGACATGTAGTTCACTGTTGGTTTGACTTGTGGATTGGTGTTCACAAGTGGTCTATGTTTATTTCTTTGATTATTCCTTATTACTATTTTTAGTTAACTTTCGCTTTCAAGATTATTTAATATATTTCATCAATAAATGCCTTTATGCAAATTAACCTTTCAGCCTTCCATCGGTAAGCCTTGCATATTATATTGCATTCATTGTTACAAGCGACTTCTTGAGTACCAATGTACTCACGGCTTTACGCCTATGTTGCTCGATTGAGGAGAGGAGTACTATCGGCCAGGAGGTTCCGAAGGAGAGTACTACGACGACTTCACGGATTAGGCTTCGTTCTCCACTCGATAGCCTGTGGCTTGTCGATTAGTCGCTACGCTTTATTTTGGATTTTCGCTGCTATTTTGTTAAGCCCTTCCGGCTAGAGATATTGTAAGCTTGGCCATAAGGTCGTACCTTTGATATTTTATCGACACTCGAGTTTTCTTTTATTATTATCGTGTGTATGACTGTGATAACATCTATGTTTGACTGTGTGCACTAGCGTGATCCTGGACTAGTGCAGTTTACACAGAGAGACTGAATTTGCATATTCGGGTCTCGACAGAGATGGTATCAGAGCCAGATCGACTGTAGGATGAAGCCCTAGTTAAATTGGTCGTAGCCCAAAACTTATTTTCTAAATCAAACCAACTAAATTTGATATTTAGTAATATCTCTATCTTCTTACCTCATTCTTAAGAATTCTTGTCTCTCGCCCCAACTCTTGCAAAATTTGTTTTCCTAAAGTTATAAACCGATCTTTCCTTTATAAATGCATTAGATGTCCCAAGCTTCTTACAGCCCGACAGGAGGATGGAGGTCACTTCTACGCGTTCTGTTGCGGAGCCTCGGATTTAAGAGACTGCCCGTCTACCTCACCAAGGATGAGAAGCATAAAGGTCAACGCATTGGAAGCATCTCCAGGCTATACTTCACCACCCGAGTCGGCAAGCAGGTGCTACACCACAGTTTCAAGAACACCGGTGCCAGTGGGGAGATGTCAGCACAAGGAGTTGCGCATAAAGCCATTCATCGCCTTTGCAAGCTATACAAGATCAACATGGCGGACTCGTCCGGAAGTTCAAAGAAGCGATGCGAGTCACCCCGAGACTACCGGAGCGGCCAGGAGGAGCCCGACCACGATCGCGATACCTCTACCGTCGCCTACACCGCCGAGTCCAGAGGCGGAGATGTCGTATCACGGAGATCGTCGAGCCTACCTCGGCCGTTCACACCCCGGTCGAGAGCGATCGCCATCGATCCGCCTTCGTGGGTTGTCTCTGACGATTCGAGGGCGATAGCGATAAGTATACCCTATTTGTTAGGACCGAGTGGGAGCCTTGAGTAGATAGTGCGAGTAGACACGTTGGATTTTATTTGCGTTGTGTGTGATGTGAGCTGCAAATATTGCCTTAAAAGCATTATATTGCGATCATGTCAATCTTTTAATGGAGTTTATTTTTGTTCGATTTCTTTGTTAGCCTTTTGGCTAAGTGTTTGTTTAGATTAGGTTTCCATTAAGCAAAACCCCTTAGACGCATTTACCTCTTATCTATGCTTTTCCCTCTCGTCTTTTACCTTTGGTCGATCGTGATTGTTTTCTTTTGAGCAAGATGGTTGATACCAGGAACTCCTCCACCTTGTCAGGTGAACTAGGACCGAGAGCAATGCGCGCGGCGATGCCACCTACCTTGATCCTGCCCTCGATCGATTTTGGTGGCGGACTCGGATGATGCGCACCATGATGCGAGTATGCAGACTATGATCTGGCGGCAGCACGGGAGGCGATACCACCACGGACCTGCGTCGGCGATCCGGCTATGCGAATTCGCGAGGATGAGACCGCTGTTTTCTCGATTCGTCCGAGCCTTTGGAGGTCGGCGATTGGGTCCGTTCGATTGAGAAGAAAGCGAACTTGGCCGGTCACCGACAGAGAGAAGGTATTATATGCAGCCCATCGGCTTGAGGGACCCGGCAGAGTGGTGGGAGAACTCATTGTGCGCTCATGAGAACCGAACAACATCACTTGAAAGGAGTTCGCCAAGGCCTTCCATCTCGCCCATGTCATGGATGGGTGGTCGAGATGAAGAAGGATGAGTTTGGGAGTTCGGCGAGAGGAACATCGGTGAGTGAATATCTCAATAAATTCACTCGGTTGGCTCGCCTTCGTGCGGATGATGTAGCGTCGGTGCAGCTCGCGAGAAGAGGTTCAAGAAGGGTTTGAACCCGGCTTTGAAGGTGCAAGTCGAGGCAGCGACTATGCCGATTTTTCAGCGGTTGGTGGATAAGGCCATTCTCATTGAGGAGAGTCACCGCGAGCTCGAGGAGTCTCGCAAGAGGAGGTTGATCCGGTAGGGATCACAGTTGCACTAGTCCCAGAGGCCTCGTTTTGGTTCCTACCAGCACTGCACGAGTGCGCGGCGGCAGCAGCGGCGATCCTCGGCTTTCAGACCCGGCTCGAACACGCGTCGGTTTGATCGGGACGGCGTTACGGTGGTTCCGATGGTCGGCGGCGCAGAAGAGCAATAATTCAGCGGCGTCCGTCACTTGCATCAAGTGTCATGAGGTGGGACACTATGCTAGCAAGTGCCCTCAGAGACAGGCCCCGACGCCAGTTCGCTTCGACTTGGGAGCCACACCCGGTCACACTCCTACCCTAGGAGCAGGGGAGGAGCACCCCGGCATCGGGGACAGGCAGCGGGGCCGGCGGTGGAGAGGTCGAGTGAACCACGTCACGCGCAGAGGATGCCCAGCAGCACGAGGCGTTGTGATCGATGCGTTCCTAGTACATTCAGTTCTGCCTGATTTTATTTGATTACGGAGCCGCATTCGTTTGTTTCTCGTAGTTTTGCTTTAAAGCAACAATTGAAAACTGTTGCTCTTGGATCATTCTTTTAATCAATCCCGGATCGAGTTGAGATCCAACCTAGGTTGTCGAGTCGAGATAACCATTCAGGGAGTTGAGTTCAGGCGACACGATTTTGTTGGATATCTGATCCTAGACGTAATCTTGGGAATGGATTGGCTTGAAGCGGCGGCGATGTTAGACTATGGGAGCGAGCGGTGACCTTAACCAATTTAGATGGGGTTAAGGTGCGATTCGCTGATCGATGGAGTGTCGGCGAGCGGTCATGGTTTGCGAGCAAGGTGATCGGTTGGAGGATGTACCGGTTGTCGAGGAGTACCCGGCGTGTTTTGAGATGATCTTCGGGTATGCCACGAGAGAGGAGGTTGAGTTTACGATTGAGCTTGTACTGCAGTACGCTCCGATTTCCAAGAGACCCTATCGGATGCCAGCCAATGACTTAGCGGAGTTGAAGAAGCAAATTCAGGAGCTTTTGGATAAGGGTTACATCAGACCTAGTTCGTCCCCGTGGGGAGCGCCAGTGTTGTTCGTCAAGAAGAAGGATGGTAGTCAGCGCATGTGTGTGGACTACAGAGCACTTAATGAGGTCACCATCAAGAATAAGTACCCTCTGCCTAGGATAGATGACCTGTTTGATCGACTTAAGGGAGCAGGAGTGTTCTCCAAAATTGATTTGAGGTTAGGATATCATCAGATGAGGATTCGCAAGGAGGACATACCCAAGACAGCCTTCTCGACTCGTTATGGTTTATACGAGTTCACAGTGATGTCTTTTGGTTTGACCAATGCCCCAGCGTATTTCATGTATTTGATGAATAAGGTATTCATGGAATATTTGGACAAGTTTGTCGTTGTGTTCATCAACGACATTTTGATATATTCCAAGAATGAGGAGGAACATCAGGAGCACTTGAGATTAGCATTGCAGAAATTGAGGGATAATCAGTTGTATGCAAAGTTCAGCAAATGTGAGTTTTGGATGAAGAAAGTCGCCTTTCTAGGGCATGTGTTGTGCAGAAGAAGTCGCGATTGACCGGGGAAGGTAGTGGCGTTTTGGATTGGCGATCACCCACTTGATTACCAGTCGGGAGTTTTACGGGTATGGCGGGGATACTACCGTCGTTTTATTGAGGATTTTCGGTGTGGCGGACCCTCACGCAGTTGCTCAAGAAGGAAAAGAAATTCACTTGGGCGCCAGAATGTGAGAAAAGTTTTGAGAGACTTAAGGAGAGTTTGACCACAGCCCGGTGCTTGTGTTGCACGATATTAATAAGGATTTTGAGATATTTTGCGATGCCTCTCGCAAAGGTTTGGGTTGTGTCTTGATGCAAGACAAGAGTGGTAGCCTATGCCTCACGCCGATTGAGACCGCATGAGGAGAACTACCCTACTCATGATTTGGAGTTAGCGGCCGTAGTGCATGCTTTAAAGATTTGGCGTCATTATCGATGGGTAATAGATGTGAGGTTTTACGGATCATAAGAGTCTGAAATACATCTTTACCAGATCTGAGCTTAACCTCAAAGCGGAGGAGGTGGTTAGAGCTGATAAAGGATTATAATGTAGGCATACATTATCATCACGGGAAAGCTAATGTTGTTGCGAGATGCCTTGAGCGAGAAAGGTATACTTCAATTCGGTGATGGTTCGAGAAAGTCGACCGACTTTGCATGAGGAATTTGAAGCGTAGCCTTGAGTTGGTTGAGCGAGATTTTTGGCGGCTATGGAGATGCAACCTACTTTGGATGGTCGATTCGTCGAGCTCGGTCGGATGATGAGGCATTTCAATGGATCGAAAGAACTTAGCGAAGGTAAAGAGTCGGGATTTTGGTGGATGACGAGAGAACCTTGTGGTTCAAGCGGCGTTTGTGTGTGCCCAACAAGCAAGAACTAAAGGATGTGTTGTTAAAAGAGGCTTATGAGTCAACAGAATCGATTCATCACAGCAGTACCAAAATGTACCGAGACATTAAGGATAAGTATTGGTGGCCCAAGCATGAGCGTGAGATCGCGAGTATGTAGCCCTTTGTGATGTTTATCGAGTAAAGCGAGCATCGAAAGCAGCGGAGCTTGTTGCAGCCATTGAAAGTTCGAGTGGAAATGGGAAGAAATTGGTATGGACTTCATAGTCGGTCCGCCTAAGACCAAAGAGGGCTATGATTCGATTTGGGTCATTGTGGACCGATTGACCAAGGTTGCTCATTTCATTCCGATTAAGACGACCTACGGTGGTGACAGTTAGCGAGCTATACATGTCGAATTGTCGGTTTACATGGTGTGCCCAAGAAGATTGTGTCGGATCGTGGATCGCAGATTCACCTCTCGTTTTGGGGTAGTTTCCATAAGGCTATGGGAACTCACCGAATTCAAGATCAGCGTATCACCCCCAGACAGATGGTCGAGCAGGCGAGTAAATCATATTTTGGAGGACATGTTAAGAGCCTATGTGCTTGATCATGGTTCCAAGTGGGACGATTGTTTGCCTTTGCGGAATTCTCGTACAACAACAGATTATCGAGGCCGGTTGCGGATGTCACCGTTTGAAGCATTGTATGGCGAAATGCGAGGACCCCTCTCAATTGGAAAGAGGCGGGAAGGTCGAGTTTTAGTCGCATGTTTGAAAGAAGGCGAGGATAAGGTCCGCTTGATCTGAAAGGTTGAAAACTACCCGGGCGAGACAGAAAGCTATCACGGATACGAGGCGTCGAGAGCTGAGTTTTGAGCGGATGATTTTGTATATCTTAGGATCACACCATTCAAAGGGTGTGAAGAGGTTTCAGCTAAAGGAAGCTTGCACCAAGATATGTTGGTCCGTTCAGATTCTCAAACGCGGGAGAGGTTGCTTACGGTTGGAGCTACTGCGTCCTTGATGGGGTACATGGCGTCTTCCATGTGTCCCAGCTGAAGAAGTGCCTGCGCGTCCCAGAGGAGGTTGTACCAGTTGAGGCCGTTGACCTGCAGGAGGATCTGTCGTACAAAGAGCATCCAGTCAAAATCTTGGAAGTGTCAGAGCGAGTTACCCGGAATAAAGTAGTCCATTTTTGCAAAGTCCAGTGGAGCAACCATTCCGAGGAGGAAGCCACCTGGGAGCGTGAGGAGGATCTCAGAGCGGAATTCCCGAACCTATTCTCTTAGTTGGCCCAGATCTCGGGGTTGAGATCTCGTTTAAGGGGGTAAGGTTTGTAACATCATGTTTTTCTGAGATTTTTAAAGCCTGGAATTTAAAAATGAATTTTCTGGAATTTTCTGGAATTAGTTCAAGCTTTAAATGAATTTTAGAAATTTTAAATGATTTAATATGATTAAAATAAACATTAACATAAGTTGGAAATATTTTATTTGGATTCTTCAGGTCTCAAGGAATTTTCTGGTATTTTTGGTGAATTTTTGGGATTTATTTGCTATTTTCTAGAGCTTTTAGAAGTTTATTTGAATCTCTGGAAAAAGAAAAGAAAAAGAAATAAACCCCGCCGCCCGATCTCCCTCTCTCCTCCACGTGTCGGCCATCCGCCGCGCGTGCCCGCCGCCGTACTCACGCTTCCGCGCGCAGCGCCCGATCCCGCCGCGCCACGCGTCGCGCATCCGCGGACGACGCCGGCGGCACCACCGCGCCGCTCGCCCGCGCCGCCTGCGCCCTCGGCCGCCCGATCGCGCGCGCGCAATCTCGCCATTCGCTCGCGTCGCGCGCGCGTAACCCTAACCCTAACCCGCGCTCGCCTCGGCCGCGTCGGATGCGCCACGTGGCGTGATCGAAGCCGCCCAAACCGCGTGCGCGTCGGCCCGCGCCGTATCGGTCGAGCTCCTCGGTTCGCGTGTTAAAACCCGTCGTTCGTCCTCGGTTCGCGTGCCGACACCCGAGCTCCCGCCACCGGCTGAGCGCTCCGCGCCGCCGCGCCGCTGCGTCCGCCGCCGCTCGAGGTCGCCGGAGCACCGGCCGTCGCCGCATCACCGCCGGTGAGCCCCTCCGCGCCGTTCTTGCCCGCGTCGCCCGGTCGCCGCGTCGCCGCCAGAGCCGCGCCACTCCCTCGCCTCGCGCCTGCTGCCAGCGTCACGCGCCGCGACGCCTCGCGGCGTCGTCGCGCCTGTTGTCGCCGATCCGCCGTCGCCGCGCCGCGACGCCGCATCCTCGCCGTCGCTCGGTCCGGACCAAAGGTCCGAGATCGTGCCGCGTGGCTTGCCCTCCGCCGTCGGATCCCCGTCGCCGCGCCGTGCCGCGTCAGCCGAGCCACGTCAGCCCTAGCTGACGTGGCATGCCACGTGTCACCGCCACGTCAGCGCCACATCAGCACCGAGCCGTCCCCCGAGCCACGTGGCAGCCACGTCAGCTGCCACGTTAGCCGGGTGACACGTGGCAGCACATCTTCTTTGCCACGCCGCGCCCCGCCAGCGTCGGCGCCGCCGCCCCGGCGTTCTCCTCCGTCCTAGCTCCGATTGACCCCGTTGTTTTTTCTAAAATCATCTAAAATCGAGCTCTAGCTGTTGGTTCTGGTTTTGTGAATTTTGGAGTTCATTTGCTTATCATTTTATGTGTTTCTTTGTTTTCGGTCGTTTTCTCTCTCGTTAGATTCGAATTCCGGAGGAGCAGGTTTCGCGCCCGAAGACCAGGAGTACCCCGCTGAGCATTACGAAGGCAAGTCGTGTCCCTTGATCATATTGAACCCAATTTTCCAAACTATTATTTAATTATTTTGTTTTAAATTACATTGCATTGCTATTTTTATTCAAACCTTTGCACTGGTAGTTATCGCCCAATTGAGATTATACCTCCTTGATACTTTGGAATACCATGATGCCATTGTCACCATAGGTTGGGTAATTTATTAGTGATGCTAGATTATTTGTCACATGTGTTGGTACGATTAGACTGCTTAGCTGACTTATATTTACGATGGATCTCATCAGCACATGTTAATTATTAATTTGGCTTAATGACATATGGAACTGTGGTTGGTGCCACGTGTATTAAAGTTTGTGCCACGTCATTGGTGTGACGTTGGCTTGGTTATAAAAAATTGTGGCACATCATTGGTGTGACGTTGGGTTGGTTATACAAATTGGTTTTCACTCGGGCGAGTGATCGTGCGAGAAAGGAGGTGCGGTTGCACCGGGATGTGGTAGCCTCGCCCGGGTAATGTTAAGGACTTAACTTTGTGCGCCATTGATCTGAGCTTAATCGTGCAAACCACATGTCTATTATGGGATGGACCTGGCTGAATAATTTGTAATATTTCAACTCAATTCTGCCATTGTGATGGACATGGTTGCTGATTTCCATGTGGCGCAAGGGGGGGTGTGATGCGAAACCCTAGCGGGCAGGATTGTGTTGAGGTAGAGCATTGTAAAGGCCTTGTTGTGATTTCCTGAGATCGAGGCTAATCACATCGTGTGGGTACAGTTGTGCAACCTCTGCAGAGTGTAAAACTATTCGAATAGCCGCGTCCTCGGTTGTGGACATTGCTCGGGGATTTCACACGAGGGTTAGTGTTTCATTTATAACTTGATGGTTTATGTTGGTGGTGGACAGGTTGTTCACTGTTGGTTTAACTTGTGGATTGGTGTTCACAAGTGGTCTATGTTTATTCCTTTGATTATTCCTTATTACTGTTTTTAATTAACTTTCGCTTTCAAGATTATTTAATATATTTCATCAATAAATGCCTTTATGCAAATTAACCTTTCAGCCTTCCATCGGTAAGCCTTGCATATTATATTGCATTCATTGTTACAAGCGACTTCGAGTACCAATGTACTCACGGCTTTACGCCTATGTTGCTCGGATTGAGGAGAGGAGTACTATCGCCGGGAGGTTCCGAAGGAGAGTACTACGGCGACTTCACTGATTAGGCTTCGTTCTCCACTCGATAGCTTTGTGGCTTGTCGATTGGTCGCTACGCTTTATTTTGGATTTCCACTGCTATTTTGTTAAGCCCTTCCGCTAGAGATATTGTAAACTTGGCCATAAGGTCGTACCTTTGATATTTTATCGATACTCGAGTTTTCTTTTATTATTATCGTGTGTATGGATCGTGATGACATCTATGTTTGACTGTGTGCGCTAGCGTGATCCTGGACTAGTGCAGTTTACACAGAGAGACCGAATTTGCATATTCGGGTCTCGACACCAACACCGAAGAAGTAACTGCACAGTATCAAGAAGAGGCAGTAGCGATGTTGGTATTGTCAGAAGAACCGACAAGCTTTCGGGAAGTTGCAATAGAGAGGTGCTGGTATGAAGTGATGGAACAGGAACTCGAGTCCATTGAAAAGAATAATACGGACATCGGTGACCTTCCCTGGTATGAAACCCATTGGCCGAAATGGGTATATAAGCTGAAAAGGATTCCGAAGGGAGAGTTGTCAAGCACAAAGCAAGGCTAGTGGCGAAGGGGTATGTCCAGCGACAAGGGATTGATTTTGAAGAAGTGTTCGCGCTAGTTGCAAGACTTGATACCATTCGAGTCATACTTGCACTTGCTGCAAACCAATCTTGGGAGGTGCATCATTTGGATGTAAAAACAGCATTTCTCAATGGAGAACTAGAGGAGGAGGTCTATGTGACTCAACCGGAGGGATTTGAGATACAAGATCAAAGACACAAGGTATATAAGTTGACAAAAGCTCTTTATGTCTTGAGACAAGCCCCACGGGCTTCGAACATCCGGTTAGACAAAAGTCTGAAGGAACTTGGTTTCAACAAGTGCTCCCAGGAGCAGGCTGTCTACACAAGAAAAGAAGGTGGAGAAAAGGTCATCGTCGGAGTATATGTAGATGACTTAATTGTGACAGGGAGCAGTCCAAAGGAAGTACTAAAATTCAAGAAGCAAATGATGACCGAGTTTGAAATGAGTGATTTGGGACTTCTCTCATATTATTTGGGAATTGAGGTGGAGCAATAGAAGGACCGAATTCGCTCAAGCAAGCGACCTATGCCAAGAAGGTGCTATCGATTCGGGATGGAAGGCGCAATCCAACAAGATATCCGATGGAGCCAAAGGTGCAATCGCACAAGGATGCAGATGGGTCACCTGTTGATGCCACGAGTTTAGACGAGTCATAGGTCGTCTCGGTATTTGCTAAATACTCGGCTGATTTGTCTTATGCGATGGGAGTGACAAGTAGGTACATGGAGAGACCCACCGTAATGCACCACAAGGCAATAAAACAAATACTCAGGTATTTGAAGGAACAACTCATTATGGACTTGTTTATGAGAAGGGATATCAAGAAGTTACTCTCTCAGTTACTCGGACGGTGACCTTGCGGGGATCTTGAAGGAAGGAGAAGTACAAGTGGAATGGCGTTTTATTTCAATGGGAATTTGGTGTCTTGGAATTCTCGAAGCGAGAAAATGATGAGTCTGTCTTCATGTGAGGCCGAGTTTATGGCTGCAATTGCAGCAGCATGCCATGCTCTTTCGTTGAGCGACTTGATCGGAGAACTCACAGAACCGAGTTGAAGCCAAGAAAATGTTTATCGACAACCGGTCTGCAATTGCCCTTATGAAAATCCGGTATTTCACGGTCGAGTAAGCACATAGACACTAAGTTCCACTTTATAAGAGAGTGTGGAGAGGGCGGATCAAAGTTGAATTTATTCAAACCGGGAACAATGAGCAGATATTCTAACAAAAGCGTTGCGGAGTGAAAATGGAAACTATGCGGCAGCTACTTGAGTCCGAGAATTGGAGCCATGTCGGGATTAGGGAGTATGTGGACAAATAATCCGGACATGGTGCAGTGAAGCGACTCGAGGACCAAGTCACACGGAAGCAAATAAAGGGAGCCGCTCGGAATGAGCGAGTTAGTTTCGAACTTCATTTGCTCGATCAAGCATTTACGTTTTAGTTTGTTTTCGTTTCCGTAAAGTGCGGATCATACAGTTTAACTCCTGTGTCAAGCGGATCTCAGGTTGATTGTTTACCATTGATTAGTATTTATATCCGCATGTAATGGTTAACGTTGTGTGTTGAGAAATAACAAGAAAATCTCGGTGCCAATCTTTGAATCCTCTCTTCTCGAACTTTATTGTTCATCATCCAAATACGTGCCCGCGCAGGCTTGGTTGATCTGGCGAAATCCTCGGGCTGCTACCAACATTGTCAACACATCCGCAAGTTGGTGACTACATGAGATGAACTCGATATCTAAGGTCTTGCTGAGCTGCTCGCTCACGAACAAAATGATAATCTACCTCAATATGTTTTGTTCTTGCATGAAACACTAGATTTGCGCAAGATAAAGCGAACCGAGGTTGTCACACCATAGACATGGTGTGTGTGGCAGAAAACTCCAAGCTCCTAAGCAATGCTTGTATCCATATTACCTCGGTTGTTGCATTGGCCACTAATTAGTACTCCACTTCCATACTTGACCGAGAAATAGTTGTTGTTTTTAGAACTCCAAGAAACAAGGTTTTGGCCAAGAAACACCGTGCATACTTTCCAATGCTTCTCCTATCATCGGGACATCCGCCCAATCAGCATCCGAGAAGGCACTCGGAGCAAAGAGGTTGAACACCAAAGGGCCAAACCAGGCCATGTTGTATCCTTCAAGTAGCGTAGAATCTATTTCACGGCTAACCAATGTTCATCGGTTGAGGTTTGAAGACATTGACATACTTTGTTGACACTCAATGCAATATCCGGGCGTGTCAAGGTTAAGTATTGAAGTGCACCAACCACACTTCTATACTTTGTTGCATCTCCTTTTAATAGCATAATACCACTATTCTTTGATAGCTTATCCAAGCTCCCAGCGGTGTACTAACAACCTTGGCTTTCAACATGTGTGTTCTCCTCAACAGATCCATGATGTATTTGTATTGCGACAATACAATACCACTGCTGACAGGAATCACTTCTATGCCAAGAAAGTAGCTAAGAAGGCCAAGATCCTTCATGGCAAAATCTTCTTGGAGCTGAAGAATGAGCCGAACAGTGGTCTAAGCAGAAGAGCTAACAATGGTGATGTCGTCAACATATATAAGCATTTACATGACAATGCCTCCTAATTATATATCAACAAAGACACATCACCTTGGATAGAGTAAATCCGATCTCTTGATACTTGGAGCTCGGTGAGAAAACCAAGCACGCAGCGCTTGCTTGAGGACATATAAAGATTTGTCAAGCTTGCACAGATATTGTGGGTACCTTGGATCTTCATATCCTGGTGGCGGCTTCATGTAGACATCTTCATTCAAGACACCATGCAAGAAGGCATTTTGCACATCGATCTGACACAAATTCCATCCTCAGGAGACTGCCATAGATAAAATAACTCGAATAGTAGTAGGCTTAACTACCATGCTAAAAGTGTCCCCATAGTCAATGTCATATCTCTGTTTAAACCCTTGGCCACCAACCTAGCTTTGTATCGGTCAATAGTCCATCGACTCTCCTTTTAAGCTTGAAAACCCATTTGCAATCAATAACATTGAGCCTAGCTGTAGTGGGTACCAAATGTCATGTTTGATTCTTTTGTAAAGCAGCAAATTCATCATCCATGGCGTCTTTCCACCATGGAGCCTTCAGAGCATCAATATGGGAAGCCGGTTCGACTATGGATAGGTTGGTACTTTCAGAGGCAGTGTTGACTATGTATGTTACTATTCCATCCATGAGCTTATTTGGACAGTGAACATTGTTCTGAAGCCTTGTACCATACCGATGCTACATCACTAGAGAAGGTGGTGCCGAATGCTAATTCATATCTACAAAAACCGAACACTGATCTATATCTGCAGAAATAGACTAAGAGGAGCTAAAAGTAGGCACATCAGTGGTTAGTTGATCAACAGCACTAGAGATAGTACTGCCCAGATTGTGTGGTGGCTGAGAACTCAGCATCACAGGGACTAGAAGGTATGTAGAGGATGTTGTTGACGCACCAATGGAGGATCCTATAAAGTGTTAGGAGAAAGGAAAAATATTTTCATCAAAGACAACATCCCTGGAAATATAAACACGCCCTGTGGTGGTGTCAAGGCATTTGTATCCTTTATGATGGAGCTATAGCCCAAGAAAACACACTCTTTAGAATGAAAGGAAAGATTATGCTGATTGTAAGCTCTCAAATGTGGCAAACAAGCACACCCAAATACTTTGAGCATGGAGTGATTAGGCTTAACCCCAAACAATTGTTCAAGAGGATAGGTGTTATCTATAACTCATGTTGGAAGCCGGTTAATAAGATAGGTGGCTGTTAGGTAGGCCTCATCCCAAAATTTTAGTGGAATGGAGGAGTGAGCAAGAAGAGCTAGTCCAGTCTCTACAACATGATGATTTTTTCGCTCAGTAGAACCATTTTGTTGATGTGTATGCGGACAAGAGACCCTTTGGTCAATGCCAATGGAGCGAAAGAATTTGTGGTGGAGGCCTTGATATTCCCTCCCCAATCAGATTGGACACACTTAATGTTTTTGTCAAGTAAACATTCCACATGGTTTCGAAATTGTAAGAACACTTGCAACATCAGACTTAGCACGCAACAAATAGATCCATGTAAATTTGCTAAAATCATCAATGAAGGTAACATAATACTTATATCCTCCAACAGATTATGTGGCTAGACCCCACACATTAGAAAATCTAGACCCCACACATCAGAAAATATAAGTTCAAGGGGAGATATGGATTTATGAATGAAACTAGAATAAGGGAGTCAATGACTCTTACTTGCTGACACGCATTGCAAACCACATTCATGGAAATAGAATGAGGCAATTTATTTAAGTATAGAATAGACTGGACTAGTTGATATGACAAATGACCAAGGCAAGCATGCCATTGCTCCTTCCCTACTGTAGGACTAATCATGGTAGCCTTGAGACTATTTATTGTAAAAGACTTGATGGGATAAATCCCGGACGCACACCTGCCTTGAAGCACTTTTCTCTTCGACACCTGATCCTTGACAACAAAATAGTCGAGATGGAATTTTTGAAATCTAATGAACATGCGGGACATTCTTAAGGACAAGTGGCTTGGTAGTAGTATCAATAGAACTAAGACCAACAAGGGAGATGTGCAAACCTGCTTCATTGCCAACTTGAACATGATCAGTGCCATGATATTTCTCCCAAACCATGAGGTGATCAAGATCACTAGTAATGTGATCCGTCATGCCTGTATCCGTGTACCAGTTGGGATCCACCTGGTATGAGCTTGTCATGGCCGCCATGGACGCCGAGTGCCCTTCATCCATTTGATACGAATGGTCGAAGTGGTGGTAGCACTTGGCTGTGTGCCCAACCTTCCCACAAACTTGGTAGGTCGGTTAGGAGCCACGACCTTGTCCGGTGTTGTTGTGCCCACTGCGCTGCTGGTTTTGATTGCCACAACCACGACTATGTCTTCCTTGACTTGGATTGTATTGGCCTTGACCACACCTAGTGAAGTTGGCCGAGAAAGTAGAACCATCGATCTGCAGTTGAGTCTTTGCATCATAGTTATTAAATCCGGACCGGTCATTGAACCGGTCGACCTTCCTATTCACTGGTTCATCAGTCTAACCGGTGGTTTACCGGTCCAACCGGTGGTTCAATATGACTTAACAATACAGTAAGTTTTTTATATATCATAACATCCAACTTGCTCACTTGGTCACTAGAGCTAGCCCATGAGGTGAGTGTCATAGGAGGTTGTGGGTTCGAGCCCTGTCTCACACATATTTTTCCAAAAATTTTCCCGTTGAGCATATCTCCGGTCCAATCGTTCTAGTTTTTCTCCGGTTTTGTGCAGAACTGGCCGGTTCAACCGAGATTTTTCCGGTTCAATCCGGTTCAACTGCACAGCCGGTCCAAGAACAAAACCAAACTGGTCTAGACTTCGGTTCCGGTTTTTTCCTGTCGAACCGCCGATCCGGTTTTAATAATTGTGCTCTGCATTATTCTATTCCTGACAAAGTTCATAACTCAACATGAGAGCACAAACCTCATCAAGCTTGATGGCGCCAAGTCTTGCCATGATCGAAGTTACCAAAGAGTCATAATCTAACCCCTAGTCCTGCAAGAATATAAGAAATAGTCTCGTCTTCGCGTAAGGGCATACCAATGGCAGAGAAAGTGTCTCCTAAATTCTTCATTTGTGCAAGTAGTCGGATGCCAAGAGCGCCTTTTCTTGAGGCTTTTGTGAGTTGCATACGATCCGATCTGGATGCAAACATCCTCTCCAATGCCTCCCATGCTTCGTGCATTGTTGTCATAAACATGACATGCGCACATCTTCAACCAGCGAGAAGATTCCGTTGAGCACCATCTGGTCTTGATTGTACCAAGTCTTGTACACCCATATCACAGACGGTTATTTCTTACGACCCGTCTGTGATTGTAGCTATCACAGACGGTTTATAGTTACAAACCGTCTGTGATATTCTTTCCTACCCCTAGATCTATTTCTGTTTATTGGCTAGCCTCAGGAAATGCTAGCCATGCCCTCTGAAACAAGCAGATCAACATGTACACATACAGACAATTCACGTCTCAATTCATTTCAGTAACATATAACATCCAATTCATATCTCAATTCATTTCAGAAACATAACATCCAATTCATATCTCAATTCATTTCAGAAACATATAACATCCAATTCATATCTCAATTCATTTACACAATTGCAAAAGATCTACATTGCATTTGCACTTAGATGGTAACATTGTATTTTTTATTGCTCTATCACTCCGAAATCGAGTTCTCACGAAAGAAACAGATCCATAATCAACGAACTTATCAGGCTGTATAAGCATTACTTGGGTGGTGCATGATTGCCATCCAAGTATTGCTTATGCAGCCTGAGAAGTCGTTGATTATGGATCTATTTCTTTCGCGAGACCTCGATTCCAGAGTGATAAGAACAATAAAAAAATCATTGTGGGTTGTGGAACTCTCCCTTTTCAGCTAGGACTTTAGCCACCAAAAAGTACGCGGACTCTCCTAGAATTTGTTCAAGGTTGAGCTGTTGCAATGCAGTTTTCGGGATGGACGCAGCCTGTCGATAGGAATATCAATGTGCGTATATATATAACCTGATAAGTATGAAGTAATCATGGGAAGATTGACAAACCTTAGAATTGGGATTGGTGATCCTCGAGGAATCGAGAGTAGTTTCATATGGTAGCAAACGAGAATCCACACGTGTTGCGGCCACGGTGGCACCGCAAAAATAGAATGTGTTAATTCAAGAGGCATTAATACTACCAACTGTTGCATAGGATTAATTAATATGTACTAACGAATACCTTAAAGTTTGGCCGTGTGTTAGGGTTTGGCCGTTGCGCCGAGAGGTTTGCCTTTTGGACGTCGTCGCGAACGCCCTACGTGATTCAAAAAGTTGACCTTAGTCATTCGGAAGGAAAGAAAGAGTACAATATAGTTATGATAGAAAAATGTACTTACCTATCGATTAATTGGTGATAAGCGTGTAGTCGGTTTTATTCTTACTTAGGAATCAAGGTATATTGTCTTGTTCCACTTTGGTACAATTACTATTAAAATCCAATGAAACTCCCGATTGTAGGGCATCGTATATATTCCTTATCGCGTAAGCCGGTGATGATTTGCAATGTACCTCTCGACGACACAAAGATCCTCGTTGATGGTACTACGGAGACCAAGTGTGGGTCCAAGAAACCAACCGATAATTTGGATGCTCTAGCTTGAGTCAACATGTGTCTACATATATACACACACGAAAGAACAAATTATATATGACATTTATCGGTATGACATGAACAGAGATCGTGATTGTACACACTTACGTCGGCCCAGATCGAACGAGTGAGGTGTCGAGAGCGTTGAGCGTGAAAAGATCAAATAAATCATCAAAGGTCACCACGAAGACACCATCTTGAAATTCGGCCGAAATGATGCATCTTGAATTTGTGATGAGACACAGGCACCGCTCATCCTTTGGCTTATTGGATTGTTCCATATACCAACGTGTAATCTCCCGCAACTTATCGATAGTAATGGGAGGCGATCACCGAAGTCGACCATCGGCTCGCCAAGCACGAATTTGCGGGCCAATGGCGGTACGGATATCATCATCGGTCTTCTTTGCTTTGTCCTTACTACCTCGGCTGTAGGTCAATCAGAAGGTAGCACCGGTGGAAGTTGTTGCACCGAATAGCTCCCGTGGACTCATCACCGTGCGGTAGCGGTGGTGGAGGTAGACCTTGTGGAGATGGCACTAGTGCAAGTTGCTCGAACGCCTTGCCCTTGTGAACCCACCACCGTGCGAAGCCTCCGGGCATATGTCACTTTTGGGCCTTTGGATGAAGGTTCCAATGGCTTGCCCTAGAGTCACGATCTCGCCGTTGGAGGGCTTGGTAGCGGGACGACATCGGTTGGCATGCACACCATCCACGACACTTTTCGAAGCTCGAGCTAAAGGTGCACGGTGCACCATGGCCCTTCACCGGACGGATATGCTGTGCCCAAGCGGCGCACAAGGCAACGGAGGCATATCTCACTTGGAGCTTGCACTCGTAGCTTGCAAGATGTCGCCCACAGAAATCTGCCCTCGCATTCCGTCGTAGGATTGGACGCGCAGCTACTCGACGGTTGCGGGTCAAGCTAACATGAGCGCGGCGGCTCGCTGATTTTCTTCGTTTGTCTTCGCACCTCATCTCTCGACGAATCAGCAAGCTCCTCTCTAAGAGATGCCTTGATCTCTCTCGTAGCCGTGCGTCACGCGGCTTTGTTTCTCTTCCTACTCCGATACAATTCGGGGTTATCTGAGAAACCTTGATTCCAAGGAACATAAAACCCAAGGCCTCTCGTACGACCCGGGTGCTCCTTGTTTCCCGTCTGTGCGAGAGTATATCTTTCTCCCTAATTGACTGGAATGATCCTTGGGAAGATTCGACACTCAGTGCATCCTGCAAGAGCCCGACATGTTATTTAGTTTTCAGGGAAGTAGTGGAGTAATTACAAGCTACGTAGTTCGATATCTTACCAAGCGGTGGAACACTTCCTGGTCAGCAGGGTTCCAGAAGGAGATGTCCCCCGACGACGTGGTAGATGACCTCGCTCTAATCCAATTTCGAGCGCGCTCATCCGGGATCGTGGCAAATGGTGGGGCGGTGTTCCGCAGGATTGCCTGTTCGTCCTCCCGCCTCCACTGTGGGATTTTACCCGCATACCCAGCTGTGCCGAGTCTATGGGGATGTGTGTTTTTAGCCTGGAGGGCCCTGTGCGCCGTGCTTGCACTTCTGAAAGCTTCGGTCGTCTTCATCGCCTTAAACTCGTCCCATTGTGGTTCCAGGAATGGATACCTGTCAAAGGGCGTTAGATCCTTCTGCACATAGTCCTTGACAAGCACGCTCTTGAAGTTCTTCCATGCTTTGCACGCCGCTGCTAACGCATGTCGTTGCACGGAGTCGTGGTGTTCTTCTGGGATCTTGAACGATGCAAAAATCTTTGTCAGCAGCTCACGTTTCTGAGTCTCACTCACGCTCTTCCACGAATCGAATGTGATCTCAATTCGTTCTCGTGCACCTATTCCGATCATTCTTCAAAATGCCCTTGCTGCTTTGTCAGGAAGGAGAGGGGTCCCAAATCTATCGACCAGTGTGATGGTAAATCGGCCCTCGGGCTTTTTCGATAGTACTCTTGCTTTGCGTGTTGATTTTGGAGCGGACGCTTCCGGCGATGATGTTGAAGAATGCGCGGATGACATGTTGGCCTTCTCATATATACGTAAATAGTGCGGTATAAGCACATACTTAAATTTAATTCCAATATATGTATACATATATTCAAGTATACATATACATATCTAAGTTCATTAGCAACATATATATACATATACATATGCATATGCATAACAGTAAGATTTAACAACAATAAGATTTATGAAATAACAAGAATATATGTTCAAGTAAGTGCCTATTCTTTCCTATATATACAACATGCATGATACCAGAGGCATAAAAATGACTTAATCAACATATACACATATAAACATTTTAAGTTATTCAAGTAGAAATTTATGCCCAACATAAATATCATGTATCTAAAATCAGCATAATGCTATGCAACAGTTATATGACAACTATATATTAGATCTTAAGCTTAAATCAACATTTTCTATTAAAAGAAATTAACAGACTCGGGGGGACGGAGGCGGCGGCGGGCTTAGGGGCTCGATGGAGGCGGCTGGCGACGGGCTCGAGGACGGCGACGGCCTCGGGGGGACGGAGGCGGCCGGTGACGGGCTCGGAGACCGGAGGAGGCCGGCGACGGGCTCGGGGGACGGCGGCGGCGACGGGCTCGGGGGCTCGACGGAGGCGGCTGGCGACGGGCTCGAGGACGGCGACGGCCTCGGGGGGACGGAGGCAGCCGGTGACGGGCTCGGAGACCGGAGGAGGCCGGCGACGGGCTCGGGGGACGGCGGCGGCGTCGGGCTCGGGGGATCGGGAGAGCGACTAAGGTATTGCTAATAACTGGCAGCGTACGCGCAAAACCCTAGCTGGGGGTTTTATATAAAGGCTTATCACAGACGATTCTAAGTTTAGAACCGTCTGTGATATTTATTATCACAAACGGTTCTGAGATATGAACCGTCTGTGATAATGAACTATCACAGACGGTTCTTAACTAAGAACAGTCTGTGATATCTATGATATCACAGACGGTTATGTGAGAAGAACCGTCTGCAATAGTTATTATCACAGACGGTTCTTATCTCGTAACCATGCGTGATAATAATCACTGCACGGTTTTAAACTTTCAACCGTGCGTAATAAGCCTTTGCCCTGTGTAGTTAATATAATCGCACCAACCAAAGATTCAATAAGCCTTTGCCCAGCTGTAGTTATTTCTTTACAACAACCCGGTATATTTCTTTACAACAGCCCAATGAACATAGAGATACATTTGTGTGACTCATTCTCAAAATTCACCTACATATCACACATATGCATGCATTAATTGTTATATACATAAATGCCAATTCACATGCATATACATCCCATACATACATATATGTCACCATTCTCATTCCACTTGCTTATTTCCTTTAAAAATTAACACTTCATGATGATCAATGCGTACATAACTAGTTTCGTCACATTGTTCGTCGTTGACCCTTATGCCATTTCCAAAAGGAGGTAACTCGTCAAATTGATTGTATTCTTCCTCGTCCACTACATTCTCTACTCCAACAATTCTCCTTTTTCCATGAAGAACTACATGGCGCTTCTTATTTGCCGGGTCGGTTACATAGAAAACTTGAACAACTTGGTTGGCGAGTACGAATGGTTCGTCTTTGTACCCGACACGTTGGAGGTCCACGGTAGTAACACCGCATTTGTCAACCTTCACCGTGGAGATGCACCCAACGACAATGAAATAAGGGGATCTTGAAAACCACGTAGTCGAGCTCCCAAATCTCTTCTATGAACCCATAATACGAGTTTCTTACCCCATCGATCGAACGATCTATGCGACACCGCTGTTGTTCAGTTAGTGCTCTTTACATCCTGAGATCGTGTGTAGAATGTGTACCCATTTATGTCATATCCTTGCCATGTCACAACTGTAAATGTTGGCCCTTTTGCCAACCATGTCAGCATCTCACTTGACGAGCTCCTAGCGATTTGCTCCTTCAATCATTGGTTGAACCGACTGTTGTGTTGTCTCATGATCCAAACATCTGATCACTCCGGATTCTATTGCCGAAGCACATCCATGTGCTGGTCGACATAAGGGGCCACTTCAGTCATGTGTTGCAAGACCGTGAAATGGGCTTGCGATACGCTCCATATCCGGAGTGATTACTTTCCTTCCTATAGTTCCGATACCCTTGAGCCTCCCTTCATGACGAGATTGAGGCACACCTATGGGTTGAATCTGAGCCATATAATCGACACAAAACTCAATGACCTCTTCGCTTGCATAACCTTCGACGATGCTGCCCTCTCGCCGAGACCGATTCCGTACATATGACTTGAGAATTCCCATGAACCTCTCGAGCGGGTACATGCTACGAGGAATACGGGCCCACACATTTTTATCTCCCACACAACGTGAACAATGAGATGGACCATGATATCAAAAATGAAGGAGGAAAATACATCTCAAGATGACATAGAGTCATCACCACTCGTCTGCAGAGCATCTAGTCCTTCGGGATCGATGACCTTACGAGCAATTGTGTTAAAAAATAACATAGCCTCATGATTGTCTCTCGGACTTTGATCGGCAAAATATTCGAATAGCAATAGGGAGCATCGTGTCATCGGCACATGACAATCATGAGACTTCATTCCATTTAACTTCAAATCTTGCATCGAAACAAGTTTCTTCACATTGCCGAAGTAACTGAGGCGGAACTTTGACACCATGCAAGCACGAGTACGATTCTGTTTTCGGCCTTAGACAGAGTGTAACACGCAGGGGAAGGTACGTTCGTCCATTATCTGTTGTTCTCGGTGCTAACTCACGCCTGATGTCCATATCAGCCAAGTCAAGCCGTGCGTTGAGGCCGTCCTTTGTTTTATCACGAATGTTCAGTAAGAGACCAATCAAGCTATCACACACATTCTTTTCTCGTGCATGACGTCGATGCGATGTCGAACATCTAGGTACTCCCAATAAGGTAAGTCCCAAAATATTGATCTCTTCTTCCAGATGTTCTTCTCACGACCCCTCAATTTACGTCCCTTTCCGAGGACAACATCTAAATCCTTAACCATATTATAAGCCTCTTTTCCGCTTAAATGCCTTGGAGCTGAACTGTCCTCCTTCTCTCCTTCAAATTGTTTCTTCATCTTGCGGTATGGGTGAGCCCTCCGAAGGAATCGACGGTGACGCATGTACACGGTTTTGCGTGAGTGTTTCAGCCACACACTCTCGGTACCATCTAAGCAGTGAGTACAAGCTTTGACACCTGTTGTACTCTGGCCCGACAGGTTAGCAAGGGCAGGATAATCATTTATGGTGCAGAACAATAAGGAGCGCAAAGTGAAGTTCTCTCGTTTATATGCATCCTATACCTGTACCCCTTCGTCCCACAGTACTTTTAGATCTTCCACCAACGGCGCTAGGTACACATCAATATCATTCCCAGGTTGCTTTGGCCCTTGGATAAGTATCGACAGCAAAATATACTTTCGCTTCATACACAACCAAGGAGGAAGGTTATAGATGCAAAGAGTCACAGGCCAAGTGCTATGTCGGCTGCTCATGCTACTGAAAGGATTCATTCCATCTGTACTCAATCCAAACCTTATATTCCTCGGTTCTGCACCGAAATCTGCAAAGCACCTATCGATGTTTCTCCACTGGGTGGAATCAGCAAGGTGTCTCAGCATTCCATCCTTCTTGCGCTCCTCCGAGTGCTATCGCAGAAGTTTTGCCTCCTTTGGATTCGCAAAAAACCGCTTCAAGCGGGAATTATAGGAAGATACCATGCCACCTTTCCAGAGGTCCTCTCTTCACCTCTGTTCCTCGCCATCATCATCGATTGATTATTACGTTTGTATCGGGATCGTTGCACACCGGACAGACATACATGTTTGCATACTCTTTACGTAGAGGATACATCGTTCGGACATGCATGTATTCTTTCTACTTCCATTCCCAATGGACAAAGAACCTTCTTGGCTTTATCGTGGTTTTAGGCAACTCATTGCCCTCCGAAGCATGTCCGCTAAAAGACATAGCGCGTGAAACTCTTGTCGGACCAACCGTTGCTTGCCTTCAATTTCAACAGTTCAAGCATAGCTGACAACTTCATGTACTTTGACCTGCAACACGTGAACAAAGGTTTCTCTAAGTCCTCCATCAAGCCTCGGAATTTAATATACTCTCTCTCATCATAGTTCTCTTCTACATCACGAAGCATCTGATCCAGATTGTCATCGTGCGACCTATCGAATCGAACCACAATCATCATCCGGCAACATATCATTGACTTCACCGGCGATGTCATCCGCGACATATCATTGGCTTCACGGCGATGTCATTTGGCGGCATATCATTGACTTCGCCATGACTGGTCCAACACGTATACCCCTTTTTGAAACCCCTCCGAATCAAGTGCGCTTCAATCTGCTCTCGATTCTTAAACATCTTCAAATTCTCACAGTCAGTGCATGGACAATACATATATTCCACCCCCTTATTCAACATATCCTCCTCGGCAGCTCTTGTAAAAGCAGACACGCCATTAATGTACTCTTCACTCACACGGTTTGCGGTATACATCCAGCTTCGGTCCTATATAATATACATATATAACAACTTAGTATTAAAATTAATTTAATTAATTATTACTACATATATACCACATGCATTGAGGCTAGCTAAATCTAAATAGCTAGATCTTCAAAGTATATATATATATATAACAGTTCACCGAAAATTAATTAGCTAGATCAAACAAATTTCATTACTAACCATATCTAGAGTAACCAAGATCTCAATGAATCTTCAAAGCTCTCCTGCCAAATAAGCCTCCTTCCACAAAAAAATTGGCTCAAAGCCTTGCCGCCTCAGTGCAAGACCGGGCTAAGATCGGATCGAAATGAAGATCTGATGTCAGCGGCGCAATAAATACATAGTAGCATTACCAATGAACCGCTGCAGCGATAATTCGGAATATCACGAGGCGGTTTATAATCAAAAACTGTCAGTGATATCACAGACGGTTTTTTAAACAAACATGTCGTGATACTTACTATCACAGGCGGTTTATAGTTAAAATCGTGCAGTGATATCACGGGCGGTTTTGATTATAAACCGCTCTGTGATATTTCATTATCACGAGACGGTTCATTGGTAAGAACCGTCGTGATGTTTGACTATCCTGCACGGTTCGTTAGTAAGAACCGTCATGATAAACATCACGCAGCGGTCTCCAAAATAAAATCGCTCGTGATAGCTCCATCGGACTCGGTAGCACTATCGTTATACGGCGTCTCGGCATACGAACCGTCTCGATCATTAATTTGGTATACGAACCGTCTCTGCTAAAGGTTAAATATGCGCACCGGCCTAATTCTCAACGCAGTACATGCAAAATATGGCTTCAGTGATCATCTCCTTTCTCTCATTTGTTCATCAAGAGTTGTTCGGCTGGGACCTTGCACAGGCGGCCAGCAATTTACGTCTGGAGCAGCTTCTCCGCACACGCCCTACTCTCCTTCCCCAACTTTCTTGCATCCGTCAGCTCGACCTGATCATCCGCCGTCGACGGAGGCGTCTCGCTGCCGCTCAAGAAAGGGAATTCGCCTTCACCCTAGTTCTTCTCAACAATGTGCACAGAGCGGAAGAAACTCTTGTGGCATTGCAGGACTAATGGATAGCATTTCGATCAAGAAACGGCAGAGTCCGAGGAAGCTTTCAATGCAATCCTCTTCGATTATGGACTATGCTCATCGATCATTTGCCCAGTGGAGGAGGAAGTGCCGAGGGCAAGGACAATCTTAACGGTGTTCGAGAACTCGTGGTGATCCAACGGATGACAAAGTCGAAGAAGAAGCGTCGAAGCCACGAAGATTAGAATCTGGGAATCTCTTTATGTGCGACTTTTGTAATAATTTCCCTTTAATTTATGATCTTTTGTCTCAGTAGTTCTGTACGTAGGTTATTATAGTTATTAGAAGCAACCTGTAAAACAAACCGTTCTGTACGTAGTTATATTGTTTTATATATCCAGCTTGTGTTTTAGTGGTAATTGTTTGGTTTCGGCTTTTGATTTTCAGCTAGCTTTTGATTTTCATTTTTTTTGTTTTTTAACTTTTTTCTTATTCATTTGTATTGTCTGTAAAGGTTAGTGCAATTTCAGTCAAAAACCAACAAGCGAAAACCGAAGCTAAAAGCTACAGCGCAGAAGATTTAGTCTCAACCTCTGTTTAGTTTTTGAACAGAAGGCTTCAGCTTCAGTTATATATTAACATCGGACGGACAACATCACAGACGGGTTCGTATTACAAACCGTCTGTGATAATTCTAATACAAACCGTCTGTGATAAGCAGCTTATCCCAGACGGTTTTAAATAAACAACCGTCTGTGATAATGACAGATTATCACAGACGGTTTCTATTACAAACCGTCTATGATAGGAAATATCACAGACGATTTATTGGTAAGAAACGATGCTGTGATACTCATTTTCTCGACACCATTAACACGCACGGTGTTCAAATTAAAACCGCTCAGCAAGACAATGTCATTCCTGACGGTTTTGTCAAACCGCTCGTGATTAGGCGTCTAGTATTAGGCTTTCGTAGTAGTGCGGTGAGTACTCTGATGAGCGTGAGAGCAATCCTCGAAATAATCACTCTATTTTAAGGCAGCCTCAACCAACCTCAGATATTGAGAATCCCAAGACCATTCGAAGAAGGAGATTGGGTGCCTAGAAGTTTTTGCCTGGGCACATCTAGTATCAATGCAAGGAGGCTCGGGAGCTTCAACGCATAAACAACTTGCTCGAGAATCCAACTCAAGAGCTTGCTCGAGTTCCAAGCTACGACCAATTTACTGAAGGAATCACGTAAGACTCCGAGGCATGATGGACTCGAGCAACCTCGCTGACACAACTCAGGGAGTCAAACAGGTATGACTATGTCTAGTCGTTCACATAACTCACCTCATAGAAATCGATATGGTGACATATCACATCGGTCTCCTAAGCACCACTCTAGTCGGAGAAGATTTCCTCGAACGTCCCCGGATCGGCGAGTTTATCAAGGAGGTGATCAATCACCACTTCAAGCTAGAAATCTGTAGTAGCAAATGTAAGATCGGTATTAAAACACTGACAAAGGTTTGACTGAGGTGGGTGGTGGCAGGTTCTGTTTGACTGGGCTTTGAGTGCTTTCTTTTCCACTTATGACTTGTGGTTTATGACTTATGCTACAGTACGTTTTCAAATGGTGTGTTTTTTAAAGCGGGGTCAATAGGAAGATTGTAGTAAAAAGTGTACTGAATTCAGATGTACCGGTTAAAATCACATACGACTATTTTTCTCTATGTACTACCTCTTGCAAATAGACATAATTTAAAATTTTAAGCTATTAGTCACAACCCAAAATAACCTACCCTTTAATTATGGTGGGAGGTGGATTTTTGCCTATGTAAAGGGGGTGAGGTGTACAATAGCTATTCTAGGGAGGGGTGTAGATTAGTATTTCTAATGTTTTACATACTTTTATGTTGTGTGTAGGTTGCATCCTAGAAGGTCTATGAATATATATGGTATGAATCAAGCTAGAGTATTGGCTTGTCTATCAAGTTATTCATTTCCTTATAAAAACAAACTTTAATCTTGGTTGAAGCTCATAGTTTCATGGTGTCTTTGCCAAAAATTCGTGTGCATGTGTTTCTACCTTTCTCAATCCAAATATCTTGCAGTTATCGGTGCACCTTATTGTTGCACGTTCTTGGTAGATCATCAGGTTCCGGGGAGCAGCGCTGCTGGCGGTGCTTCCGCTGCCTTTGATTGTTGCCACTTGCCTGCATGAACCAACATTATATGATATCAATGAACCAACATTATATGATATCAATCGTTTTCTCATTAAGCGCGCGGTACATGCATGCAACAACTGTAATTGTTGTTTTGTACAGCTTTCGAAGGGGTCGATGTTGTTTTCCACACAGCTGCTCCGTGTCCAATCGATGACAGGTTTCAACTTCATTATTCGGTCAACGTCCAAGGTACGTTAGTGCTAATTATCCGTCCTTCAGAAGTATTTTGTATAAGCTATCTTTCAAATAGCATAATCAGAATATCTATGTACCGTTCATTTGGTGAACGCGTTGTGCAACTTCTCAAAGGTAACATGATCGATAATTTACTATACTGCAAGCCAAAGTATCTTAATGGCAAAAAGAATGTTAACAGCACCTAGGGAACCAACTACATATATACTGTAACGCCCCAAGCCAACCTATTTTAGGCTATAATGTAGCATATATATGTTATAATCTAGTGAATATGTTGCTCAGGGACAAAGAATGTTGTCGATGCTTGTACTGCGTGCAAGGTGAAGAGGCTTATATACACCAGCTCAAGTTGTGTTGTATTCGATGGAGTTCATGGTCTTTTTGATGTAGATGAATCTGTTGAAAATGTAGGCAATATTTTAATTCCAAGTTTTAGTAGGAGACAAAAACAATATACTAGTGATGCACAACTAACTACTAACAGTAGGCTACTCATCATACTTGAATAAACACAAGAAAAATATAGTATCAAAGTCGTGCGATCACACGAGCGACTTCATTGTTGGGCTTGATGAAGAGCAGAAGCAGCGCAGGTGTGATGCTGATGAAGACTTGACGCAGATGCAGATGTAGTAGGAGCGGTCGCGCAGATCGCTGCCGAAACCTTATTGCCGCCCGTGCGGGTTCTCTCTGCGACAATGGTTGGAGATCCCGCTCTCCTCTCTTTCCGGTGCGCCGAGAAGAAAGGTCGACGAGGTTCGATAGCTCAACACTTCGTACAAGAGTGGAAGAAGACAATGGGAGAAAGGAGTGAAGGAGATCGGTTCAAACACGGGCGTCTCGGGCCTTTTATAGGCGTCTCAATTACTCTCTAGTAATCGACGCTATTATTCACCGATGGCGCGCTATTATTCACCGTAATCGACTCCATTATTCCTCGTAGCGACTCCATTATTCACCGTAGCGCGCCGTATTCAAACCGAAAAATAAACAGTCTCATGATCGGTAAAAAGAGAGACGGTACAAGGTTTAGCAAAACAAGGTGGACATGGTCTCGCCAAGTGGCGCACCACGTCCACGGCGCGTCGCGGCGTCGCAAGTCACAAGTCACGCGATTTTCACGCGAAAATACGCGAATACGGCGCGGCGCGCGTCAAGGCGTGCGTGTTTAGCCAAAGCCACCATCCACTTCCATAATTCAAGGAGTGGGATGGACTCCACCTTATAAATTGGTCTCCCCCACTTTGCCTAAGCAATATGGTACTAAACCTTGCGTGCTTTGGAATTATAGAAAATAGGCCTTGGGCCTAATTTCAACAGTCCCCCACCAATTCCAAAGCAGGAAGCACAAATATGTCGAAAAAATTGTACTGAAGTGTTGTTTAATATACCAGTCTTATAATGTAAGTCCCGTATGGGTTGAACTTACACCTAGATTAGCAAGATTCATCTTCTCACAGCTAATGAATGGACTATGCCTTGAATTCACAGCTTTTCGTAATCAGACTTCACTTGAAACCTCAACTGATACTAGGCTATCAATGAACCACGTCTAAACGGAGCGTTATATGGTCATGCTCCCTTATCTGCTCATGAGCTTTCTAGAGAATGCCCTGTTCTCGTGAACTGCGACCAAACAGTTAAGCTCAAGTAGGTGTATTCTTTCTAGGTATCCTGTGAGCTAATACCTTTCCTCATGAATACATTAAGGTTTTATACCAACCTTCCATACAGATTGAGAGTACTTTATTTATTTTGGATATGGGTACAATTAATATGTACTCTCTTGTTACAATATCAACTTGTTTTTCCCATTACCTAAGTCACGGATCTCCGTTCATGAAGGCATGGGTTACCATTGTGATGTAACTAAATGGGCCTCATTCCCATATCCATAGAAGCAACGAAATCGCTCTCCGTGCTAATCCCTTGGTAAAAGGGTGCGCGATTTTCTCGGTGTTAATATAATTCACGGCTATTACTCGGAGTTTCTCAATTTTACGATGATTTAAGCCTCGCTTCACATGTCTAGAGGACTTCATATTATCCTTTGTACTTGTGACTTTGGCCAACACGGTTTGATTATCACAAGACATCGGGATTGCGGTATTGGTTTCTCAACCAACGGTAAGTCCATCGAAGCTCTCTTAGCCATTCGGCCTCAACGATGGGTGTGTCAAGTGCTACAAGTTCCGCTTCCATGGTTGACCTCGTCAATATAGTACATTTACAAGACCTCCATGAAACCGCAGCACCGACTAAAGTAAACACATAACCACTTGTAGCTTTGATCTCATCGACATCGAGATCCAATTGAGTCACTGTGCCCTTCTAATACAGAAGGATATCCAGTATAATGAATTCCAAAAGATGTTGTGCCTCTCAAGTAGCGCAACACTCTTTCAAGTGCCTCCCAGTGATCATCTCCTGGGTTAGAAGTAAACCGACTTAATTTGCTCACAGCAAATGAAATGTCGGGTCTTGTGGCACCAGCTAAATACATAAGTGACCCAATAATTTGTGAATATTTCAATTGATCTTTTCCTAACCCTTGATTCTTTCGAAGCTTAATACTCGCATCATAGGGTGTTGGAGAAACTTTACAATTTTCAAAGCCGAGCGGCTCAATATTTTCTCAACATAATGAGATTGGCTCAAAGTAATCCCATTCTCATTCTTGATCAATTTAATATTCAAAATAACATCGCCTCTCCTAAATCTTTCATATCAAAACATCGGGATAGGAAAGATTTGACCTCAAATCAATTACGGTAGTGTTTGTTCCAAATATAAGTATGTCATCTACATACAAACACAAAATTACTCCTTGACCCCACCATAGCGGTAATATACACATTTATCGACTTCATTCACAATAAAGCCAGCGGTTGTCAAAGTCTTATCAAATTTTTAGTGCCATTGTTTAGGTGCTTGCTTTAAACCATACAAGGATTTTAATAGTCTGCATACCTTATTTTCTGTCCGTAAATCACAAAACCATCGGGTTGATCCATATAAATTTCTTCCTCCAACTTTCCATTAAGGAAAGCTGTCTTTACGTCCATTTGATAAACATACGGACCATAGGAAGATGCTAATGCAAGGAGTACTCGATGGTGGTTAATCTAGCGACAGGAGAATAGGTATCGAAGAAATCTTCTCCCTCTTTTCAGGTGTAACCCTTAGCTACAAGTCTTGCTTTGTACTTCTCAATAGTACCATCAGCCTCAGTTTCTTTTAAAAATCCACTTACATCCAACAGGTTTGCACCCAATAGGAAGATTGGTGATCTCCCAAGTCTCATTAGCCATGATTGAATCCATCTCGCTCTGGTGCCTCTTTCCAATACTCGGCATCGAAGATGCATAAGCTTCGAAAGAGTTTTGGCACATCATCCACGAGGTATACAATAAAGTCATCACCAAAGGTTTTCTCAACCCTTTGTCTCTTGCTTCTTCGAGGAGCTTCTGTGACTAAATTGTTGTCCTCCTCAGGGATATCATAAAATGGTTCAGAAATGGTGGAAAGTTCAGAAGTTTGATTGTTCTCATTTTCGATATTATCGATGTGAACATTCTCAGTCCGTGTTGAAGTCGCCTCTCTGTTCTCATAGGAAAGATATTCTCAAAAATGAAGCATCTCTAGACTCCATTATTGTATTAACAATAATCTCAGGAGTTTCTGATTTAACTACTAACAATCTATAGGCCGTGCTATTTTGAGCATATCCTAGAAAAATACAATCGACTGTTTTTGGTCCAAGTTTTCTCTTTTTCTGCAATGGTATATTGACTTTTGCCAAACACCCCCAAGTTCGCAGAAAATTAACATTAGGTTTTCTCCTTCCATCCCTCATATGGAGTAATTTCACTCCTTTTAGTGATTACTCTATTTAGGACGAAAGTTCTTTGTCAATATAGCTTCCCCACCATGCCTTAGGCATACCGAACTCTCTAACATGGCATTGACCAAGTCCGTTAGTGTCCGGTTTTCCTCTCGGCTATCCCATTTGATTGGGGTGAGTATGGTGGTGTGAACTCATGGATTATTCCATGCTCGAATGAGAGTGGGAGAACTCATGAGAGACATATTCTCCTCCACGATCGATCTCAATCTTTTTATTTTCTTTTCTAGTTGGTTCTCAACCTCACCTTATAAGTTTTAAAGTAGTTTAAAGCTTCATCCTTAGTTTTAGCAAATACACATAGCGAGAGCGTGTTGCATCATCAATAAAAGTTAAAAATATCTTTTGCCTCCTTTTGTCAATAGTCCATTCATTTCACACAAATCTGAATGAATAAGATCTAATGGTGCAGATTCTTTTCATCCTCTAATCCCTTAAAAGGTTTTCGAGGTTGTTTTGCTTGCACACATGGTAGCATTTTGATCCTTTGATAATTTCACATTTTGGAATTAAATCTAATTTGGACATTCTCACAATACTATCAAAACTAATATGTGTAAACAGGAATGCCAAATATTTGCCTCACATTTATTTAAATTTGTTGCAACATTGATTATAACAATACTCTAAAGTACTTAGGCGGAACAAGCCTCCGCTCTCATAGCCTTTACCAACAAAATTTCCAAACTTAGACAATACAATTTTATTCGACTCAAAAACTAGCTTATAACCATTCCTACATAGAAGAGAACCACTAATGAGGTTCTTATTTATTGTAGGAGCATCTTGCACGTTCTTGAAGTGGACAATCTTCCCGAAGTCGACTTCAGATCCACCGTGCCAACACCAAGAAGAAGCATGCGAGCCGTTTCCCATTAGGACGGAGGAAGCCCTGTTTGCTGGTAAGAAGAAAACAAGGAAATATCGAACATACGTGAACATTAGCACCAATATCCACCCACCAATCGGTGGATTGACATGCTGAAAAAACAACGGTGGATTACCATACCCTCCCGAAGTTGAGGCCTCGCCTATTATCACGTTAATGACCTTCTTCTTTGGTTGTTCACCATCTCGATTTTGCGGAATCGAGCGATCCTTCGCCATATGACCATCTTTTCCGCACACAAAGCGGTGATGTCCTTGAAATCCTTTTTCTCGATTTTCTTCTTCTTAAAGCTAGTTGTCTTGTTCGGTTTGTTGGATTTGTACTTCTTTGCTATAGTCTTTTTCTCAATGAAGTTTGCATTGTTCGGCGGATGTGCTTGGTGCATCCTTTGCTCTAGCTTTTCTTCCACATCGAGGCAGCAATGAGATCTTCAACAGAAATCTCTTCCTCTTGTGTTTCGGGCTAGTGGCAAAATCCCGCCAAGAAGGTGGGAGTTTAGCAACAATGCCCGCACCACAAACTTAGGAGGTAACACACAGCCAGTGCGCAATCTCACCGACTAGTAGTGGAGGTCATGAGCTTGTCCAACTATAGACTTAGTCTCATCCATGCTAAAGTCGAAAAATTGCTCACACATGTAGAGCCAGTGACCGACCTCGCCTCTGCATATTTGTGCTCTAGTGCATTCCACAACTCTGTGGCGGACTTATAGTCCATGTACACATCGTAGAGCGATCGCGAGCAGTCAAGATGCAACCAAGAGCATATTGTTTGCACTATCAAATTGCATGTCTTGCTCAATCGTAAATGGATCTGCGGATGGACAACCCACCACAGTCCCAAAGACATGAGCCAAAACTTGACTCTAGTCTGCCATCTACGAAAGTTCTGACCACAAAACCTCTCAGGTTTCATCGCATCAGAAGCGCTAACCATTTCTGTATTGCAACAAATTCCACAATAAGGTTTCTGGATTGTTGAAAATGTAGGCAATATTTTAATTCCAAGTTTTAGTAGGAGACAAAAACAATATACTAGTGATGCACAACTAACTACTAACAGTAGGCTACTCATCATACTTCGGAATAAACACAAGAAAAATATAGTATCAAAGTAAATGCGATCACACGAGCGACTTCTTGTTGGGCTTGATGAAGAGCAGAAGCGGCAGGCGTGATGCAGTGAAGACTTGACGCAGTGCAGGATGTAGTAGGAGCGGTCGCGCAGATGCGCTGCCCAGAAACCTTATTGCCGCCCCGTGCAGGTTCTCTCTGCGACAATGGTTCGGAGATCCCGCTCTCCTCTCTTCCCGGTGCACGCCGAGAAGAAAGGTCGACGAGGTTCGATAGCTCAACACGCCGTGCACAAGAGTGGAAGAAGACAATGGGAGAAAGGAGTGAAGGAGATCAGTTCAAACACGGGCGTCTCGGGCCTTTATAGGCGTCTCAATTACTCTCTAGTAATCGACGCTATTATTCACCGTAATAGCGGCGCTATTATTCACGATGGCGGCTCCATTATTCCTCGTAGCGACTCCATTATTCACTGGTAATCGCCGTATTCAAACCGAAAAATAAACAGTCTCATGATCGGAAAAAAGAGAGACGGTACAAGGTTTAGCAAAAACAAGGTGGACATGGTGCGCCAAGTGGCGCACCACGCCACGCGCGGTCGCGCGTCGCAAGTCACAAGTCACGCGATTTTCACGCGAAATACGCGAATCTGTGCGCGGCGTGCGTGCTGTGCGTGCGTGTTTAGCCAAAGCCACCATCCACTTCCATAATTCAAGAGTGGGATGGACTCCACCTTATAAATTGGTCTCCCCCACTTTGCCTAAGCAATATGGTACTAAACCTTGCGTGCTTTGGAATTATAGAAAATAGGCCTTGGGCCTAATTTCAACAGAATCAGCGCCTTACCCAAACAAGGTTTTTCTTGTCAATTAAAAATAGATACTTTTTTCCCAGTTGACTGATTTACACCTTTCGGCATGATCTATTAAAAAGAGCTCAATTTGTGTACAGTTCTTTGATGCGTACACGCAAACTAAGGCAGAAGCAGAGAAATTAGTGATGGAGGCTAATGGAAGAAATGGGCTTCTTACTTGTTGTATACGACCTAGCTCCATTCTTGGTCCTGATGGAATAGTCTCACAAGGTTTATCTTACATAAAAATAGGGAGAATTAAAGTAAGTAACAGTTACTTTTATTGAAGAACCACAGTAATTCTTAATTCTTTATTGAAGAACCACAGTATTACTTAACCTAGAAAAAAAGAAAAATTATTAATTACGGATTCTTTTATTAGTTGAGAGAAAAATAGAAAAATCTACACCATTTATTTAACGTGATATGATTAATTATAAATTTACTTTTTAATACGTATCTATTAGGACTGTTAGAATCTTAGAGTTGTATAATATATACAACTTATACATGTTAAAGTCGTACAATGAATACAACTATTTGATATACAAATGTAAGTATTTAGTGTCTAGCTTCACAATTGCGTGTGATTTAAGCTAGTTCTCACTACAACACAAGAATACTTGCAATTCTGATGCCACTTTTAACTTCAAGTTACAGTATAAGTTTTTTTAGAACACACAAGAGACATAAAATTCTTGTGAAATTACACTTTAACTTCTGTCAAATTATATTTGATTCTTAAAAAAACACATTTAGGTAGAAAATTTTAGGTTCTCGTCGTTTGAAGTGAATTACAGAAATCATGTACCTACTACAGGTCATTGTTGGTGATGGAAACAACAATGATGATTATGTCTATGTCGAAAATGTAGCATATGCTCATATATGTGCAGAGAGAGCTTTATCTACCGAAGAGGGTGCAATGACTACAGGCGGGCAGGTATGATACGATTACTGCAGTACAAGAACATGATTTTGAGCTTATGTTTGTATAACACATTTCTCTATCTTAGGCATATTTTATAACAAATATGGAGCCAGTAAATGTGTGGGACTTCGCATCTCTATTAATGGATGAGCTTGGGTATAAAAGGTGACGCTTGTCTGAAGCAGGTTTCCTTTTATTAGCTTTTTAAATGGGATTAACATATCTAGAATATGCCATGGTTTGGGTGCAATCAAGCAAATCATTTCTATTTGTGCACAATAAATTTGAGGAGATGACATATCGAGTTCATGATTTATTGAAAAAGTTGAAGTTCATGAGATTATGAAAACTGTACTAGCTGTATATAACATACGTTTCATCATTTTTGTTGCGATTCCAAATTTGTTACGCGCATTTTGATACAATTTGCTAACTACGTTATTCAATTCTAGTAGCACGTGCACTACTATGCATATACATACTATGAGGGCCTATAACTACAATAAATTAAGATGGGTATAGACTATAAAGTATAAACTAACTGATTTGTGCATATCGAAAATGTTTTGGTGTGTATAGGCTCAGCTGCACCCCTTATCTGCACCAACAAATAGTTCATTGGGATCTGTGCCAAAAAGTTTGCAAAATATTCAGTTATGTCGGTTGCTTAACTTGAGGACTGATGATTATCTGCGTGCTTTCATTTAGTACGTGGCTCATTCTTAATTAGGTTATGTATAATGGTACAAATAACTGCTATCTATATTATTACTTTATGTCATCTATAAATAGTACTAAAGATATCTATTATAATAGGTTGTTTTTTTACATATCTTTGTAAACAACTTCTCTATGATATAATGTGTCTTATTTTCTGTGTTACAGTCTACTGTTGCATGAGAGATGATCCAATTCTCTATGCTCCCCTCTCTCTTCCACATTATCTTATATCCTATATAACAATACTTATAGATAGCTGATATTATATCATTGTACATACTTTTATGTAACTTCCTAAGAATGAAATGTTTATCGAGCTATTTATTTATTGGCCAGAGGTAAAAAAAATAATTGCTGCCTGTGTGTTTGATAAAGTAACCCTCACTCCATCTTTATCCTCTTAATTGGGATGTCCCATCAGGTGCAATGTAAAATCAAGTTGTTTTCCTTACGTAGTAATAGTTATGAGTATAATAAAAAATTGTATAAATTTTTTTCATTTAAACATCCGTGGTAATAACATAAATGTACAACTCATGAACAGACAATTTTGTTATAAAAGCTAGCAATACACCAAGCGTTTCTGGCTTACTAGGATAAAATCATTATTCTAGTATTACTAGTACAAAGTTTGCAAGTAGAAATATTTTATCACAATAATTTTAACATATTTGTCACCTTAATGTGAGTATTTTATCCAACCATTCCTTTCCTGAAAACACAGGTAAAAAAACTTCACCTCAAACACAAGGCAAAAATTGCTATGAAAGAAAATAATTAGTGCTTCTTTCAAACAACATTCATTAAATCATATTTTTTTCTAAAAAGAGTTCATAGTTCAAAAGATTCAGTTCTATATTTTTTTCTCGATACTCATTTGCTATATAGTATTTACTAGCTACAATACTTGATACAGCACCAAGGTTATTAATCATATCTCTAGCTTGTTCTCTTTTTTTATATCCAACCATCCAAATTGATAATGGAACCTTACCATTAAACATAATGGTCCATGCAGTTGCATGGCTAGGAGCTACAACACATATCGTTATATTGAAAAGTGGATTTGTATTTGTTCTACAACTCCGACATCTTTAAGTTGTATTTGTTATACTGTAAAAACTCTAGTAGATATTTGATTAATCTGAACCACTATAATTAGGTCTAATGGGATTAAACGGTGCGTTTATCTTGATTAATGAGACAATTTCTATAAAATTTTCTCTTTTTTGATTTAAGTATTAGTGAGGTGCCTTTACTCTCGTCAGTTATTTATATAGATACATAGAGTAATTCTATATATAACACCTTTTTCTGTTATAATAGAACTATTCATTGCTTCCGTAAGATGGTATTTCAGTCTGGTATTGATATTGTTACACGTTCTTGAAAAAGTTTGGATGTTCACCATCATGTATTACCTAGAACTAATACAATATCACTTTCTTGCAGTAAACTTACAATAAAAATACCCACATCTGTTATCGTCCCAATGGTCCATGTAATTTATTGGGCATACAAAGTACTTTCTCACTTTGGAGTGCATGAGACAGTACCACTCATAACACCAGCAATGATCAAGTATATAACAATCAACAGAACGTTCAGTTGCAAGAAAGCCAATGATCATCTAGCCTACAAACCTATTGTGTCACTCAAGGTTAACAACTTCAAACTTCTGCATGCGTATGTTTTAGCGAATATTATATATTTTGTTTGGAAAGTTGCCTAGACGTGTTTGTACTTATTTAATTTTGAACGGCAGGATGGAATAAAGATAATAGCCAGAGCATGGCAACACTTAAAAGCTCCTACAGAAGCTGCCTTGAAAATGGAATGGTATGAGCTGACATTTCTTCTTCTCCACTCTGTGTATTAGCTCCTTAATTTTAAAAACTGACTTTCAGTTTTTTAAATGGATACTAATAGGCACCAATACCTTTGAAAACCTAATTTACACATCCATATATCGTATAAAATTTTGTATTATTTATAATTTTCAATTTTATTACTAAATAATAAGGTCATCACTACCAGAAACTGGAGATTTCGTGAGTGGAGCGATTTTTCGTGAGAGTTAAACACACTCTCATGAAATTAATATTTTCATGAAGGTGATGTAAATCCGCCACGAAACATCATTTTCATGAGTGATTCACACACCGCCCGAAAAAATTATCGCGCCACGGCCGCGCTTTGTTTGGCGTTCGCGCTAGGAATTATTGAAAAAGCCCGCGGCGCTCCCGTTTTGGCCCAAAACAAAACCCTATCAACACCCCTGGACCCAGCGCCAGATCTAGTCCCCAGCCCGACACCCCCCAACCCTATCCTCCCCAGCGCCAGATCCGACTCAATCGCGCCGTCACCCGCAACCGCGTGAGCCCTAATCGCGCCCCCGGCGCCCATGGCCGTAGCGCCGCCGCCGCGGGCTAGCCGAGCCATGCCGTCCGCTCGGCCGCGCGCCGCCCTGGCGGGAGCCCGCCACCTCTCTCGGCCGTCGCGCCTAGCTCCATCCCCTGCGCGCCACCTCTCTCAGGCCGCCGCCGCCCTAGGTCCGTGTTCGGGACACCGCCGCCTCTCAGGACGCCGCCGCCTCTCCGGCCCTCTCCCTACCGCCTCTCAAGCCGCCGCCGCCCTAGGCCCGAGCTCCGCCACCTCTCAGTCCACCAGCGCCCTGGATCCAGCCGCCGTCCCTCAGGCCGGCCTCCGTCGGAGCTTTGAGGAGAAGGCAGCAGCGACGCCGAGCTAGGCTTGGAGGAGAACGCAGTAGTGACGCCGAGCCAAGCTTGGAGGAGACAGGGTCCTGCCTTGCGCCGATCTGCGCTCGCTGCTGTCGAGTGAGGTAATAAAGCTTCATCTTTCCCCCCAGATTTTCTGTGCTGTGCTCTACCCATATGAGGATGCTTGATGCATGTCACACTGTGTTTTGCTTAGTGTTGCACTGAACTTAATCGGGAATATATAAACTATGTTGTGTCTAGTGTCAATTTTGCAAGATCTGGTACTGAATGCAACATTTGCCTCACATATGAACTTAAGCGACGCTATCTTTGTGTTCATTATCAATTTTGCATTGATCCATATATCCGAGAATCAAGTTTTCTGTTCTATGTATATTAGAATATCATGCCCGATGTTCGATTGTATGGTGAATCTGTAGAAAAATAATGTTGTTTATGGTTGGCTGCTGTGTATATGCAAACATCATGGTTTGATTGTATTGGATTGTTTGGTAAATCTGTAGAAAATAGTGTTGTTCTTTGTTTGATAGCCGTGTGAATTTGTTGTGTATCTAAAATTAGTGTTTTTTTAATAAAAATAGAACAAAAGAATGGCGAAAGCGTGAGTGGATGTACTTTGGTTGGTCTCGCACCAGCCCCCTCTAATGATTGGATAGACAACACCAACCAGTTTTGGATCGTGCCTTCTCTATGCCTAATCTAGTTGAAGATGGCACCATTAAGTGTCCTTGCGCAGTATGTCGCAATTGTGTTAGGCACAAAAGGTTTACGGTAGAGATGCACTTGTGTAGAGTTGGCTTTAAGGAAGACTACAGAATATGGACAGCACATGGTGAGGGACTTGACAGTACCTATGTTGAAGGTGAACATGATGAGAATTTTGCTGAAACTGACCACATGGATGAAATGTTAGCTAGCCTAGTTGGTGACCATCCACCACCAATTGATGAGCAGCCACCTGCCTATGCTCGAGCTTTTATAGGATGGTACAAAGCGTTGATCAATTAGTACATGAGAATACATCACACTCATCCCTATACGGTATGGCACGCCTGCTAGCATTGAAAGCACGGTATAACATGTCAATTGCACACTTTGAGGCAAACTTAGAATTAATCCATGAACTATTGCCTCCAGAATCTAAGTTGCCCAAGGACTTCTATCAGTCAAAGAAGCTATTTGAGGGTCTTGGTATGGCATATGTCAAAATTGATGTTTGTTATAATAACGCATGCTTTACTACAAAGATAATCAAAGTAAAGACAAGTGTGATGTTTGTGATATGTCTCGCTATGAAGAAGGTAATAGCCGAGTGCCACGTAAAGTGTTGCGGTACCTTCCCATCACAGATAGGTCTGCAGAGGTTATATTTGCATGAGAACACGGCAAAGCTATTGCGGTCTCACAAGCCATGCACTTCCGGCAAAATGGTGCACCCTTGTGATGGAGAAGCGTGGCCAAAGTTTGACGAAGACTTTCCAGCCTTTGCTAGTGACCCTAGAAATGTGCGTCTTGCTTTTGCAACAGATGGTTTTACCCCCTTTGGTTTCATGGCAGCACGTACTCTTGTTGGCGGTGTTTGTTACCCCATTGAATTTTCCACCATGCACAATCATGAAATCAGAGTACATATTTCTTTCCCTTGTGGTCCCAGGTCCTGAACATCCTGGAAAGAAACTAGGCATTCTAATGCAACCTTTAATTGATGAATTAGTGAGTTTGTGGGAAGGGGTAGACACTTGGGATGCTTCACTCAAGAAAACTTTTAAAATGCGAGCAGCCTATCTATGGTCAGTCCATGATTTCCCTGCTTATGGCAACTTTGCTGGATGGAGCACACATGGTAGGCTTGCATGTCCAGTGTGCTTAAGTGATAGTAAGGCATTTACACTTCGTCATGGTCACAAGGCTTGCTGGTTTGATTGCCATAGACATTTCTTACCTATAGACCATGAATTCAGATTCCAAAATAATGCATTTCGTAAGGACACAGTGGTTCTTGATGAGGCTCCAAGGCTTTTAACAGGGGAGGAAATCTTTGCCCAAATGAGCAAATTCGTAGGTGACAAGAAAAACTATGGTACATTGCACAATTGGACCCATGTTTGTGGCCTTTGGCAACTTCCATATTTTCATAAATTGTTGCTGCCACACAACATTGATGTGATGCACAATGAGAGAAATGTAGCTGAAGTTATATGGAATACTTGCTTCGATGTAGCAGACAAGACTAAGGATAATGTCAAGGCAAGGAAAGATTTAGCTGATATTTGCAATCGTCCATCACAACATTTGAGGTTGAAGGCAAATGGGAAGTGGGACAAGCCACGAGCCCCATTTTGCATTGATAAGGATGACAAGCAAAAAATTCTTAAATGGTTTCAAGAACTTAAGTTTCCTGATGGCTACGCAGCCAACATTAGAAGAGGGGTTAACTTGTTACAAAAGAAGATCTTAGGCCTAAAGAGCCATGATTACCACATATTCATGGAGCGCTTACTCCCTGTTGCATTCCGTGGATTTCTTCCGAATAGCATATGGTTGTGTTTGGCTGAGCTTAGCTTTCTATATAGGCAATTGTGTGCCAAAGAGTTGAGCAAGGATACCGTATATTCATTAGAGCAGCAAGTTGTTGTTCTTATTTGCAACCGGAGAAGATATTTCCTCCTGGTTTCTTCAATCCTATGCAACATCTAATAATCCATCTTCCTCGTGAGGCTCGACTAGGAGGCCTGTGCAATCCGTTGGAATTATCCATATGAGAGGTAAAAAACATAACTTGCTGTACTAAGTCTTTAGCAAAAATAACCTTCTCTTAATGCTTTATTCGGTTCATGTAGGAAAATCCAAAAACTTAAAGCCAGAGTACAAAATAAGGCACGTGTTGAGGGCTGCATTGTTGAGGCTCAATTAGTCGAGGAGGCAACAAATTTCCTCACTCTCTTTTTTAGGTCCCAAGCTCGGTCAATTAGAAACAAGATTCCTCGCTATGATGATGGTGCTGCTACCTTCAAAAGTTCATGCGACCTTGGACTTTTCAAGTCCTGGCCGTTACATGAGCCCTCGGGGTGTTCATGAGCTGCCAAAAGAGAAGTATGAGGTGCTTTTTATACATTTTGACAAACATGCGGAGATGGATGAATTCTTGAGTACGTGCATGTTCAACCTTGAGTCCTAGTATATTTTGTATCTAGTTTGTTGACAATTGCTAACTTATTTTTGGCCCTTAGAAAATTTGAGAAGGAACATTGGAAGAGTCAAGTAGAGCAAGACTGACCCGACTCCATGAGTTAAGGTTGAAAGGATGGAAAAATAGCCGTGGGCAGCATGGTCCTAACTTCTTTGATTGGTTCAAAGAAGAAGTAATCTTCTTGAATACTCCTAATTCACATTAACTTAATGTATTAACTTTGTATACTCCTAAAACTAACACCTTTGTTACTACTGTGGACATGCGGTGCTTGCGAATCCTACTATTGATAGTGCGTTGTGTCAAATATCATTTGGTTTTCGCGAGAATGGTAACCAGACTATGGGGTTTACGATGTGAATGGGTATAGATTTCGTCGGAAGAGTATGAAAGAACAAAACCCAGATTAACCACGATTAATAGCGGAGTTTGTGTGCCTGTATTGATGAAAACGACAACGAGTTGGAGTATCATGGTATTATTAAGGACATCATAAAAATAAAATGGGAAGGACACTTGCAGCTAGAGATGGTGTTGTTTGATTGTTCTTTGGTTTGATCCCACACCAAATGGAACAAGGCGTCATGAAAATTTAGGATTGGTGGAGATCAAGCATTCTTCTAGACTTGCGTTGTTTGAACCATTTGTAATGGCGAGTCAAGTTAAACTAGTCTATTATTTGCCTTATGCATGCAATGACAAATCTGATCTAATGGATTGGTGGGTTGTATATATTGTGTCTCCACGGAACTATATTCGTGAATGACACCAATGATGACTCAGATCCTCCTAATGGGCCAACGTATGTCGTTCTATCAAGAGGATGGGGTCGGGCTCTTTTGTCATTGATTTAGGGGCCGACCTAGACAACATAGTTCCGATTGTCTCGATGAGATAACCAATCCGGTGATCTCGAATTTTTGGTGAATTGAATATTGAAGGTCAAGATGAAGATAGGGATGATCCGAGAGGCGATGGAGATGGAGAAGATGACCAAGATGATCTCATGAATATCGCCTAATGACCTGATGATTTTTAGATTATTGTTTTCTTCAAATAAATTTGGTTGTACTACTAAGTGTCTTGCTCCTAGGGACCTATTGCTAGAAGTAATGTCTTCTCTGAATGTGTACTACCTCTCCTAGAAGTTATATGTGTTCTTGAATGCATTATCATCTAACATTCAGTTTTCATTTATTGTATTTGTGTTGTTCCTATAAAATATGTGCTCTTTTCATCTACCATTCAGGTTTCATTATTTGTATTTGTGTTGTTCCTCTAAAATATGTGCTCTTTTCATCTAACATTCAGGTTTCATTTATTGTATTTGTGTTGTTCCTCTAAAATATGTGCTCTTTAATCTACATTTCGTAATAATGCAGGACATGTACGGGCTTCACACAGAGGGCTTGCAAAAAAGGCCATGCTCACCACTGTGGAACTCCCAAAGGACCAATCCGATCTTGGCAATGGCAATTCTCAAAGACCCACCGTGGGAACTCTCAAGGACCAATGTTGATGTTGGCATTGTCAACTCTCAAAGAGTCACCGATGATCGGATCGACACACAAATGAGCACTGGTGGTTCTCTTGACTCAACGATGGTGCAAGTGGCTCTTTAGTGGTTAGGGCGAACCTCCAAAAAGGCAAGAGGGCGAGGAAAAAAATTTGACGCAATTGAGAGTGCCTCCACATAATGAGAAGGTTATCTTTGGCCTGTGGGTACCCGGTAATATATGTTCGTTCAATATTATGCCGTTATTTATGATTCAGACAATTCTATTCAGGGACCGTGGTTTCCACCTTTTCCTTTGTGTTTGTATATTGCATTAGGCTTACATAACTTTTCACCTTTTCCTGTACTTTGCAACCCGACATGCTATATTCTTTGTTTGATCAATTCGGCTATGTGAACTACAACCCTAGAGACTACAAGTATGGTTCACAAGTTGGAGTTATTATCGACAGCTATACCGGGTATGGTCTACATCCGTGATGAGGAAGGCAGGCTTGTTGAAAAACGGGCAGCAATGTCATGGCATGATTATTACTGCAAAAAGGATGTCTCTGGAATAACATATGCCAAACTAGTCAAGTGTGAATTCTGGGTAATGAAACTAGCCATCATGTACCTTTTTTTCCTCTACTATTTGACTTGAAATACCTGACGTTTCCTCTTTTACGTATGTAGAGACTGTTCAAGGTAACTCGGTGATGTGAGAAAAGCTGACCGTAATTTGGATGCGTATCTAGTGAAAAGAGTTTCTGATTTGATATATCAAACTCGGTTGGATGCTGTTAAGATTCATGCAAAATGCGATGACAATCAAGCACGCACCATACATCTTACAGAAGAAGAATACATAAATAGCAGGCTAGATTGGTGTGCTCAAGATGCTTGGAACTTTCACAAAGTATTGGACAAGTGAGAGGTACATGGAAAAGAGGAAGGTAGCTCAAGCTTCACGCCTAAAGTCCAAGATCTTTGCTCGTAGCAGAGGAGGTTCGAGGCCATTTGGAGAGACACAACAATTGTTGGTATGAAATCCTTGTCCTTTCATGGTCTTGTATGAAATCACAGTTTTCAAAGATTAGGAAATTCACTTGGGTGGTCTTGTAGGAATATAAATTTGGCCCTGAGAAAGCTGGCACTGTGAACACATATGCTGTAATGAAGTCTGGATTCAAAAAGTGGACAAAGATCGAAAAAGCGCTCCCATTCCCATCGGAGAGCACAACAAGCGTTTGGTATGTATTTCACCCAATATATGTATGCAAAATTAACTTGAAACATATAGAAGAAATTTTGATAGGGATCATGATGCATGCAGGACAAAGGACGATTGACCTTGAACAGCTGGTCGTTAGATGATCTGCCGATCGATTGAATCCAAATGAAACACTACCGTCAGTATATATGTGACTTCAAATCCTTGCTGATTGGTTTGGGATTTGTGACTTCAAGTCATCAATAATTCTGATTGGTTAAATTGTTAGATACAAATCAGTCCTGTTAAATTGTTAGATACCAAATGAAGCCATTGTTAGATACAAATCAGTCCTGTTAAATTGATTTGGGATTTGTGACTTCAAGTCATCAATAATTCTGATTGGTTACAATGTCATTAGTTATGTCATCCTTGCTGAAAAGTCTCTTTTATATCCATGCTGCCACTAACTCACTGCTCCTCTCTCTCTGCTATTTCTTACTACATATCAATGCTCTGGTATTTTGTTTTAGGATAACTACAGTACAAGAACACAACTACCTGAGAATTCAAAAGATCTGGACATACAAGCATTGTATGTCATGGAACATGGAATGGCCCATGGCAGAGTGCCAATAGCTGATGGTTGTGTGGATAAGCAAGCACTTGCAAAGCAACAGCTAAATCCCATCGTTCTTCACAAGTTAATCGCTGCTTATCAATGCATGGTACATGAATATGAGCAGTTGAAGGAGAGGAATGATGCCTTGGAACAAACAAATAAGAAATTGAATGAGAATAATGAGATTCTCATTGAGGAAAATGGTGTTAATCGTGAGCTTATGCTGGTAATAAATATTCCTTTTCATGTAACAACTTATTGATCATATGCATTGATCTCATGTGCTTACACATCAAAATTTTCAGAGAATTTATGAAGATCTTAAGAAGCAACCACCTGCTGATCTAATGAACCGTCTAGCAAATCTTGATGCCCGTCGTCATCAGGTAAATGTGGTACTATTCACCAAACATGAGCCTAGTTTTCCACATAAAATAGTTAGCACTCTACAAAAAAACATGAGCCCACTGTATAATCTCTTTTTACTTGAAGACTGAAACATTTCAAACATACTTGATCTTTTTCAGGTCTGCATCATCACATGCTGCCACTAACTCACTTGATATGCTTAGCAATGCCAATGACATAGTCACCGATGATGACGACGATGACTACAATGAGATGGATGATGCGGCTATGATGATGACAACGATATCTGTGATGACTTTGATGAAGATGATGTTAGTGATGATTTGAGAGGTGAAGATGACAACATAAGTAGCCGCCATGAAGAAGAGGATGACGTGATGCCAATGGGGCTGATATCGGTGATAACCGATGCAATGGATGTGATTGAAACCTTTTGTCTTCTTTTGCTAACCAGCAACCCTTGGTTTAAACAAAACCTTTTGGTGTTGTACTAAGTATGTGCTGGAACTTATTATGTTGGATGGCTAGGACTATGTGTTGGAACTTATTATGTTGGATGGTTAGGACTATGTCTTTGGAACTTATTATGTTGGATGGTTGTTGAACTTATTATGTTGGATGAAGTTGGAATATATTGGGATTGGAATCGTTGCATATATGCATGTATTGGAATTTATTGTATTTGTATGTTGGATTGACATTTGGATCATATGTGTGCATTTGGAATTTGGTTTGAGATGCTCTGTTGGGTAATTTTCATGGCGGTGTAGAAAATTATTTCATGACGGTGGCTCTTCTCATGAAATACTATATTTTTCGTGGTGGTGTGCTCCTCTCATGAAATACTATATTTCTGTGAGTTATTGAACGCCACGAAATTTATTTCATGACGGTAGCTCTCACGAAATACCATAAAAACCGCCATGAAAACATCGATGCAAACTTGACGACAACGCTATTTTCATGAGGGTGGCCGTCACGAACTCCCGCCATGAAAATAATGCGTGGCGGTGAACTCTCATGAAAATGGTATTTTCGTGGGTCTAATCTCGTGAGAGTTGATGCGTGACGGTCTACCGTCACGTATTAGTTTCGTGAGTATAACCTTATTTCGTGACGGTTTCGCACTCTCACGAAATCTCGCTACGTAGTGCATATAGCATTACTCTACTTATAAATGCAATCGCTAATTTTATCTCTTATGGATATGCATGCCATGAATCAAGAGAATATATATGTACACACACAACAAAGTCAGCATGCGTGGACATTATTACTGATTTGCGGATGTTGTTTTTCTTGTCCTGATCAGAATGTTAATGGGAAGGGCAAGAAGCAAAAGATGGTGATGTCCCCACTAGATCTTGCCTCAGCATTTTTATGCGAATATGTGCATCTGTATATTTAATGGAAGTTGTAATTGATAGAAATCAATAAGAGGTCACTACTACATAAAACCGTATTACTGACGGTTGGAAAACGCCATCACTGAGCGGTTTCATGAGCTGTCTAAATTGATAGGTCAGTAATGATACGAGGTCATCACGCATGACTTTTGAACCGTCTGTAATATAAATATCACAGATAGTTTTTAGTTACTATTTGTAATATTGGTAATCATAGACGGTTTTTAACTAAAAATCGTCTGTGATATTGAATAATCACATACGGTTTTAACTAAAAACCATATGTGATATTGGATTATCATAAACGGTTTTTAACTAAAAAATCGTCAATGATATTTACTTAATAATCGTCTATGATATTCGTTTCTACCCCTAATTCTGCTTTTGTTTATTGGCTAGTCTCAGAAAATGCTAACCATACCCTCTGAAACAAAAAGATCAACATGTACATATACATCCAATTCACATCTCAATTCATTTCACAAACAAAAACATCCATTTCGCAAATCAATTAATTGAAATAAAATAAAATATCTATTAACAAATATACAATTACAATTAATGTCAATCTTATCTAAAAAAAATTATTCTACATTGTGGAACTCTCCATCTGATTTTATGACTCTAGCCACCAAAAAGAATATGCACTCTCCTCGAATTCGTGCAAGGTCGAGCTGTTGCAATGCAGTTGTAGGGATGGGTGTAGCTTATCGATAGGAATATCAATGTGCATACATATGTAACCTGATAAGTATGAAATAATTATGAGAAGATTGACAAACTTTAGCATTGGTGATCTTCGAGGAATCGAGTAGTAGTTTCATATGGTGGCAAACGTAGAATCCACACGTGTTGCCCGGCGGCTGCTGGTGGCACTGCAAAAAATAGAATGTGTTAATTCAAGAGGCATTACTACCAACTGTTGTATAGGATTAATTAATGTGTACTAGCGAATACCAAAATTTTTTGAACATGTTGCAGGCCCTTGGCCCCTTCCGTCGAGTGACATGCCTCTGCAACGTACGTGGCGAACGACCTACATGATTCAAAAAAGTTAACCTTAGTCATTCAGAAGGAAAAAAAGAGTATAATATAGTTATATATGAAGAAAATGTACTTACCTATCGATTAATTGGCCGATAACTGTGTAGTCGATTTTGTTCTTACTTAGGGAATTAAGGTATATTGCCTTGTTCTATTTTGGTATAATTACAATTAAAATCCAGTGGAACCCCTAATTGTAGGGTATAAGTACAAATTCCTTATCGTGGTGAGCCAGTAGTGCTGTTGTAATGTACCTCTCAACGAAGGATGCATCCTCGTTGATGGTATGCATGGCAACTGTCGAGACCCGAATATGCAAATTCAGACTCTCTGTGTAAACTGCACTAGTCTAGAATCACACTAGTGCACACAGTCAAACATAGATGAAATACCAACCATATACACACTAAAATAAAGGGAAAACTTAAATATCAATAATTATCAAAAAATGCGACATTATGACCAAGCTTACAATAACACTAGCCAAAGGGCTCAAAATCTATCAGCGAAATGAAACAAAATAAGCGTAGTAGCCATTCGACATGACCACAGGTAATCGACTGGGGAGCGAAGTCCTAATCCATGAAGTTGCTGAAGTATTTTCCTTCTCGTACCTCCTGCTAGTAATACTCCTCCTCAACCGAGCAACAATGGGTATAAAGCCGTGAGTACATTGGTATTCAGCAAGTCATTTGTAACAAATGAATGCAATATAATATGCAAAGCTTACCAATTGATGGCTGAAAGGGTTCATTTGCATAAAGTGATATTTTAAGATAGATACGATAAATAGATTAAAAGCGAATTTCAATAGAAAAACGATAATAAATAAATAATCAACAAAATTAGAATAAATTACTTGTGAACCTCCCATCCACAAGTTAAACCAACAGTGAATTACCCATTCACTTTCCAACAATAACCACACCAAGTTTTATGAAAATTCTACCCCTCGTGTGAAATCACCGAGTATTGTCCACAACCGAAGACACGGCTATTCGAATAGTTCTACACTCTACAGAGGTTGCATAACTGTATCCATACTACATGGTTAACCTCGTACTAAGGAAATCACAACAAGGCCTTTACAATGTTCCACCTCAACTCAATCCCGCCCGCTAGGGTTTCGCATCACACCCCTGCCCCTTGCGCCTCATGAAATCAACACTCATGTTTATCACAATGGTAAGATCAAAATTAAAATATCATAAATTAATTAGTCGTCTATCACATACTAGACATGTGGTTTGCAGTATAGCTCGGATCAATAGCGCACAAAGTTAAGTTCTTAACATTACAGGTGAGACTTCCACATTCCTCAAGTGAATCCACACTTCCCCTTTATCGCACGATCACTCGCCCCAAGTGAAAACCAGCTTTGTAGAACCAACACCAATGACACACTAATGTCATGGTACAAATTTTATAACAGATGGCACCAACCACGATTTCACATCTCATTAAGCTAAATTAATTATTCACATGTGGTGATAAACCCATCGGAAAATAAGCATGGCTAAGCGCATAAATGTATCACCCATGTGACCTCTAGTATGGTATCACTAATTAATTTTCCAACCTATGGTGACAAAGGCATCATGGTATTCAAATTATCAAGGAAGGATAACTTCAATTGGGAAGATAACTACCATGTACAAGGGGTTGTAATAAAATAGTAATGCAGATAGTTTAAATCAAAGTAAATAAATAATATATTGAAAATTAGATTCAACATAATCAAAGAACACGACTTGCCTTGGTTTGGCTCGGTGAGGTATTTGGGATCTTCTAGCGGCACTCCTGCTCCTTGAAAGCGGAATCTAACGAGAGATAAAACAACCAAACAACAAAATAAAAATCAAATAAATTCCAAAACCTTGAAACCAGAACCAAAAGGTAGAGCTCGATTTATATGAGTTTAGAAAAAGAACGGAGTCAATCGGAGCTAGGACGGAGGAGAATGAGCTCTCAAAAATTAAATGGGCTGAAAAATACTAAAAATCAAAAAGTTATTGTGTTATGGACTCGGTGCACGGGAAGGCGGTTCACGGTGGACTCGACTCATGAAACAGTGCACACAGGGGCAGTGCTGACGTGGCGACTAGGGTTGATGTGGCATTGACATGTGGCACGGTGGGCTAACGTGGCACTGACACGTGGCATACTGATGTGGCGCCCGGGTCGCTTCAAGGTCGACATGGTGCCGACGTGGCACTTAGGGTCGACATGGCTTGTTGACTCGGACAGTCCGATCTACGAGTCCACGATTGACAAGTGGGACCGGGGTGTCGGTCTCTAGGCGCATGGTGGACCCGGTGCACCGAGGAGGCGAAGCGTCGGCGGCGCGCGGGCGCGGGCTGATGTCAACGAGATCCAACAGCTGAGGAGTGGATGGGGAGGTCGGTCCATCGGATGGTCGACGCGTGGCGGTTCACCGCGCGAGGTGGTGCGGGCATAGGCGCAGGACGGCACACGGCTTGAGGGGCGCACGTGCGAGTGCGGCGGTGGGGTTGGTTCGGCGGGCGAATACGGCGGGCCCGTGACGGTGATGCTTAGGACGGCGGTGGGGCTTACCGACGAGGGCGGCGGCGACGAGGACGACTTGGCGTGGACGTAGGCACGGGTGACGGCGACGTCGGGCAGGCGGCGGCGAGTGCAGCAGCGACGCTCGGGTGGGAGGCGACGGCGGGAGCGGTGGCAATTTATGCACGTGAACCAAGGATGACCGGCGCGGACATGGCGACGAGTTCGGGTTGAAGACGGTGACGCGCTCGTGACACGTGGCACGGCTGGATGCACGACGCATGGCACAACGGGGATCAAACGGTGGTGCGAGAACGCACGGATGAACAGTGCACACGGCCGTGGATGGCTGACATATGGCACTGGGGGGTGATCGAGTGGCTGCGACGAAGTGAGGGCGCGCGGATGCACGGCGCGTGGCAGGGGCAAGATTGCATAGCAACGGTCGGTTGGGCTAGTGAACAGTACTGGGCGGGGCCTAGTACTATTCACAAGGATTTTCTCCGGCTTTTCTTTTTCGAGAAAAACAAATAAATTCAATTGTGCTCTAGAAGTTAGCAAAGAAATCCAAAAACTTCAAAGAAAATTCGGAAAAATCCTTGAGACACAAGGAATCGAATAAAATATTTTTATTTTATGTTATGTTTATTTTAATCATATTGAATACTTTTTAATTTTTGAAAATTCATTTTAAGCTTTATTAAATTCTAGAAAATTCCATAAATGCATTTTTTATTTTAAAAACTTTTAAAAATGCTGAAAAACAGGATGTTACACCAATACAACCAAAAGTTACTTGAGGAAGTTACTAATCCAAATGTAATCAATTCTAGAATACAATTATTTAAGAAAAAATCAAAATAAAAATATGATGAAGAATAATTTAGTACAAATAGAAATACAGATAAGTTTAATTATAGATTTATAATTGGGAATACAAGAATTTAAAGGCTTACCTTGAATTTTAATTCAGTGGTAGATAAAAGCAGGGTAAAGCTTATTTTTGGAATTAGAGTAAAGATTATGTAAATTGAAGATATTTTTGAAGATTAAATCTTGATCAATTGTATGACAACAAGGGTTAGCAAATTAATTAGAAGCTAGTGGAGACTATTGTGTGAGTAAATTACAAAAACATGATAAAATCAATTTTGCAACTTGAGACAATTTTATTAGCAAACAAGATTAAAACTCTCACGACAACTTGCAATATAACTCCAAACAGTATACAATTAAATGAATAATAGATTGAGCCACTCTATTAAGGTAATTAGCCAATATGTCATTGTCACTTAAATTAAAGTTCAACCCAAATAAAATAAAATATAATGAATTTGTAATATTCTGAAAATACTCTCTTGAGGACCTGTGTGTACATAGAGAAAAGTGGCTGCATGAAAATGGAATATGTGGATTTTTTAGAGGAGGAATTAGTTTCCTAGAACAAGTCACTCAAGAGGTTGAAATCGAATTAGGATTGTCCGGTGTTACTAGAAGATCATGGGGCAGAGGTGATCCCAAGTCCTAGTCACTTCATTTTCCCTTGCGTCATCGTTAGTGCTTCCCTTGCCTTTGCTTCGCACCAAATTTCTTCGCCACGTGCAAGCTCCATACTTGCCAAGTCAGCTGCCATCCCGCAGGTGAAATTTGGACACAAATGACTGGTTTATTTCCCGAAATTCCAAAAATAGCCCCTAGATCACTGGAATTCCAAAACTAGCCCCCTTCCCGACCGCGAAACAACTGGAGATCGACACGTGGGCCGGTGGTGCGCCCGGGGGCCGCACCACCCGGGTGGTGCGCCCGGGGGCCGCACCACCCACTGTAGCATGCACTGGTGGTGCGCCCGGCCGCACCACCCATCGCCACGCCGCGTGGTGCGCCCCGGCGCACCACCCACCGCTACCACCGATAATTGGCGCTCGCTTTCTCTCGCGCGGCGCTCGCTCGCTCGATAATTGGTGTCGCCGCGCCAAGCCAGGAATCATTGCAACATGTGAAAAAGATGATGCACTTTGTGCATCTTTATGTCATATCATTTGTCACGTTCGCTGCGTTAAAATCATCCTCCGTTGCTCATTTCCTTCTCCATCGTTGCTCATTTGCTTCATTTCCTACGTAGCTCATTCTGAGAGAGTGAGAAAGAGTGAAGAAACGAAGGTTTAATCGCGCGCACGATTAATTCCGTGTGCAATTAGGAGTTTGTGCAATTGAGAAAGTTATAGATCGTCTTGTGGGCTTCAAGAGGAGGTAAATTTTTATGTCACTGTAATTAAAATTTGTTTTGTGTGATTATTAAGTAATTAGGCAAACTCTCGGTTTCTTCGCTTGCAATTAGGAGTTTTTGCGATTGCGAGAGAGGTGTAAATCGTCGCGTGGGTTTGAAGAAGAGGTAAATTTTTGTCAAAATATAACTAAAATTTTTCCATGTGTTTATTACGTAATTAGGCAACCGACAGTTTTTCGTTTCACTTAGGAGTTTTGTAGTTGCGAAAGTTGTAAATCGTCTCGTGGACTTCTAGAAGAGGTATATTATTTTCCCCCGTGTAACTATAAATTTTTTGGACATGTCATTTTAGTTTTAGCAATGTGTTTATTTTGTAGTTAGTGAATGATGTCTTCTTAGTGTAGAAATATAGTATTAGCCTTGTGTAGTTGGTCTGTGCCCATAGTTAACTTAGAAGAGCAAGTGTTATTATTATCATTAATTAGTTAGTAGTCACTATGACTTAAATTTAGGTAAATGACTTTGCATGCAGACCAAGTAGTTGTATTTGATATTTAGATTGTTATGCAATATTTAGAATGTTATTTTGTACATAGGACTTAAAAGTCAGAAAACTAAAAATGTGAAACATAATTAGCTGAAAATACAAAGCTATTAGATGAAAAATTTTACCAGAAATTTTAGTAATTTCAAACATTATTACAAATAAATAATTTTTATGTTACATGATAAATAATATGCAATGTGTACTGTGTAAAATTTATTTCAAGTATATATGTTGAAAGGTATGCATATCATTATGATAGGTTATTGATGGATTTATATTGTAAAGCGATATTAATAATCACGGTGCCCTGAAAACATGGTGGCCCTGTTGGAAGGGTTCACATAACCTATTATAATTTTTGGAAATCAGTTGTTATATGTAACAACTTATATCATGTTTATATCGGATAAATTTGTGCAAAAATTACAAAATTATGTACGTTGTATCGAGTCTGCAGCTTAATTTTTGTAGATTGTGTACTATATTTAAAACTCAAAACAAATAATACACATAAAATGTGCAGTGTTTAATTGTTAAATTCTTTGGTGTGAAGTTATTTTGTACACATATGATGCATAGAGAATTAGTAGTGCAGCGTAGAGAATTTTGTGGGCTTTTTGTTTTGTTAAATTTCGTTGTGTACTAAGGTATTTTGTACGGAATAATCATAGGTACCCATGGCTAACATTCAAGACTTACTCGTGTTCTTTGGGAGTGGGCTCGTACGCGATGGGCCGTGCGGGGCGGACGTGTCAAATTGTGAACGGACTGTGATCCATGCACCCGGTTTGAACACCATGACCCGGATGATCTTGGAGGTGTGTCCGTGCGCGCTCGATCGGGAGACCGGTCGGAAGAAGTTGCGGATCGAGGCGTTGTATGCTACTCCGGAGATGGGGTCGAGAGATTGTGTGGCAACTTATAAAGGTGACCGGTGATGTTGCATGGGCCCGTACATGGAGGTCGTATGCAACCCCGCCGCATCGATATACGGCAGGCCAATGGTGTACATTCACCGTGGACGGGACGGAGTCATCCGTCGTTGGTGGTTCTAGTGGTTGTGGTGGTGGTGGCGGAGATGAAGCGCCGAGGCTCCTGGCGGTCATGAAGATGCCAATGCGGAAGAAGATCTCGCGAGCAAGTGGGAGATGGAGGCTGCAGAGGCGTGTGGAGGATTTCCAGCGACCAAGGTGTTGGGAGGTGGTGGGCCGCCGTGTTGATTGTCACGAGTACCTCGCGGACCATTTGGAAGAAGTTGAAAGTGAGGAGGACGAGGAGGATATGGAAACGGCCGGTTGGGAGGAGGAAGATGACGAGGCTTCAATGGGAGGTGTTGTAGGTGGTGTTGTGACCACGGACGTTTCATCGTCTCCTCCGCACTTGACGACATCGCAGCGGCAAGCCTAGTCCTACCACAGCAGAGGGTGCGGAGTGGGGTTCAATGAGGGCGCACTCATTTTAGGGAGTGCTTTGCGACAAGAGTGCCGCCAGCGAGCTATTGCTAGACATGCCGTCGGCATTAGCGGAACTATCGGGTGTATAGGTCCAACCCGACACCTACATTGTGAAATGTGTGGACGACTCATGTCTGGCAAGGTCCGTGCGCAGCGTTCAAGGGCACAACCTCGGAGTTCGGATTACGGTCGGCCGAAGATCACGATTGCGAGCTTGCGGCGCCGCTACGTAGGCACCGCAACATGACATCGGCGTATATTGCGGAGCTTATAAGCCACCTCGTGGTGGCGGATGTGTGTATTTCTCCCAAGTTATCTTGTTATGAAGTGGCTAACATGGTAGGGTTCAAGTCAGCTACAAAAAGGTGTGGCGGGCGAACGGAAGGTGCTAGAGCGTATGTTTGGAACGCACGAGGAGGCGTATGACCTGGTCCCAAGAATGCTTCATCGATTGCGAAGCAAACCTGTGAACATACATCAACAAGAAGGAGCGGGTTCATCCCAACCAGGCCCGAATTGTTATGTCCTTGATAGAGTGTTCGGTCATTCCGACAGCGATCGAAGGGTTCAGGTGGTGCCGCCGGTGCTAACAATGGATGGGACATTTCTAGGGGCAAGTACAAGTACGATCCTCACTGCGGTTGCGGTGATGCAAACGACCGCCATTACTCCGTGGCCTTCGCAATTGTGGAGAATGAGAACACCGATAGCCGGCTTTGGTTCTGGTCAATGTGAAGCGGCCGTGGTGCAAGATCGACCGGATGTGTGTATCATCTCGACCGCAATGCAAGGCTTGTTGTCGCGTTGCGCCGCAATGCGCATCGTCACAACCCCGCTCCGGTGGAATGATATGAAGAACCGTTGGTGCATGAGGCATCTCGCGCGAACTTTCACACAAGGTTCCGTAGCAAAGAACTAATGAAGATATTCAAGAAGCTTTGCATGCGAACCAAAAGCGAAGTTTGACTCATTGTGGAGGTCGCTTGATCGTGAGACCGGCAAGCATGGACAACAACCCGCCTGTGGTGAAGCGGCCTTGTGGAGGGGGTTCTACAAGAGTCGGGAGTTTACACGGTGGGTTCATCGAACGCGCGTCGACTTGGCGATGTGGTCCTGTTACATGACACCAGCGGAGCAAGGTACGGAATCATGACAACAAACATGTCCGAGGTGTACAACGGTGTGTTGAAAGGTGTTAGATCCCTACCCATCACAAATGGGTCGTGGAGGAGACTTGGAACCGCATCAGGGGTATTTTGTGAACAGAGCCATGATGGCGAAAACATCTAGACGAGGGCAAACAATTCTCGAGGTTTTCCAAGCACATATGGACAAAAAGATAGAGAAGGCTCGTTGCCATAATGCTCGTATCATGGATGGCATTAGAAGAAAATTCGAGATACGCCTTAGACGTAACTACATGAGGGGTCACACAAGAGGGGATCGCAAGGTGTCCGCACGATTGATGACAACGCATGTTGCACTGTAATAAGCCGCAACTTCTACATAAGCCGTGCTCCCATGTATACGCGGCATGCGCGTATGGCGCCGAGCACCGACTCTTACATCTCCGTGTACTTCGATATTCAAGACTGTCGGACGACCGAGTACGGAGTTCCATTCGCACGGGTGGACATGCACTACAGGAGCTATGGCTAGGTCAAGTGAAGTGGGTGCCCAACGAGGCATTGAAGCATGTCGCCGAGGAAGACGGCAAAGCCGTCGCATCCACAACGACATGGACGATACCGGCGTGGGGATCGGCGCCGACGTCCGAGGTGCAGATCGGCAAGACGATTGGGCACTCGTTGAGGCAAGGCCCAAACAGCCGACGCCAAGCAATGCTCCGCCGTAGTGAGCTCATAGTTATGCGATGTTTTTGCTAGTTGTTTTTATGTGTGTGTTGTACTATAGTCAAGTGATATGTTCTACAATTTTGTATAGGGCTACACTTGTTACAATTCGCTATCGTGCCGTTATGGTGCTATGTTTGTATTTTATGGTGCTATCGCTACACGTGTCATGTGACAATTTTGTATTTTATTTACTTCATCGCATGGGTATGTTGGTACGTATATTTATTTTATATCTTGCTATGTTTGGTAAATGTCACTGTCGTTACGTTTGTTCCACATTGTGTTATCGTTTTGGACTAACATTCTTTGCTTCAATGGCAGGACATGGCTTATGAGATGGTAGACCCCCGTTGGGATGAGCACCACCGATGTCAGGCGTGGATATCGGGTGAGGTCCCCAGCCTTCATCCTTAGGGCCCCGCGAGCATCGCCTCGACGAACGGTACATCCCACTCGCGAACACCGGTCTGCTGCCTATTGCCCTCATGGTAAATGTACCACATGCATTCCAGTTCGATGCGGCGTTGTTGTCCGCACTTGTTGATCGCTGGAGACCGGAGACTCACACCTTCCACTTCCGGTGGGGTGAGATGACGATCACTCTTCAGGATGTGTGCATGATAACTGGACTACCTCTACGTGGTGCCGCAATAGTGCCACCCGACATCCGTGGACTGGAAGGAGCTTCTGGGTCAGCGGTTCCCTATCGCGATCCCGCGTAGTGCAGCACGTGTCCCTCTTTCTTGGCTTCGACGGTACATGACCTGCCCCGAGGATGCGCCTGAGGCCGTGGTGCGGACTCACTTCTTCGTGTACCTGCTATTCCTCTTTGGGGTGGGTCCTATTTCCTACCACCACCGGGGACTCCGCTCACCCTAGCTACATACACCTTGCGGAGTCCTTGGCGTATGCCTTGCCACACCAGTGCCCGAGTACGCTTGGGGTCTGCAGGCTTAGCTCCACATACCGAGGCCTATGTGATGCCTTGCGTCAGATCGTGTGGCCGCGAGCCGGTCCTTGCCGTGTGTTACATTCTACCGATTGTGGTCGTGGGAGCACTTCCCGGTTGGTAGGCCGACTTTCGCGAAGGTCAGACACCCTTATGCCCTCACCACATTTCTATGCCGAGGACCACGACCCCATTCATGGGCCCACAATGGGTAGTCGTTGGACACCGCGCAGCTTCGATGGGCTAAGGATGACCTCGGCGAGTGTACACAGAGTTCCACAACCGGTTGGAGAGTCTCCACGAGAGTGAGATAGTCCGCTGCCATGGACTATAGACTTCATTGCGGGTGGCCCCGCACGGCCTATCATCTCGGTACCAGACTGACTACCAGATCTGGCCGACGACTTGCCACCTCGTCTTCTCGCGACTTCGCCGAGCCGCACAACCCACAACGCGTCATGAGGCGCTTTGGGCTGCACCACCGGTTCCACCCCGCCAGACGGCCACTTGCCGCAGACTCCCATCGGTATGTATCTTCAAGGTAATTGTGATTGCTTTATGTATGCATAGTAATACTAACCGTGTTATGTGTCACCCAAATTGTAGGCAAACAAGGAGAGGACGACAGAGAATGATCGACAGCCACAAAGCAACTGTGTGGATGGACTTGTGGCGTGACTACGGGACACGGAGGTTGTGTACGAGCCACGGCCTACGACCTCGACGCGTACGGAGTACCTTAAGTGGTATGTTGAAAACACCCGCAGCAGATTTCATCGTCCAAAGTGCCACATCGCCAAGAGAGGTCGTGGCACGAGGTCGCGATCTGAGCAGTCCGCCGTCACCGAGCCGCAAGGAACGACGGCGGTAATTGTGTTTACTTTAATAATACATCTCAATACTCGTATGTCGTCGCCATATCTCTTTACGCTACAGCACTAAATACTTATTTCATCGCACCGACCGCCCATCGATACATGACGACGCCCGACCTTCTCGCACGCTGGGCTTCGACGAAATACGCGAATCGTTGGATGTCTTCATCGCAACATTTTCAACGAGGCGAAGGCTGCGATCAAGACCATCACCGCAGCCGCACGAGAGATGAAATCGCCGACGACACGGTGGGAGGGGACCACATCCAGCTCCACCACCCTCGTTCGGACGTCCGTCGCAATCTAGTGCCCGCCCCACCTACGCCGCCATCATCGGTGCGACTTGGCCACACGGCACGATAATTGCTAATCGTTGTTCATTCACTCTTTTGCCACTTATTTATCTAGTTCCACCCGTGCTTGCAGCCATCACGACGGACACCGATTTGCTAGAGCCATCGCCGTTAAGGAGGTACACGCAAGGTGCAACGCCCTCTTCCGGAGATTGGCCAGACGGAGCGACGGCGACTCGCCCGAGATCGGGAGCGCCCCGGCCAAGCTTTGCTCGCTCGTCCTCCACGCGCTTAGGCCCAGCGGTGTGATATTTGCCAACTTTTCGCTTATATACTCGTGGGCGATAAGTCTCATGCTTCACTTTGTTGCGCGCTGGCACAGATAGCGATTTCATGCAGCGTGCGGGGTCCCGAGGGCGACACCACAACCAATGCTCCGCTCGAGCCAACAAGAGCTCCCTATTGAAAGTGACACCGACTCGCACAGAAGAGGTCGAGACACCGCTCCATGCGATTATGGCGTCGGACAAGCGTGCATGGAAGTTTTGGTCATATGTATGAGCAGACGCACTGAAAGGTACACCGCACAGAGTACATGCACGACTTACCGCCGATACTTCGCACGATATAATGTCCAACACATAATATATATGTACGCCGACGCACTAACACATATCGTAAATGAATGCGTGGTTACGCGGAACAACTCGGACACGAAGGCCGTGGTCGTTCGTCTTCATTGCCGAATACGCAGTACATGACTTACTACATGACTCAAGACTATAAATGTCGCGTGTTTGTACTAATCAACCTTTGATATGTGCACAGACATAGACCGATCTGCGACCGAATGGCTAAGCGCCGTTTTGGCAATACATCGCAGCCCTCCACGGAGTTCTTGGCAACACCGCAGCCTCACAAGACGCACCTTCGAGACGCATTTAAATGCGCCGCATGTGCTCACATACTCTCATGACCACTTACGCGGCAAAGGAAGCGCCACCACCTCCAACATAATTTTTGCATTGTATTGAAACTAAAACGGGATGTAGTACATGGAAATAGACTTGCACCGCAGATGGAATTCACATAGCGCACAAAGTTTATTTAGCATGCATTACACATACATATAATAACTCTCCAAGCAGAGAAGACTCGCTAACAACAAACACAAGATACAACATAGCATGAAACATTACTAACATAGACGATAACAACCTCCACTCGACATATTCACACTAAAAATGAACACAACACAATAAAGAAAATACCACACAATATTACGCTTATCTTCCACTCCAAAGGTGTCAAACGACGCCCCATCTCCTGGAAACGACGTCGATCTCCACGAGGTCGCTATCCCCACGACGACTCTCTCACGATTTAACATTATTCAGACTAGTGCCCATTTCATCCTCCCACACCCGTGCTTACAACCGCGGGCCGCCCCGCACTTCATGAGAAGAAGATTATGAAATGTACCTACAAGATTTGAACGAATACTAAACAATCGTCCTCACCGAGTGAAAGGGGCACTTGTAGTAGTGCCGCCAGATTCGCGTGAGTGTGTGAGGTCTTACGCCTCACTACCGCTGCATTGCGGGCAAATTACGAGGGTGCCGATGAAGAGGTCTTGAGATGACTCATTTCGTCGTCCGGGAGTGAGCACGAAAGAAAGCTACAACTAACTCGGGAGGTGAGGGAGAGCAATGCAGGGACTAGGTGAGGAATGCCTCCTCTTATAGGCTCGGTGGGGGCCTTCACTAAAAGACGAAAGACGATAGCTTTGTAAAAGTTCACTTTGCGCAGTTGAAATGGAAAAAGCAAACGACTTTGCGCAGATGACATGATAAAAGTGGTCGATTCTGCAGACATACATGACAAGAGCGGTCGCTTTGGGCATCGAGATGACAAAAGAGGGCAGTCAGACGCAGTGACAAGATGCAAGAGGACATCTTTATGCAGCGATAAGACGAGACAACTGGCTTTGCATGGTGACATGAACACACCGCGATTTGTGCATCGGCGTGACACGAACACACCAAATAAAATAAAATAAAACACGCCGAATACAAGGTACACCCACACCTCGCTGCCTACATGCCAAACGAGCCTCGTGGCACCCACGGAGTATTGTCGAGGTGGACGCCTGACGTGGTCGGGCATCGTTGTAGTGGCGCACATATACAGCTAGGGTTCGCATAAAGAACATCCGGGATCGACGAGCTTCCTATGTTCACGACCTCCTCGTTGCCCGCTCGCGTTGCATCTGTGGCGGAGGTCGTTGTTCTCTCGTTGAGAGTCTCGATTCGCTCCTCCAACTCAAATATTCTCTCCCATAATGTATTCACGTACACGGCAACATACCGCTCATGAGGCGGGTCGATCCAGCGTGAGAAGTCGATTTCGCCATCTGCGGAAAGAACGGTTAACAAGGAGGTTCCATAAGCAGTAATGAAAATTGTACTATTAGCAATTTCTACCCCGAGTGTGGGCATCGGAAGAAACGCCGCTCGCCATCGATCGGGCCATCCAAGACTCGCACGACCGCATCCTCCTTGTGTCCGCATTTTCGCCATGCGGTTGAGCACGCCGCTTGGTATCAGCGGTAGTTTGAATCGGTTGTCCCTCCTTTCCAAGGGAAGTTCTTCCTTTGGTGACCCATAATCAAGCTGGACCTCGACTTCCGACATGGTATGTTTCTCGCACGACGGAGAAGGAGCCGGGCTTCGCTCGGTTTAAATAGGTCTCTACGTAGGGGCGGGGAGGTTGTTCATGGCTTGTTCATTTTTTCTCGCGCGTGCCCACCCAACCGAGTGAGGGCTACCCACCGCAAAGGCCGGACTAGGCCACCTTTGCGCATCGACATGACCACAGATCGCAAAGATAGGACAAGCGCACCTTTTTGCAAGAAGGTGAAGCACCGCGACTTTACGCAATGAGTAGACATGGAGTACGGCGGACTTGGCGGCTTTATGCGTGAGCGGTATGGGTTGCTCGCTTTAAGCGACAAGATCGACGGTCCGCTTTGGGCGATGACAAGACATGAGTACATAGCTTTTTGCAATCAGCGAAAGATTAGCCTCGCTGCAGAGACAAGACAATACGAGCCGCTTTGCACGGTGACAACCCAAGCGCGCAAGCTTTCTGCGAGGATGTGCCAAGACATGACGCGACGGACGAGGTGGCCAGCTCTGCGCAGAGATCATTACTTCCTGACCAGCTTTTTGCGGCGTGAAGTAACCTCTCCATACCATCCCCTAATCATACATAAGGAGGTGTAGGGATTGGGAAGAAAGCACTACAAAGATCCAAACCCCTCACTTTCAAGATGGACAAGAAGCGTAAGGCCCGGTGGGAGAAGATGCGAAGCAATGGGAGGATACTCGCGACATAGCAAGAGCGCGCGGCCCGCGACGAACGGGTGAGGGCAGTCGCGGCGCGGGCCCAAGCGGCGGTGCGTGCAAAGACGACAGCTCCCGAGAAGATATCCGCGTTGCACCGACTCCCATCCCGCGGTTCCAAGCGGCGTTCACGCAAGACCCGCCAGAGGGGAGATGCCACCCTCCGTTGGTGTCAAGACCTATGTAAGTTCTTCAAGTCGAAGCACCGCTCGGCTTGGGTATGCGCTCGGGGTTGCGCAAACTACTCAGCGACTATCCCGACCGACGTTGGGACACAAGAACCTATCGACACCGGAAGAACCACTTATAGTGTGTTTCTCCCACTACTTCTCTCTTCATGTACGCACTAACATTTCTTGTGTACTCGAAGTCCCGGAACGGCGTGGTATCGCAAGTGGATCGATCTAGAGATCCACCCATACGACCGATGGACTCGACTTCAGCAAAGCAATGACGAAGGGCATCGAGACTCGCGAGGCGGAGCGCGGATCGACGAGCGTGCCGACCGATATCGTCGGAGACGCAAGCTCATTCCGAGGCGCACGTGAGACAGCGCTAAGCTCGCGAAAGGGAGCGCAAAGAAAGCGGAACTAGCGCCAAGGCAAAAGAGGCAATGAGGAGTTCGACGCAGAGGTCGTTAGGAAGGGAAATGGCCCGGTCCACGCATGAGGTGGGGCTATTCCGCTACCGTCCGTGAATGGCCCGGTTATTAGGTGTGTGTGTTCGGGTTTGTTTTCGTCCGCATAACAACGCGCACATGTATCGTAGGAGTATGTCGGTTTATTTTCTATCGTACACGCATGTAACCAAACTTTGTGTGCTATGTTATTTCCATGTTTATCACTTAGCATCCCATTCAATTCCATATGTTCAATATTTTTTATGACGACATTAAGATGAATGATTTAGTATCAATCTCCATATGTTCAATATGTTTCAAATATCTTTTACGCTTCGCCATAATACAACGTAGTAGTACCAAATTCAAAACACAAATTCACATCAAATCAATATTTGGTCCGTTATGTATTTGTAGGTAATCTTTACATGCACATACGCATTATAAGCCAATGTGTCATACAAAGGCGTATGTGTACATACAAATCCACATATGATGCATGCTTCATTGTAGTGTACATAATGTTGTGGTATGAGGCATGTGTACGTCTGAGGCAGCTTTGCCCAAATGACTCGACAAAACGGGCCAGCTTTCGCGGTGACATTACAAAAGAGTCCAGCTTTCCGCAGTGACATGACAAAAGCGTAAAATTTGCGTGCTCGACAAGCCTTCATAGGGACATTTATTGCTACACCGCTATCCCGAGTATCAAAAGCTTCCCATCTCGCCTCTCCATGGACTATGCCCATCGCACATAACCTCGCCTACATAAGGGCCTCCTATGTCTTCCATACCACATCTCCTCCTCAAGCCATCACAAAATCCTACTACACAACAATGTCTTCCTGGAGGTCCGACCCATTTGGAGTGCCGGAGTGGCATGACCGCCCGAAGTGCCATTGCGGATTTAGGACGATGTTGCAAGTCTCGACGGATCGAGTACAACGAGCCAAATACGGCCGTAGGTTCTTCAAGTGTCCAGATCCGATGACGACTTCGTGGTAACAACGATAACTAAATCATTTGTTCTCGTTATCGTTTTTCAACTTGATCCATGACATCTACCACGCCACACATAGGCTTGCACATTCATCGAATGGGTGGATCGGGTGTCGCCGGCATGGCCAAATAACCGGGCAGTGCAGGTGGAAAACAAAGGACAATACTTTGTCAAGATGACTCAGGCTCGCGAGGTGGAACGGCGGATGCGGCTTGAGCAAGAGCGCCGCGAGAGTGGACCAAATCCGTCGAAGGGCAAGGAGGATGAGCCGCAAAGGAGACGGAGCGGTTAAGTCTCGCGTGAGGCGACCATCAAGCGTCGGGAGGAAGAGCTTCAAGCTCGTGAGGCAGCTCTCAAGACCAAGAGTGACAGGAAGAAGGATGCAATGAGCCATCTTCAAGGCGCGACAAAAGGGAAAACATCCACGCTACACCCGATGAAGCGAAATGTAATAGACCCAGCAAGTTATTTTCCTAAGGCATGCATGTTAGGACTATGGTGGAGAGTTCCACACATGCCACATGCCAATGGTCACATCACTTACCACTTTATGTATCGAATCGCTTCTAAAAAATTTACCCAATTTTTTATGCATCTACAACTCACATTGAACATAAACTTCTATTACACCTTTATCTTATTTTCCGTAGTTTATAATTACAAAATTGACAAAACATACAAACATCACGCGGATTGCAAACCCTTAAAACAAACCAAACCTAAAAGTCACTTACCACTTTATATATCGATCGTTCTACGCACAATCGCTCCTAAAAAAATTACCATCATTTTTATGCATCTACAATGAGCCAATGAACATAAACTTGTTTTACAATTTTAACAGATTTTTTCTGTTTCACAACTACAAAATTAACAAAACTTATAATCATTACAGTTCTGCACTCATTCCCACGTGTTCAATATCACTTTCATTCATTTCGCCCAATTGTTCATATCACATTTGTGCTCAAAAATTTTTCATTAAATTGCTTCTAATAAAACAACATACCATGATTGAAATTTGTTATTGCCACTTCAACACATTTTTCACGATCGGCAATATATGAAAATCACAAATACACTAATCGTTACTTCACACAAATTTCGTTCAGACTCTACCAAACAATATTTTAAATTTTCAAAATTGCACAAAAATTAACACAACTATTACAAAGGACTCCACTTCAAATTTATATTTTTCCACTCATTTTATATATGCACATATATTTTTTTAAATAATTACTTTATATATATAAGTAAATATATATTTTGGGTGGAGAATGCATTTCAGAGAGAGGAATAGCATAAACCGGATGGTAATGGGGTGGTGCGCTGGGGCCGCACTCACCGCAAGCATGAACGATGGGTGGTGCGGCGGGCGCACCACCGCACGCCTGATGGGTGGTGCGGCCCGGCGCACCACCGCCCACGTGTCGTTCTCCCGTTGTTCCGCGGTCGGGAAGGGGGCTAGTTTTGGAATTCCGGTAATCTAGGGGCTATTTTTGGAATTTCGAGGAATAAACAAGCTATTTGTGTCCAAATTTCCCGCAGGTTGCGCGCGTTCGCGCCTACGCCAGCCTGCGAGTTCGCGCCATCTACCGCAAGGTCGCTAGCTGCCTGCTTGTCAAAGGCGGGAAGGCAGGGACAGAGGAAGTAACCAAAGCGAGCAAGAGCTAAGGCGTTTTGGGCCAAATGGGCCATCCGAAGGGCGAAGCAGAATTACACACAATGTGTCAGACCATGAACAGTGTAAAGCCTAGATCGATTTGTAACCAGGAGAGAGGACTTGGTTGGATATAAACCAAGGAAGAAAACATAATGAAAAGAAGAAACAATTCAATTCCCAAAACTTGACCTCGTCTTCCCCAACCTCTCCTATCTTCCCCATTCTCCCGTCCCCAAATTATCTCCGATCGACTCGATTCGGACACCGGAAATTGACATTTGGTGTCAGAGCCCTCTGCCGCCCACTCTGGCACCAAAGAAGAGACCCAATCAGTTGAGGAGAAGGTAACTCAGGCTATGGCAGTGATGGAGGAGAAGAGCAACGCGACATTAGAGTTCATGAAACAACTTTGCGATTGGTTCGCCACCTTCGAGACGACGCTCGGGGAGATCAAGACACGTCTGACAATGCTGGAGACCAACGCGGTGGCTCCTGACCCCCAGGGCATGTGAGGAGAGCCAAGTCCTCAGGCATCGGCATTAGCATCACCATCGGCGCTCCATGAGGCGTTACCGTCGGGCGACCGCAACGTCGCACCTCATGGCAATCGCAACACCGGGCCTCATGGCCACCACAAGAACATTCCCACCAAGGGCAATGCCGACGGACTCCTCCGAGTCCCTCAGCTTGCCCCGATCACGGGTACGTTTTTGAAAAACTCCCATGCATACCCAGTGTTCGATGAAAGGCGCACAGAGGGTAGGGGGTTCAATCAGTTCCACCATACTCCTCCAATTTTCCCTAGACCAAACCCCACCCCCAAAATGGAGTTTCCCAAGTTCGATGGAGAGAACCCAATGTTGTGGAGGCAGAAGTGTGAGACGTACTTTGAGGTGTTTGGGTGCAGGAAACCTTGAAGACTAGGTTTGCCTTACTAAACTTTGTAGGCACATCGGCCTTATGGCTGTAAAAGATGGAGGAGCAGGGCAGGATAGAGAATTGGGAGGAGATGTGTCAGATGGTTACCCATAGATTTACCAAAGATAAATACCAGCATTATCGATGCCTATTGAGAGCCCTTAGGCAAACCTCATCAGTGTAGGAGTACACTGACCAATTTGAGCAATTACGCCATCATCTTTGGTTGTACAACCCTAACTTAGATGAAACCTTTTTTGTGCATGAGTATCCAAAGGGGCTGAGAGATAACATTCGTTCTGCAATTTGGTTACACCATCCTCCCAATGTCGATACTGCTAGTGCCTTGGCTTTATTGCAGGAGGAAGAACTAGAAGTGGGATCGAAGAGGAGTTTCGGGAGAGCTGATCACAAAGACCTAAGCAGGAACTAGTCCAAGTTCAGCACATCCAGTGAGAAGCATGCGACATATTTGGCTAGGCAAGTGTTTCATGGCTAGGCAAGAGTTAGAATATCTGGGTCACATTATTGGTCCAAATGGTGTCGCTACTGATAAAGCAAAGGTGAAAGCAGTGGTTGACTGCCCAACATGCAAAACTTGAAGGAACTGCGAGGATGTGTGGGACTCACAGGCTATTATAGAAAGTACATCAAACATTATGGAATCATTAGCCGTCCACTGACAGATTTGTTGAAGAAGAATAATCCATTTGTTTGGCACCCAATAGCACAAGAGTCATTCTCAACCCTTAAGCGAGCCATGTACAAGCTCCAGTGCTCGCCCTTCCAGATTTCTCTAAGGGCATTGTCCTGGAAACTGACGCATGCAACTCAAGAGTAGGAGCCATTTTGTTGCAAGAAGGCAACCCGATTGCCTTTCTCTGCAAAGGTTTGAGTGTCAAAAACCAGGAAGCATCGACTTATGAAAAGGAATGCATGACTATCTTACTAGCTGTCGACAAATGGAAGTCATATCTACAGCATAGTGCATTTGTTATCCGTACTGACCAGAAGAGCCTAATGCATTTGATGGAGCAGCGATTTCACAAGGGCATCTAGCACAAGGCCTTCGTCAATCTACTGGGGTTGAACTATACCATCCAGTATAAGAAGGGCAGCTTCAATGCAATAGCTGATGTGTTATCATGCCGGCAAGAAGGGAGTGCAGTAGCCGCCATATCTTGCAGCACACCCTCTTGGTTGGAGAACCTCACAGCTGGGTATCAAGAGGATCCGGCAACCAGATAATTGCTGGCTGAACTGAGTATTCACTCGAGTGCAGGTAAGGATTTTTAGCTGAAACAAGGAGTCATTAGATATAAAGACCGCACTTGGGTGGGCAATAACGCACTAGCTTAATAGCATGCAGTCTCTGCATAGAAGTGGTGTTGGGGGGCACTTCGGCTTCCATGGGACTTATCTCCGTATTAAATCAATGTTTGCATGGCCTAAGATGAAAGAAGCAATTAGGAAGTAAGTGCAGGAGTGTGCTATCTGTCAACAAGATAAAGTGGAACATGTTAAAGTACCCGGATTGCTTCAACCCCTACCAGTTCCATCACAAGCCTGGATAACCATTAGCTTAGATTTCATTGAAGGGCTGCCAACCTCCAAGGGATATAGTGTCATACTTGTTGTCATTGACAAATTCACAAAGTATGGACACTTCATTCCTATGTCTCATCCTTATACAGTGTTACTCGCTGGAGTCTTGCTGTTGGTGATAGCAAGATCCTTACTCTCATTGAGAGGATGACACTGGGAATGGGGCAAATTTTCTTGTTTATTTCTCACACAAATGCCACACCAACTTCGAGGGTTGGGGATACAAATTTATAGGCCGCTAACCACCAAGCATATGCCAAGATGCTAGTCCTAGATGCTAGTCTAAAGCTGTCCTAAAGCTAGTCTAAGATGTTGTCCTTAAAGGAGATCTTTGTCCTTAAAGGAGATGTTGTCCTTAAAGGAGTCAGATCTTTGTCCTTAAAGGAGATGCTGTCCTTAAAGGAGATGCTGTCCTAAAGAGAGAAGAAACAACAACACAACAACAACACAATGACTTATCCATCACTCTCCCCTAAGTCTTGTGCGTCGTCTTGTGGAAAAGTTGAACCACCCGACCCTAGAGCAGAGCTCGAGGAATTTGACCCTCCCAAGAGGCTTGGTGAGCGTGTCCGCAAGCTGATCCGTGGTGTTGATGTAGCTCGCCTTGATCTGCCTTCATCCAAATGTACCTCGGATGAAGTGGTACTTCACCCGGATGTGCTTGCTCCGTTCGTGGAAAGCGGGTTCTTTGCGAGCGAGCGGACTTGCTGTCACCACCGAGCGCCACCGCTTGATGTCTTTGCCGAGGAGATCACCAAGCGATCGAGCGAGCAGGCGCTGAGTCGGCGGTGGACGCCGCTATGTACTCGGCCTCACAGGGGGGGACAGGGCCACCACTGCTGCTTGATGGATGGCCGGCTAACGAGGCCCTTGCCGAGGAAGAAGAGAATCCCGCTTGTGCTCTTCTTGGTGTCGATGCCGCTGCGTGGTCGCCGTCCGCATGCCGATGAAGTGTGCGCGCGGGACACCTCGGGTAGTGCAAGCCGTAGTCGGAGGTGCCCGCAACGTAGCGGAGGATCCTCTTCACGGCCGCCGATGCTCGTCGTCGGTGCCGCATGAACCGACCGACGAGCGACGGCCAACGCCAAATACGGACGCGTGTGGGACGAGGTAGCGAAGCGCCCACAATGCGCCCGATCTTTGCGTCGCGTCCACCTCCTCCGCCGTGCTCTCACGACTCAGCTTCAGCCTCTCCTCCATAGGAGTGTGGGCTGGGTTGCAGTCGGTGAGCCCGCCCAGCTCGACGGTGCGCTTGGCGTGGCGGTGCGACGAAGGAGATCTGGAGCTGTCTGGTGGACCTCGATCCCGAGTAGAAGGAGAGGAGCCCCAAGTCGCTCATCCGGAAGACGGTCTTCATTTCGCCTTGAGCGCCTCGACCCGGCCTCCTTGGGCCGGTGATCACCAGTGTCGGCGTGACGCCACCTGCCAGGCGTTGCCGCTTTGCCCGCCGGAGACCGCGGCCGTGTGCGCTCTGCCGAACCCCATTTGCTTGAGAGTGGAGTCGGCAGCGTTAGCGCTTGTAATTGGTGCCGCCCAAGCCGTAGAGGGCCTTGCGTGAGCGGAGAACCTTGCCCTCCTTGCCGGGATGACGAATCCCGCGGCCGATTTAACGTAGGCCTCCTCCTTCAAGTCGCCGTTGAGGAAGGCGGACTTAACGCCCATGTGATGGACGCGCCAATCCTCTGGGCTGCAAGTGCGAGGTAGACGAACGGACTCCATGCGCGCGACGGGTGCGAAGGCATCATCGGTCGACCCCTCGCCGCGCGAAGCCTCGTGCCACTAAGCGAGCCTTGTGCTTGACGATGGCGCCGGCTTCATCCCGCTTCGGCTTGAACACCCACTTAAGGGTGATCGCGCGGTGGCCGGCGGGAAGATCCGCCCGGCTCCACGTCTCGTTCCGCTTGACGGCGTCCATCTCCTCTCGCATCGCGCACGCCATGCCGCGTCTTTCTCCGCCTCGGCGGCGAACGAGGCTCGCCGCCGCCGTCTGTGCGAGGTGCGGCTCGCCGCGCGGTCGCGCTGCGCGAGCCGAGGACCGCTCGCCGAGGAGGTCGCCCACGATGCACGGTAAGCGCGAGGCTCGCCGTCGTGGTAGGCGTCGACGCCGGTCTCGTCGTGAGACAGCGGGTGCGAACTCCACCATGCGCGCGCCGCCGTGGACCGAAAAACTGTTGGGGTCGATCCGGTGGTGTGGCGCCCGGTGCGGGAGAGAGGGGCGAGCCGATGCGGAAGGTGGTGGAGTACTCGCCGGAGCTGGTGGCGAGCAAGGTGTCGAGGTGGGCGAGCTTGGTGAAGACGAGCTGCTAGCTCCCCCGGCTCTCTCGAAGTGGACGTAGTCGACAACAAAGTCCCTAAGAGTTGAAGTCGAACCGTCATCCACCGCCTTTGTCCACGCCCACCGCTTCGCCGTCGAACACAACGTCACGCGAGATGCGGACGCGCTGTGTGACAGGGTCGAGGATGCGGTAGGCCTTCGAGCCCTCCGCGTAGCCGATGAACACTCCCGGAGTGCTCCTGTCGTCGAGCTTACCGATGTGGCCAAGCTCCTTGGCGAACGCGAGGGAGCCGAAGACCCGCAAGTGGGAGACCGCCGGCTTGCGCTCGTGCCAAGCCTCGTGACGGCCCCGCCGCCGGCGCCTTGGTAGGCGAGCGGTTGAGGATGTAGACGGCCGTCACCACCGCTCTCCCAGGAAGATAGCCGGCATCCCCTCGCTGAGGAGAGCCCGAGCCATCCCCACAACCGTGCAGTTGCGCTGCTCGACGACGCCGCTCTGCTGCGGGTCATGCGGGCGGAGTAGTGGCGCCGAATGCCCTCATCGGTGCGAAGACGACGCGTCGGCCGCCGTGGTCGCGCGCCGTTGTCTGCGCAAAGACGTGCAGCTTGCGGCGCGCTCGCCTCCACGCAGCTGCGTGCGCGCTCGATGGCGCCCGCGACCTCTCCTTGCTGCCGAGGACCATCACCCACATGTAGCGGGAGAGGTCGCCGACGAGCGGCAGGAAGTAGCGTCGTCCTCCGGTGTGGCGGTGTCACCGCCACACAAGTCCGTGCGCACGAGCTCGAGCCTCTCCTTGGCTCGGAAACTCGCCGCCGAGGAAAGGAGTCGCCTGCTTGCCGTCAACACGCAGACGTCGCAGAATCGCTCAACATGGTCAAGGCACGGCAAGCCTCGCACCATTTCCGTAGCACCGAGCCGCCGGGGCCTCAAGTGAAGGTGCCCAAAGCGCTCGTGCCCATCGCCACGCCTCGTCGTCCCGGACGAGAAATGAGAGAGGGTTGTGCCACCGCACGTGAAGAATGTAAAGTCGATTTGCGCCTCGTTACCTTGGCAAGAAAGCGGCGGCGAAGATCCCAAATCGCAAAGCACCGTGCTCTATCTCGACACGCGAGCCGTTCTCATCCGCCGTCCCAAGCCGATGATGGAGTTCCGCAGATCGGGGATGTAGTAGACGCCCGGTGAGCAACTGTGCTCACCGGACACGGTGGTGAAGATGACGGAGCCGAGCGCCCTTGATTTCCACGCCGAGGCGCCCCAAACTTGACGGAGCCTCGGACGCTAGAGTCAAACTCGGCGAAGAGCTCCGTCGACCGGTCATGTGATGGGTGGCGCCCGGTGTCGAGGCACCACCCGTCCGCCTTGTCGCGTTTTAACCGCGTGCCGAGGAGGGCATGTGCTTTGGCTCGTCAAGGTGGAGGAGAGCCATCGCGGCCGTGCGGCGGAGATAGTTCGGTGCTCGCATGAGCAATGAACGAGCCGCCTGCTCCTCCGCCGCGCGACATGGGCACAGCCACGCCGTGGCTCGCCGACAATCCTCGCCCAATGACCAAGCTTGCCGCAGATTGTGGCAAGAGTCGCTCGCGCCGGCTTTTGCTTGCCGCACCGCCTGGCGCCTCCACGGTCATCACCCTAAGACGCCCTCGCGCCTGCACGGGCGTCTTTGCGTGGCTTGCCGCGCTTGCCACGCTTGTGGTCGCTGTCGTGGAAGAAGGCTCCCCTTCTTCTGTCGCCACCTGGTCGCGCGCCCCACCGCTCCCGAGTGAGGAGGAGCTTCCGCCAATGGTGACGGGTCCCGAGACGCCTGTGGCTCATCGTTGTCAACGACCTTGAGGCGACCAGCGCCTCCTCGATCGTCATCGCGGAGAGGTCCAGCAGAGACTCGATCGAGCGAGCCATCCGCTTGTACTTCTCGGGACGCGGTGGAAGAGCATCTCCACGCTCTCTCCTCGCCGTAGGTGTCGTCGCGAACCGCACTAACTTCGCGCAGCGAGTGTTGAGACGAGAGCAAAATCATCAACGTCCTCACGGCTTGAAGGCGTGTTCTCCCACTCCTTGCGTAGTGCCCGCAATGTAGACTTGCGGGCGCGGTCGCTGCCGTGCGTCTTTGCGGCGATGGCGTCCCAAGCCTCTTTGGCGATCCGCTTGTTGGTAAGCGAAGCGCATCTCGGGCGGATCTGCAGGCGATGAGAGCATCCAGCGCCCGTCGATCCCGGGTCGTAGTCGACGTCGCCAGTGTCGGATCGCATCCCACATATGCCGCACTGAGCTTTACCTCATCACCGCGCCCACTCGACGAGTTGGTCTTGATGAGGGTAGGCCACCGCCGCCGGGCCAACGCGTCGACGACGGCGGCTGGTACTCGTGGTGACCACGGTGCATCGAACCGGGAGAGAGAGCGCGTCGCCGTGAAGGCGCGCTCTCGTCAACCCCACGCCACCGCCGTGCGCGCCTCCTCCGAGAGCGTCACCGCGCGTTCGCGTCTGTCGCTGGCTGCCGCGCGCTGTGGCGCGGCGCGCCGCCATCGCGCCACTCGCCTCGCGCTGCCTCCCTCTTCGCCGCTCAAGATCCTCGCCGTGCTCGCTATCGCAGAGATGGAGCCGCCGTTACGCCGCATGCAGCCTTGACCTCCGCTGCCCGCCGCGCCGCATCTGCCGCCGTCGCGCTTTCACCTCCGCTCTGGCTGCTGCCACTCCGCCATTGCGGCCGCCTTAGCGCCTTTTCGCCGCCGCGCGGCGTCTCGCCGCTTCGCTGTTCGCTGCTGCTCTGCGCGCGAGCTTCGGCCGTCACGACGCCGCGTGCTCGGCGGCGAAGGCCGAGGCGCCTGCGGACATGGCGCTACCAGGGGCTGTTGCGTGGAGGAGGTCTCGCTTCACGAGAGCCGCCCGTCTCCGAGAGGAGTGAGCGGGAGCGATCGGGGCCGCCGCTACAGTCTGGGTGTCTTAGCTGCGAGGCTAGAGAAGGAGATGAGCAGGAGATGCTCGGGGCTCTGAGGATAGTATGGCTCGATACCACTTGTTACTCATTTGGAGTCTTGTGTTGGTGATAGCAAGATCCTTACTCTCATTGAGAGGATGACACTGGGAATGGGGCAAATTTTCTTGTTTATTTCTCACACAAATGCCACACCAACTTTGAGGGGTTGGGGATACAAATTTATAGGCCGCTAACCAGCCAAGCATATGCCAAGATGCTAGTCCTAGATGCTAGTCTAAAGCTGTCCTAAAGCTAGTCTAAGATCTTTGTCCTTAAAGGAGATCTTTGTCCTTAAAGGAGATCTGTCCTTAAAGGAGTCGAGATGCTGTCCTTAAAGGAGATCTTTGTCCTTAAAGGAGATGCTGTCCTAAAGAGAGAAGAAACAACAACACAACAACAACACAATGACTTATCCATCATACAGCTCTCAATGTGGCTCAAGTTTATCTTAACAACGTCTACAAGCTACATGGCATGCCCTGTGCCATCATTTCGCACCGAGGTAAGATTTTCACGAGTGCGGTGTAGCAAGAATTATTTAAGCTCACGGATACTCAACTCCTCATGAGTTCAACTTATCATCCTCAAATGGACGAGCAAACCGAGCGACTCAACCAATGCTTGGAAGGCTATTTGAGATGTTCGTGCATTCGTGCCTAGGCAAATGGGCACAATGGCTGCCATTGGTGAATGCAGTACAACACTAACTACCACTCCACTTGGGGACGCAAGAGAACTTCTCAACTGTCTTCTTCAAAAGAATCGCCAGACACAACAACGTATGAAGCACCAGTGATAAGAATCGCATGAAATGTCACATTGATGTGGGAGACGGGTATATTTGAAGTCTGTAGCCATATCTCCGAGCGCCCATCGCTCCTCGCCATAACAGAAATTATCATTTCGATTCTATGGGCCATATATATGAGATCATTCAAAGAATTGGTCTTTGTTGCCTATAAGTTGTAATTGCCGCCATCGATCAATGATTCACTGGTGGTCCATGTCTCCCAACTTAAGAAGCATATTACGTCTTGAACAGGTAACTCATGAGCTTGATGTAGTTGATCATCACTCACCACTATCTTTGGTTCCGTGTCTTGGACCGTTGCATGTACCTTCATGGAGGGGCGATCTCCACACAAGAGCTCATTCGCTAGTCTAGCTTACCAACAACTTTGGCAACCTGCGAACTGGCGTAGGAGGTGCGCCGCCACTTTTTGGCTTCACCGGCTTAGGGTCAAGCCATCGTTGAAGGGGAGGGGAATGTCAAGAGTGGGAATTAGGCAGGGCGGAGCAAGTAACCAAGTGAGCAAGAGCCGAGGTGTCTTAGAGCCAGATGGGCCGTCGGAAGGGTGAAGCGGCATTACACACACACTACAGGACGGTAGGGAATTTGGGGCATGCTAATCAGCCTTGAAATGTAGAAAAATCAGCCTCAGAATATATATATTGAGGCTAACACAGCCTGCCTTGGATACCCTTGCCTCAAAATAAGCATATTGAGGCAACCACTAGAGTTAGCCTCTAAAAGCTAAATTTGAGGCTGACACGGTGTGCCTCAGAATTTGATTGAGGCAGATTGCCTGCTCTCAGCTAGGACGACTAGCCATGAGGCTGCAATGTCTGCCTCAAAAGAATTGAGGCAACTATAAGCTACCTCAACGTTACAAGTATCAAATTACAATTATTTTCATCATATACATATTTTTCTCAATAATTATTATCAAACACATACATCTCATCACTATGCACACAAGATAATTGAAACAGTAACAAATATAGCCTCCAAATCTCTTCATTCAATAGATTAAAACATCACGACCACACATGCATATTGAGGAGAAAATATATAGCATCTCATTTAGTCCCCAAAAGGTCTTCTCCATCGGTTGACAAATGTAGCATTCAACTATGCATACAATATATAGTAAAATTCTCAATAGTATAGCTAGTCGGTGGACACATGTTTGAGCCATCAATCAGTATAGTAGCTATGGGCTAATAAAATATATCATCTATACAAAATTTGAGATAGTAAACTTCTCAAAAGAGTAAATAAAGATATCGCTCATGGTGATCAACCATATAGTAGCTACGGGCACATATTTTGTCATCTTTACGAGTTGTCGCCAATTTTGCATGGTTGTGCTCGGTGGCATGTCGAGACCGAATATGCAAATTCGGACTCTCGTATGTCTGCACTAGTCCAGATCACGCTAGTGCACACGATCAAGCATAGATATAATCACATTCATACAAATGATAATAATAAAGGAAAACTCGAATATCGATAAAATCTCAAAGGTGCGACCTTATGGCCAAGCTTACAATATCTCTAGCGGAAGGGCTTAACAAAATAGCAATGAAAACCAAAATAAAGCGTAGCGACCAATCGATAAGCCCACAAGGCTATCGAGTGGAGAAACGGGCCTAATCAGTGAAGTCGTCGTAGTACTCTCCTTCCGGAACCTCCTGCTGATAATACTCCTCGCCCTCAACTGAGCAACATAGGCGTAAAGCCGTGAGTACATTGGTACTCAGCAAGTCGTTTGTAACAAATTAATGCAATATAATATGCAAGGATTACCAATGGAAGGCTGAAAGGCTAATTTGCATAAAAGGCATTTCACAATAAATTTGATAAATAGATTGAAAGCGAAATTTGAAGGAAAACAATAATAATAAATAATCAAAGGAATAAACGTAACCCACTTGTGAACACCTGTTCACAAACTAACCAACCGTGAACTACCTGTCCACCTCTAACATAAACCACCAAGTTTAAAAGATAACACTAACCTCGTGTGAAATCACGAACATTGTCCATAACCAAGACGCGGCTATTCGAATAGTTTTACACTCTGCAGAGGTTGCGTAACTGTACCACACGATATGATTAGCCTCGATTTCAGGAAATCATAACAAGGCCTTTACAATGCTCTACCTCAACCCAATCCTGCCCGCTAGGGTTTCGCATCACACCCCCCCTTGCGTCACATGGAAATCAGCAACTATGTCCATCACAATGGCAGAATTGAATTGAAATATTACAAATTAATCAGTCAGGTCTATCTCATACTAGACATGTGGTTTGCACGATTAAGCTCAGATCAATGGCGCACAAAGTTAAGTCCTTAACATTACCCGGGTGAGGCTACCACATCCCCCGAAGTGCACCTGCACTTCCCCCTGTACTGCACGATCACTCGTCCGAGTGCAAAACCAAGTTTGTATCTCTCTGCCAATGACACACCAATGCCACGGCCCAAATCTTAATTAACGTGGCATCAACCACAGTTCCATATGTCATTAGTCAAATTAATGAGTTACATGTGATAATGAAACCAAACGTAAATATAAACCAGCTAAGCGTCTAAACGTACCAACCCATGTGACAAATAATCTAGCATCACTAGTATGTTTCCCAACCTAAGGTGACAAAGGTATCATGGTGTTCCAAAATTATCAAGGAGGGATAAACAACATAGGGCAATAACTATCAGTACGAAGGTTTGAATAAAAATAGCGACGCAATGTAATTTAAAACAAAGTAAATAAATAATAGATTGCAAACTGGGTTCAACATGATCAAAGGACACGACTTGCCTTGGTTATGCTCAGCGAGATACTCCTGGTCTTTGGGCGTAGAACCTGCTCCTCCGGAATCTGAATCTAACGAGAGAAAAACGCATCAAACCAAAAAACACATAAAATGATAAGCAAATGAACTACAAAAATCACAAAACCAGAATCAACAGCTAGAGCTTGATTTTAGATGAATTTAGAAAAAGAACGGGTCAATCGGAGTTAGGACGGAGGAGAACGGCCCTCGGAAAATTAATCGTAAATTAAATCAGGAAAATTGAAAAATATTATTGTCTTTGTGGACCGGCGCACGGGAACCAATTCCATGGTGGACGCGTCCACCGAATAGTGCACGGGGAGAGGGCGACGCGGCGGTGGTGTTGACGTGGCGACATCGATCTTGCCACGTGGCTAGGCCGACGTGGCATGTCGACGTGGGCGCCACATGGCTCGAGTTGGGGTTTGGCCGACGTGGCGGCGTGGCATGCCACGTGGGAGGCCACGTGGACTAGGGCGACGTGGCTTGCCACGTGGTAGGGCCGACGCGCAAGGGTTCGGTTCGAATGCGGCGCGCGCGGCGGCGGATCGGACGGCGGGGAGATGACGCTAGCAGCGCGACCGGACCTCCGGCCCGCATTTGATGTGCGTGGAGATTGCGCGCCGGAGGCGGACGGTGGTCGATGGCGTCGTGGCGGCCGGGCGCGCGGCGCGCCACGCGCGTGCGCGGCGCTGACGCGGCGCCTTGCGGTCCGGTCGCGGAACCGAAGGCGGGCGCGGGCGACGCCGAGGCGACTTCGGCGGCGGGCTCACCGCGGCGCTAAGCGGCGGCAGCGGCCGCTCAGCGATGAGGACCACTCCGCGGCGGTGGGACACGCAGGATGCTCGGCGACGGTGAGGCGGCGGAACGGCGACGCAGCGAGGAAGCGGAGTTAGGTTTGTGGCGGCGAATGGGCACGTGAACCGAGGTGGCCACGGGTTTTATCATGCGAACCGAGGCGATCCCGATCGAACGCGCGCAGCGCGGCGCCGGTCGGTTTGGACGGCCCGGATCGGCGAGGAAAAGATCGGACGGGCGAGGCAAGCGATGTGATTAGGATTAGGGTTACGCGCGGCCGGGCAGATCCGACGGCTGGGAAGGCACGGCGCGCAGATCGGACGGTCGAGGGAGGGGCGAGGCGCGGGCTGATGCCGCCGCGTGGCACGCGCAGATGATAGACGCGCGTCCGGGCGGTTGATCGAGCGCGAGAGCGGGAAGGCGGGAAGGGGTACGGCGGCGGTGGCGGCGATGGATGGTCGACACGTGGTGTGGCGGGATCGGGTGGCGGGAGAGTTTTGGTTTCTTTTTCTTTTTCGGAAAAACAAATAAACTTGAAGAAACTCTAGAAAATAGCAAATAACTCTCAAAAATTCACCACAAATACCAGAAAATTCCTTGAGACCTGAAGAATCCAAATAAAATATTTTTAACTTATGTTAATGTTTATTTTAATCATATTAAATCATTTAAAATTTTGAAAATTCATTTGAAGCTTGAATTAATTTCAGAAAATTCCAGAAAATTCATTTTTAAATTCCCGGCTTTAAAAATAGCGAGAAAACAGGATGTTACATGGTGCAAGAGAAACCCGACCACCTAGAATTAAATTTACAAAATTCGATCAGTCGATTGCTTAATACAAAAATATTAGGAACAAAAAATAATCCAAAACATTTGGATCAAGAAAGTAGCTACAGCTGTTTGTATGAATCACATGATGTTTTATTTCTATTTATAAACAACATACTTCAGTTCATGTTTCATTTCTATTTATAATTTTATCTATCTATATTTTGCTCAATGGATCACATGATGGTGTAAATAATTTTTATGTCATACCTAAGCACTAAATATTTTATATGCAACATAATGACATAAGTACTGCTTTTGTTACTTCACCATTCTCGCTGGTGGAACTTCTTCAACCTCAATTGTGAGCATTCATTTGACATGTTAGATTTTCTAGGTAAACAAAGTATACACATAAACAAGCTAAGAAAAGGACATACCAAGTGGATTGGCCAAGCAATGGAATGACCAATAGCATCCTTGATGTAATTGATTTTTACACTGGTCGAAACGATTCTGCATCTCCAAATATGGGACTGTTTATGACTACTTTGTAGCACTCGTTTCCAAGAATTATACCTCCAACCATTTCTGATGGGTCTTGGCTTTCAACAGTTGCTTTAACAATACGATTATATGGCTGCATAGTTCTTTTAAGAAATACATCGTTTCCAACCTATTTGACCATATGGACACCTCATATTAGACTGGAAAAATATAATAGATGGTGTTTTACATAACAGATCCAACTGAACTAACAAAATTTTTCCAAACCTGAATGGTTTTGTTGTTGCCTTTTTAACCCTTGAGTGATCACTTTTCCCTTGTTGGCACCTCCGGTCTCGTGAGGCCTACTGGTATTATAATTAGCTACTTGCTTTTGTACCCTGTTGCACATTATAAATGTTATCGACATTTTTTCAACCTTTTTACTTGTGTAAATCAATTCACATGCATTTAGGTAAGGTTCATCCTAAATGACTTAACATATATATACATATACCTCGCCAAAAAGCGTAGTTGTTGTATTTGGAACATTAGAGCATTTACTTGTGGCCTTATTGCCTGTTCTTGCTTGTGAATGATTGTTTGCAATCCTTGGTGGCTTGGTAGTATTGCGGTTGCGGCATGTTTTTCTAACTCTTGTGCATAATATTCACCACCAACCCTTCTCAACGAATCCTAAAAGATTTAGGCAATAAGCAATTATATCATGAAGAGCTGTACCAACAAATATGTACGAAACTTGTATACAGAGGTGCAGTAAGCTACACATGGCATGATTGGCTACAGTATATCATAATTGGCTAATTGTATTACTGATATGAAACTTGAGTTCAGTACTAAACAAGCAAACATAAAGCATAATACGAAGAACATGGCATGATCTCAAAGTACAAAAGATGTAACATAATAGAGATCGATTTTTAACTCCTAATTTCCTACAAATAAAATTCGATTTTTAATACATAAACCACTAATATTTTTCAAGAGCTATAATACAAGAACAGCTAGGATCAATTCACAATTACAGAACACCTGGCGCAATAAGCCAGCCGCAGAGCAAGAATAGAACAAGAACAGCGACGAGGCCGGCCGGACGTGTTACATTCGCGAGACCGCGATCGCGCGAGACAGTCCGGACTCGGGAGGCGGGCGGCGCGAGACGGGTCGAGGCGTCTTGCGCCGCCGCGGAGGAGGCGGGCGCGCGCGCCGGATCGCCGCGGCGGGGCCGGCAGCAGCGAGGCGGCGACGGCGGGGAGGCGAGGCCGCGCGAGACGGTCGAGGCGAGGCGGGCGCGTCGAGGCGGGCGGGCAGCGCGCGCTGGATTCGCGCTGGAGGCGGCCGGCGCGCGCCGGAGGCGGGAGGCGCGAGACGGCCGAGAGGCGAAGCGCGCGCCGAGACGGGTCGAGGCGAGGCGGGCGGCGGCGCTGGATCTCGCGCCGAGGCGGGCGACATCGATCTGCGCCGGGAGGCGGGCGGGCGGCGCTGGGAGCGCGAGGCGACGAGGCGCGCGTGCTAGGTCTCGAGTTTCGCGTTCCGCCCAAAATCGTGAAGGGCGAAGGGCCTCACATGGGGATGGAGGATAGGCGGTGAGAGAATAGGCGAGAGAGGTGTGATGGAAAAATCGGTGAATAGGCGGGGAGAATAGAAAGGAGAGAGAGGAGGGAATTTTTCACCTACTCCCGCCAATGCCAATTTCACGACCATTTGAGGCTTGCAACGACTAGGTAGCCTCTAATTCCTTGTTGAGGTCGATCGTTAGCCAGATTAATGAGGCTTATGGTTTACCTCAATTTTATAATTTGAGGCAGGAGTTGCTGCATCAGAGAATATTTTGCGGCAACTATCTTCAGTCATGCCTCAAATTATGTTTCCCAACCTAAGCAATCTATCGTACCAACCCATGTGACAATAATCTAGCATCACTAGTATGTTTCCCAACCTATGGTGACAATGGCATCATGATATTCAAAGTTATCAAGGAGGGATGAATCCAATCGGACAGTAACTACCAATACAAAGGTTTATAAAAGTAGCGATGCAATGTAATTAAACACAAAATAATTAAATAATAGATTGCAAAACTGGGTCTAACATGATCAACGTACACGACATGCCTTGGTTATGCTCAGCAAGGTACTCTGGTCTTGAGCGCGAAACACCGCTCCTCGAGTCGAATCTAGCGAGAGAAAGCGATCGAAACCAAAGAAACACATAAAATGATAAGCAAATGAACTCCAAAAATCACCAAACCAGAACCAAAATCTAGAGCTCGATTTTAGATGAATTTAGAAAAAAGAACGGGGTCAATCAGAGCTAGGACGGAGGAGAACGGGCTCTCGGAAGAAAAATCTAAAATTAAATCGGGATAAATCGGATATTGTTGTCTTTGTGGACCCGCGCGACGGAATACCGAGTCCATCGTGGACCCGGTCCACATGCTGATGCCATACTGGCGGCGGTGGCCGACTTGGCGGCTAAGCGGGCCGGCGTGCGCGCGCATATGCCGACACGTGGCTAGGGCCGGCGTGGCGCCATGTGGCTCGGGGCGAGGTTTTGGCTGACGTGGCATGACACGTGGCTGCCAGTAGGCTTAGGGCTGACGTGTCTGACACGTCAGCTAGGGCTGACATGGCTTGGGCGCGATCGCGGCGGCGCGGTCAGATCGGACGGTGGAGGAAGTGCCGCGTGGCACGATCCGGGGCGTCGGTTATTGGATCTGGTCGGACGGCTGCGATTAAGCGGCGCGGGGCGGAAACGGGCGATGGGCGACGCGTCGGGCGCGGCGGACGCTGGCGGCGGGACCGAGGCGGGCGCGGTGCGGGCACGCGGGCGAGGGGCGGCGCTCCGTGGGTCCGGCGAGGCGGTGCGGCGAGACGGCGAGGTCCGGCGGCGGTCACCGGCGACCTTCGAGCAGACGGAGGTCCAGCGGCGGGCGAGTTCGGCGACGGTGAGAGAAGATGGGAGGGTTCGCGGCGGCTTACCGTGGCGGGGTTGGGCGGCAAGCTCTCCGCGAGGCGGAAAGGCACGGGCGGCGCGCGCGACGGACAGCGGCGAGGCCCTCGGCGGCGGCGAGGCGCAAGCGGCGGAGGCGGCGAAGACTCGACGTCGGCGGCGGCGGGCACAGCGGAGAGGGACGATGGGCGGTGGCGGCGGCGGGTTCACGAACCGAGGGTGGCGAGCACACGAACCGAGGCGGCGGCGGGTTAAATAGGACACAAATCGAGGCGAGGCCGGAGCGAATACGCGGCGGCTCCCGATCGGGACGAGGTATGGCGCGGCGGCGCGTGGCGCAACGGACGGTGAGATGAGACAGACTCGGTCGGACGGGCGGAGCGGCGAGATAGGTGCCGCGGGGGCGGATCCGACAGCGATGGAGCGGGCGAGGCGGCGGGTTAGGGTTAAGCGAAGCGCGCGAGTTCGGCGGCGGAGATCTGCCGCCGCGTCGGTCAAAGCGCCAATCGGGTGGTCGAGGAAGGGCGAGAGCGCGCGCGGCGCGGCGCGGTGGTGCCGTCGCGTGGCACCGAGGAGGGATCGGACGGCGGGGGAGCGAGGGAGGCGGGAGCGCGCGGTGAGGGCGAGCGGATTGGTGACACGTGGGCGGGGCGAGGATCCGGCGGCGGAGAGAGGGGCGGGGTGCGGGAGAGCGTGAGGTGCGGGGATGGCCGAGATGGCGCCACGTGGAGAGGGCGGAGATCGAAGGGCCGAGAGCGGGCGGGGGTTTTTAATTCTTTTTCCTTTTCAGAAAATTCAAATAAAATACCAATAGCTCTAGAAAATAGCAAATAAATCCCAAAAATTTACTAAAAATACCAGAAAATTCCTTGAGACCTGAAGAATCCGAATAAAATATTTTAACTTATGTTGATGTTTATTTTACTCAGATTAAATCATTTTAAAATTCTAAAATTCATTTAACGCTTAATTTAATTTTAGAAAATACCAGAAAATTTCTTGTGACACAAGGAACTCAATTAAAATGTTTTCAGCTAATATTGAAGTATAATTTAATCATTTTAAATTCTTTTAAATTTCTAAAAATTCTTTTAAGCTTGCTTTAAATTCGAGAAAAATTCCAACAATTGATTTTTAAATTCAAGGTTTTAAAAATCCCCAAAAATCAGGATGTTATAGTGTTCTACCGTAGTATTGTTTTTGTCAAGATTGAATTATTTCATGTACTCTGGAAATTACTGCAGGTTGTATCGTGTTAGGGTTACCATTTTTAGCATTGTATCTATACCTATTAATGGATATGGTACCTTTATAAATCAAATGTTTTTTTAATGATCTACGTGGATATGGAAAGGTCTATATGTTACATTACCTTTATAGACTTGTGACACTTTCATTTTTGAACAATTTTACATCCGAGGTGGTGATTGGAAGGAGCTAGAGTTTAAAGAATATAATTTTGGAGCTCACTGACAACCTTCTGTTTGGAATCACCTTTGAGTCCATTATAGGATGTAGCTTATCAGTGAATCTTTTTACAATGAGTAGATTTCTCAAGATATTAATACTCACATGGTTCTCTTTGCTGGGAATTAGATCCAATAATAATGGCTCTCTATTGTTTGCGTAATTCAATTTGCCAATTGAGGGCATTACTGAAGCTGCCTATTCAGCTGTGTACAGCCCATTAAGGAATCTACACTTGGAAACATTCCTACTATTGCCTTCTGCGACACCGACTCTCCTATGCGTTATGTTGATATTGGCATTCTTGCCAACAAGGGGAAGCACAACATTGGTTGTCTATTCTGCCAGCTTGCCAGGATAGTTCTGCAGATGTGTGGTACAATTCTCCCAGGGCAAAAGTGGTAAATAACGGTTAGTCATGGGCGTAGTTTGTCTTGATTCTTTTCTTGAATTTAGATTCACATATGGCTTTAGATATTACCTATGTGCTTCCATTAATTGTGTTTCATAAATGTTTCTTATATACTGATTTGGACACATTTTATTACCCAATTTAGAATAGAATGAAAATATTCCCTTGAATTAGGTGGTCTCAAATATTATCTATCTCTAGATTCACATATGGTTTTAGATACTGTCTATATACTGTTTCAATTCGCATGTGAATACAATAGAGAATTTCTATTTTTATTGTGCCTTCGCATTTTTTTACGGTCTTGTTTGGTTCTATTATTCTTGTTGGTACGCTTTCCAGAGATTCTGATTCCTGCTCTGATGTTTAGACTATTTCCTTTTGTTATATAGAGGTGCTTTGAGATAGCTCGGTGCATTGTATTGTGAAGCACAAGCTGTTTAGATTCTAATCTTATAGTACTCACCTTGATTTGCTTTTACCGTCTTCCATTTATAAGGTGCTTTGTTTTATCTTTACCGTTTGTATTTTGCTATTCTTATGTTGTCGTTGTTGTTGCTGTTTTCTCAAGTATAGCCTTTTTTTTCTCACCTACATAATAGGTTCTCTACAGTACTATTTGGACACTTCCATATGGTACATGTTTGCTTGCATGCTTGTTTCTATAGCTTTGTAGTAGTTTACGTAGATAAATGTTACATTGATTGCGTTTTCGTAAATGCTACTTGGACGCACAATTCATACATACTTTTATTACAACTTAGAATAAGATAGAAATCTTTCCTTGAATTAGGAGGACTCAAATATCATCCATGTCTAGATTCACGCATGGCTTTAGATACTATCTATGTGCTCTTTCGATTAAGCTACAATACTGTTTATATACTTTCGTGTTGTACATATTTGCTTACGTGTTTGCTTCTGTAGTGCCTTGTAACATCCTGTTTTTCTGAGATTTTTAAAGCCTGGAATTTAAAAATGAATTTTCTGGAATTTTCTGAATTTAATTCAAGCTTCAAATGAATTTTCAGAATTTTCAAAGATTTAATATGAATAAAATAAATATTAATATAAGCTGAAAATATTTTATTTGTGTCCTTCAGGTCTCAAGGAATTTTCTGGTATTTTTGGTGAATTTTGGGATTTATTTGCTATTTTCTAGAGCTTTTAGAAATTTATTTGAATTTGGAAAAAGTTTAATCGGGAAAAACTCTCCGCCGCCGATCTTCTTCCTCGCGTGGCGCCATCCCGCCGCCACGCGTCGACCTCCGCCCCTTTCCTCGCACCACGCTCGCGCGCCGCCCGCTCGATCGCGACCATGCCACGTGTCGCGCATCGGCGCCGCGCCCGTGCGTGCCTTAACCCTAGCGCGCGCCCGCTTCGCCGCTCGAGCCGTCCGCCTTGCCACGCGTCTCCATCCGCGCCGCACCCCGTCCGGACTCCACCGCAGCCGTCCGATCCGCCCGCCCGTGCCACGCGTCGCCCCGCTAGTGCCCTTTCCCCGATCGGGACTCGTCTCCCCCGCGCCGTCTCCCTCCCGGCCATCCTCGGTTCGCGTGCATAAATGCGCCGCCGCCTCGGTTCGTGCGCTTGCAGCACCGCCGCCCTCGCCACCGTCTCCTCTCCCGTACGCCGACGCCTCTCAGCTCGAGCCGCCGCCGCCGTCGCCACCGACGTGCCTCGCCGCTGTCGCCGTCCCGGAGTCCCCAGCGCCGGATTCCGCGCTCGCCGCTCCGCCGCTCGGACCATCGCTGGAGGTCGCCACCGTCGTCGCGTGCCACCGGTAAGAACCCCGCCGCCCGCTGGACCCTCCGCTGCGCGCGATGGTCGCCGGAGACACCCCGCCGCCGTTGCACCACCTCGCCGGAGACACCCCGTCGCCGTCGCACCGCCTCGCCGGAGAGACCGAACCCCGCCGCCCCCTCGCCGAACCCGTAGCGTCGCCCCTCGGGCCGCGTGCCCGCGCCGGACGCGCCCCGCCCTCGGTCCCCGCGCCGCAACGCTACGCGCCCGCGCTCGCGCCGTGTCCGCAACGCTTCGCGCAACGCGCCGCCACGCGTCGGCCATCGGTGGCTTCCCGCCCCTGCGCCGCGTGATCGCAGCCGCCCGCCCAGATCCAAAAACCGACGGCTTGGATGTGCCCACGTGTTCTCCCTCCAGCCGTCCGATCCCACCGCCGTCGCTGCGCCCGCACTGAGTCACGTCAGCCCTACCCACGCGGCACGCCACGTCAGCCCTAGGGCCACGTGGCATGACACGTGGCATGCCACGTCAGCAAATATCCGAGCCCAGGTGCCACGTGGCAGCCACGTCAGCATGCCACGTCAGCATGTGCCACGTGGCAGCATATGCGCGCGCCACGTCAGCCGCCCCGCCGCGTCAGCACCCTCTCTCCCCCGTGCACTGTTCCGTGCGCTGGGTTCACCGTGGACCAAGTATTCGGTGGTCCGGGTTCACAGCATAGTGTAATTTCTGAATTTCCCGATTTAATTTTGGAATTAATTTTTCGAGAGCCCGTTCTCCTCCGTCCTAGCTCGGATTGACCCCGTTCTTTTTTCTAAATTCATCTAAAATCGAGATCTAGCTGTTGGTTCTGGTTTTGTGAATTTTGGAGTTCATTTGCTTATCATTTTATGTGTTTCTTTGTTTTTGGTCGCTTTCTCTCTCGTTAGATTCGGATTAGGAGGAGCGGGTTTAGCGCTCAAGACCGTGAGTACCTCACGAGCATAACGAAGGCAAGTCGTGTCCTTTGATCATGTTGAACCCAGTTTTGCAAGCTATTATTTAATTATTTTGTTTTAAATTACATCGCATTGCTATTTTTATTCAAACATTTGCACTGGTAGTTATCGCCCCAATTGAGATTATACCTCCTTGATACTTTGGAATACCATGATGCCATTGTCAACATAGGTTGGGTAATTTATTAGTGATGCTAGATTATTTGTCACATGGGTTGGTACGATTAAATTGCTTAGCCGGCTTATATTTACGATGGGTCTCATCGGCACATGTTAATTATTAATTTGACTTAATGACATATGGGCGTGGTTGGTGCCACGTGTATTAAAATTTGTGCCACGTCATTGGTGTGGCGTTGGCTTGGGTTATCTAAATTGGTTTTCACTCGGGCGAGTGATCGTGCGATAAAGGAGAGTGCGGTTGTACTTGGAGATGTGGTAGCCTCGCCGGGTAATGTTAAGGATTTAACTTTGTGCGCCATTGATCGAGCTTAATCGTGCAAACCACATGTCTATTATGGGATGGATCTGGTGATTAATTTGTAATATTTCAATTCAATTCGCCATTGTGATGGACATGGTCTTGATTTCCATATGGCGCAAGGGGGTGTGATCACGAAACCTAGCGGCGGGATTGTGTTGAGGTAGAGCATTGTAAAGGTCTTGTTGTGATTTCCTTAGGCCTAGGCTAATCACATCGTGTGGAGTCAGATTGTGCAACCTCTGCGAGTGTAAAACTATTCGAATAGCCGCGTCCTCGGTCATGGGCGGTGCTCGGGATTTCACACGAGGTTAGTGTTTCATTTATAACTTGGTGGTTTATGTTGGAGGTGGGCAGTTCCTTTGTTGGTTTAACTTGTGGATTGGTGTTCACAAGTGGTTTTTGTTTATTCCTTTGATTATTCTTTATTCTGTTTCTAGTTAACTTTCGCTTTCAAGATTATTTAATATATTTCATCAATAAATGCCTTTATGCAAATTAACCTTTCACCTTCCATTGGTAAGCCTTGCATATTATATTGCATTCATTGTTATAAGCGACTTCTCGAGTACCAATGTACTCACGGCTTTACGCCTATGTTGCTCGATTGAGGAGAGGAGTACTATCGGCAGGAGGTGCGGAAGGAGAGTACTACGACGACTTCACGGATTAGGCCGTTCTCCACTCGATAGCCTGTGGCTTGTCGATTGGGCCTACGCTTTATTTTGGATTTCATTGCTATTTTGTTAAGCCCTTAGGCTAGAGATATTGTATGCTTGGCCATAAGATCGTACCTTTGATATTTTATCGATATTCGCGTTTTCCTTTATTATTGACGTGTGTATGACTGTGATGACATCTATGTTTGACTGTGTGCACTAGCGTGATCCTGGACTAGTGCAGTATACACAGAGAGACCGAATTTGCATATTCGGGTCTCGACATGCCTGTAGTAGTTTGTGTGGATCAATGTTTTGTTGATTGCGTTTTCAATCTTTTAGACAAAATAGTAATTATATCAAAAACTTAAAACTACCCTCACACAAAAAAAAACTTTTACACAAAATAGCTTGCAAACGCAGCTAGTAGTGTAAAGCCTAAATCGATTTGTAACCAGGAGAGATGACTTGGTCAGATATTCGGATATAAATCAAGAAAGACAGTAACAAAAAAACATACTGAGTAGAAGAAACAACTCAATTTCTAAATCTTGACTTCTCTTCCCCAACCTCTCCTATCTTCCCCATTCTCCGGTCCCCAAATTCTCTCCGATCGACTCGATCCGGCCACCGCCGTTTGCCCGCCACGCTCTAGGCCGTCGGCCGCTACTATTACAGAAAATCGTATCACAGACAGTTCAAAAACGTTATCACGGACGGTTTTCTGAACCGTCTGAATTCATGGATCAGTGATAATCGAAAGTTATCACAAACGATTTTTAAATCGTCATTGAAGTAAATATTATAGATGATTTGTATGGTCGGCCGCTCGCGTGTTGGCGCACAGCACACCCAGGGCAACGCTGCATGTAGATCCAACACGTGCGCGTTTGCCGACACATTGCCATTGCCATCCAAGGCAGTGCCACAGTTGTGCCGCGTGTGTTGTTGTACGGCCTGTCAACATCAGCCCGACGTGCTACTGCTGGCCATACTGTACTGTGTGCACCATTAATGGACGGCGTGGGAGTACCTACAATACGTGACAGCCCATCGTTGATGCATATGCTACACTGTATCTACAGTGATAGCTACACGTGTCGCTGCAGCACAGGCACAGAGTGGCTGGATTGTTGCTGCACAGTCGGCAGTAGACCGCAGTGCGCCCAATGGGAAAACTAAAGCAGCGGCTCGGGAAAAGTCTGGGAGGAAGAAAAGAAGAAAAAAGTGAGAAAGGAGAGTAGTTTCGGGCATTCTTTATTTGGATAACGATCTGGATGTTTTTTTTTCTGTTTTGCTAATTTTATTAGATATTAACAGGTGCTCATTGGGGGAATCGAATATTAGATCAGTTTAATCTACTGTATTGTTGTACTATTTTTACGAATAGTGTATGGACATAATACGGGAATAGTATCTACTAGAAAGTTGTAGATGATTTCAATGGCTTTTTGTAGAACTTTTATTCATATCGATCGGATGAGTAAATTTTGATAAATGAATTTTATAAGAATGTTGTCGGTAAATTTTATCATGTTTTGGTGGCATGTATTAATCTATTCATCAAAAACAGTAAATGGCCTAATTTGGGGATTTGGTCTACATTAAAATTGGAGGTAATTTCTTAAGGATTCCAAAAAGTCCAAGAATACAATTTTTAGATAAGTAGAATAAAAGTTATGAAATTTGGGAAGCTGCTATCTGCTACGGGTTGTTCTTGGATGCGATCGTGGAAAAATATTCATTTAACTGATTTAATGGTAGAATTAGATTTTTGGCATAACTAGAAAGTGGTAGATATTTTTCTATAGATTGGTCTTCTTTATGAGTAGCTGATTAGATGATAAAATCTGGACATGTGGCTAACTAAGAAATTATGGGCAAATTTGTGTAGGTTCTATAATTATAAGATTTGCTATGATAGGACTAGTGCGATGAAAATTATGATGTTTTTAGTACTGAGATAGTAGGGTTGATTATTTAGTAACGACGGAGAATGGTGGATTTGTGATGCGAGTAAGAGCGTTGTTATTTATTTATTGCCTTCTATTGCTATGGCCTGTATTGAGAGTGAGTAATTGCTTTAGAAGGAGTAGCGTCAGGTGTATTGTCATCTCCTAATCAAACCGGCCATCGCTACTAAAAAGGTAACTGCATTGTAGAATAGTTTTCGAGTGCTTAAAATTGTGGTTAAATGAATACTTATCTTGATTATTCATATGACAATTCCTATTTTATATTGCCCTCATGCTTATAAAAAAAAGTGATGATGACTCTGGTAGAAGGATGATCATATCAATTATGTAACAGCAAAAATAAACTAATGAAAAGGACAATCATTGTATTATATATGAACATCAGTGTTGCAAAGACCTACTTGGTAGGTACTCCACGGGAATCGATGTGAGATCCTATATGAAAAAGAACAGGGTAACCCTATATAAAAAAGGACAGGGCAAGAATCCGAATTGCAAAGACCTACTTCGGTAGGTATACCACAGGAGTGGAGGTTAGACCCTATATAAAAAAGGATAGGATTGGGGTGTGTCATCGACGGGTGAACAGTCAGCTATACTGATATATGCAGAAGAAGAGTTGAGACATGTGCATGAGTATTGCATAGCATTCCTAAAAAGTGAAAAGTGATTTGAGTTAATGAGATATGTGAATAGAAACTGATGATAATGAATATGAGAAATTGATTTATGATAAATGGTTATGAATGGCTGATGATGCCTCACTTATTATTCTGTTTTGTACTTACTGAATCATGGACTCATCCTTACTTATTTGTTATTTTTATGTGAACATTGAAGGCAACATGCATGGGTGGATGTATAACATTGATTATTGCACACTTATACTTTTTCACTCCACCTAGCTATTTATCACTTATGGACATAAATAATTTAGTAGCCTCCGTAGCATTGATTTAATAATTCATGAATTCCCTTAGTCTTCATAGTTTATAATGTTGCTATTTGATGTTTTACTGAATTTAGACTTGTTTATGATTTATCTTGGTTATTAATGGTTCAAATTAAGTTAAGTTTATAATTTACTGATGTTGCTAAAATTTATGTTTAGTATCTTATTGAATATTTATTCTCGAAGTCTAGTTGTTGGTATTACTTTATTATTGGTTAAAAATTTGTAGTGATAGTAGTTGTGAGTGGCATCTTAAAAATTACAATAATATTCTCTGATCAGTCATGCCTAACCACCTTTGAATCTAGAATGGAATATTCCCCTGAGTATTCCTTCATCTCACTGAACCTTCTTTGGTAACCTTCTCGGTAGATTTTCACCTTCCCCTTATTTGAAACTTCATTTGACATTTTGAACATCCTATGCTCACTAAACCGTATCACATACCACCAACTATAATTATAATATAATTGAGTTCATTTGGATTTATTTGGACTTTTTGAGTTACTTGGATTTATTTGAATTCAGTTGATTATCACATAACTAGAATTAGGAGTCTCGAAGAAGCAACAGATTAAGCGAGATCAACATACAGATAGAGACGAAGACCAAGAGTTTGAGACCACTGACGGATAAGACTTTGAGTGAAATCAAGGCCGTAGTAAATAGAGTGAGTCAAGTCATCACTTTGATCATGTTGAACCTACTTGTAAATGCAAATTATGTTGGTTTAAATTATTCAATTGTATGCTTCTATTTGTTATGCAAATTTATATTCATCTTAAAGTTGCAATTACTTGCCTATTAATCATTGCACTACTATACCCCACCCCATGGAAATTTGTCACCGTAGAAATTAATGGTAAATGTACTAGTTATAAGTTGTATCCAAGCGCCATGCATAGCCTTGCTTAAATACCGGGGACATTAATTTGCCCTAACATCATTTCAAACATGAAAACTTTGGGCAATCACTAGAGGAAGTGAGCGATATGATGAACTAAAACATTTTATGATTCGAAAACCCCCCAAAACTTACTTAAATATCTAGGCGGATGGTAAGAGGTGTTGGTGCGGATATAGCACGAGAATGTGTGGTTTACGATAGAATTGCCTAGATAGTTCCTAAGGACTGAATCTTGTGATAACCTCCTAATATAAAATAGTGAAACAACAAATCTATAATAGGTGCAACATGATTAAATAATTTGCATCGACTCAGTGCAGTTGAGTCAAAAGGGAACATGGGTCATGTCGCTAGGTATAAGCCACCATGCGACGCAAGAGGGGGCCTTTGGCATGGGTGGATGTAACCCCACAAAGTGGAAATGTTAGTACGCGTAGCTTGTTGAGAATATGTGGGTGGGCATGGGAACTTATTCAAGTTTGTATTTATTTCTAAAATTTTGTGGGTGGGATGAAAAACTCATCGGGTGGATATAACCCTTGATTGATTTGCCCTGGTTGGATGTAACTTAGTGATAGTAATGGGTGAATGTAACCCTAGTAACAAAACTAGCATATGATGGATTAAACTATACTCTATAACAGGTAGATGGAACCTACACTACTATTATTATTGTATACTCTTACATTCTTTAAAGACATGGTTTAGTCAAAAAATGATAGGTCTCAGGAATTTTCTATATATATATCTCAAAATGGTGGCATTTTCGTAAATACAAGAACCATAAGCATCCCTTGTTTCAGCCCTTTATCTATTATTGTTGCATTCTGTGTTGTGGCTTGCTAAGTACCTTTGTACTCACGGTTGCTCAATTACTATTATTCGGTAAGTTATAAGGGGAAAGAAAGGCCATGCGGTCATCTAAAGGTGTTATCAAGACTAGAAGATGATGAGGCCAAGAACTAGGTCGTAAACCCCAGTTGGCTTCCTGTGGGCATATCTTGATAGTCCTATCTATGTGAAATTTCCATTTGTTTCTACTACTTTTTAATGATTTTGCTTTGATCGCCCATGTGTATAAGTCCCCTATTATATTTACACTTCTACAAGATGTGTATTGATGTTGATAATATATCCGTGAGAACTATCTACTGATCTAGAGAATATTGTGGTGGAAGTACAAAGGATTCGGATTGGCAAAATTTGGGTCCAATAGTTGAGGACTTCTTTGATGGCTTTAGGTTGATCTCCCGTCTAGGCATAGGTTACCATGAGGACAGGATAGGTCCACGAGTGCCTATCATATAGCATGAGCGCTCGGCTTTTGTTAGACCTACACGAGAGTTTAGGGGGTGTCTAGGTAGAGCTCATGTGGGGGTGCGTTCTCATGGTGTCCATGCTTTGCCTCATTTTGCATCACCTTCAACTTATGCTTCTACTAGTTCTGCTCCTACTTTTCGAGTGTCTTGATCTGGATTCCCAAGTTATTTATCACTAACCCTAGTCTTTGAGACCTCAAGGTTTTTCATTTCTGTGATGTAAGTCCAGTTAGGGAGGAAGGAGAATGTGTGGCTATTGGACTCCAAATGTTCTCGACACATGACCAAAAATTCATGATGGTTCTCCTCCCTTACCCGAGCATCTCGTGATGAGTTCATCATATTTGGGGATGCTTCTACTAGGCCATGATGGCCAAGGAAAAGATTTGTGTCAATGATAACTTCATACTCAAGGATATTTTCAGTCTTGTAATTAATTAATAATGGTCTTGAGGTGAGCTTTAAAAGAAGTGCTTGTACAATTCTATATCAGTTTGGCGATCTAGTCTTTGAGATTTCTTATCTTAGGAGAGTGTTTAGTTCTAATTTTGCTAAGTTTTCCTCTTCTAGGCTTAGGTGTCTTGTTGCTTTAGAGTCTAGATATCTTTTTTGTGGTACCATAGGCTTGAACACATTGGTTGTTATCACTTGACACAAGTCAATAGCATGTATTTGATTTGGGGATTACCTAAGCTCAAGAGTGGGAAGGATTTAGTTTGCTCTCCTTGTAAGCATGGTAAGATGGTTCTTTGCTTCATATCCACCTCTTACCATAGTCATGATAGATGGTCTAGGATAGCTCCTACATATGGACATTTGTAGATCCTTTTGGAGTTCAGTTAGTAGGAGGGAAGTGATATGTACTAGTCATTATTGATGATTATTCCATATACTCATGGGTTTACTTTCTGACATCTAAGGATGAGGCATTTGGCCATTTGAGTTAGTACTTAGATTGTCAGTTGATCATCCAGGAGCCCTTACAGTCATTAGGAGTGATAATAGGAGTGAGTTCAAGAACTCATCTTTCTCTTCCTTCTGTACTGAGCATAGTCTAGAGTATCAGTTCTCCTCTCCTATAGTTTCTCAGCAGAATGGTGTAGTTGAGAGAAAGAACATGACCTTAGCTGATATAGCTAGAACTATGTTAGATGAGCATGTCACTTCTCAGAAGTGTTGGGCTGAAGCTATTTCCACTAACTATTATGTGTCTTAAAGGGTATTCTTGAGAGTCTTATTGTACAAGACTTCCTATGAGTTGAGATTTGGTCGTAAGCCTAGTGTATCTCATTTTGGAGTCTTTGGTTATAAGTGTTTCATTTTTAGACATGGCAACCTTAATAAGCTTGAATCAAAGTCTTCAGATAGGAACTTTCTATTCTATCCTACTCACACTCAAGGCTATCATGTGCTTAATCTTGAGACTAACAAAATTGTGGAGACCTGTGAGATTACTTTTGATGAGGCTAGCCCAAGGACTAGACTAGACCAGACTATTGGCGGTCCAGCGTTGGGCTAGCGGTTAGACTAGTGCCATGTTATCGAGGATGAGTTTGAGAAGTGTTGGATGGTCTGACTATCCTATGGCTGGTGGTCAGATTGGCCTTGTAGGTTCAGAGCAAGATTTGGGTTGAGTTGAGTTGGTTTGAGTGTGTGCATGGCATAGGTGCCGTTAATTGGTTGTGTTGTGTTGCATAATACATGTTTTGACTAACATAAGTCAAGCACGTGGAACTTCTACTGGAAAATATGTTGCTTGGTCTTTAGATGTGCAGATGGCTTGAAGAACATTAACGGTAAACGGCAAGGAACCAAGACTAGGCAGGAGAGCTGAGGTCCATGCGGTCATGTAAGTCTAGGTGAGGCTACATGGCTCAAGTGGGAAGTACATGAAATACAAGGATTGTGAATATTCAAGTTGGTGCACGTGGTTCATCGAGTGATGTGGCTAATGCACGTAGAGATAGTTCAGGAGAGTCCGAATACGTGAAGGCATGAAAATTAATAACTGGGCACTATGGGCTATGTGTCAATGTATACATATATGCTTTGATGTGAAGGTGAAGACATGAGTATTTTGGTAGTTTACAAAAATACCAGGTTTGAGCCTTGGACACAGGGGCGGATCTACAGTAATTCATGGGTATTTAGCTGAATACCCATTTTTTTGAACAAAAAACCAATATATATAGGGTATAATACATATGTATATTTATAGTTGGGCTAAAATCACTATTTTCGGTACCCATTCGGCCTCATGGGCTCATCCCCAATCCCCCCATTTCGCCATTCTACCGCCTCACCCGCAATCCCCCCTTCGGCCCGTTTGGCACTTCAGCCCATTCGGCGCCTCCGCCTCATCCCCATTCCACCCCGGTCCTCGCGATCCAGCCCCTCGTGCCCGCACGCGTTCGCGTCTTGGTCTCCCCAAATCCCCAATCCCCAACCCTATTCCCATCGCGACTCCGGCGGCGAGCAGCCCGAGCCCCACGCCGCACGCCGCGCGCCCGACGCGGGCGCCCCGCCCGCCCCGTCGGCGCGGCGGCGAGACGGACTCCAGAGGAGAGACTCCGGCCTCCACCGCCGCATTGCTGATCTTCCCCTCCGGCTCCGGCCACCGGCCCTCCGCCCTCCCTTCTTCAATCGGCCGCGGCAGCCCGTCGCCATCAACCTCCGCCACGGATCTGCGCGACTGCGCCTATGCGCCAGCGCCAGCGCCCTCAGCTGCCCTCTCCGGACGCCGGCCGCCGCGGTTGGGTTGAGGGTTCTTCAGCTACCCGGCCTCTGCCGGCCGTGCCTTAAGCTGTGCAAAGCCAGCCAGACCATATTTGCATTGCATATTTGCATTTATTAGGAAATTGTATGATTGTATTGTATGATTATGAAAAGTGAATTTTGTATGATTGTATTGTATTAGGAAATTTACTTGCTGCCATTGTATTGCAGTAGTTTACTTCCTTTATTGGTATTATGTTATTGCAATTCCTTATAGTGAATTAATCGATAGCGTGCCTGCTTATTTGTAGTGAGCTTTACAAAATGAAGAAGTCTGCAAATTTGAAATCTTTATGGGAGAGAGCTGGAAAGACGCAGAAGGTAGCTTCCACCTCGATGCCAAAATCGATTCTCCTTATCGATGCCAATGGTCTAAAGAAACTAATTATGGATGATTCTCCTTCTGCATATTATGTTCATTGTTTTGCACATCAACTGCAATTAACTCTTGTTGCTGTTGCTAAGGAGAATGGTGATTGTGTTTGGTTCTTTCAGCAACTCACATATTTGTTGAGTGTTCTTGGTATGTCTTGTAAAAAGACACAAATGCTCCGAGTAGCTCAAGCTCAACAGATTGTAGAAGCATTAGAATTGGGTGATATTGAAACCGGACGAGGTTTGAATCAAGAGATGGGCTTGGGTAGGCCGGGTGACACTCGTTGGGGATCTCACTATAAAACTGTTATGCATGTTATCTCTTTGTATCCTTCGATCCGACGTGTTCTTATAAAGATTGGAGAAGATCACTCTTCAAGCACGGAGGCTATACATGCTCAAACTATGTTGACATCATTTGAGTCATTCGAGTTTGTTTTCATGGCACACTTATTGCTAACTATATTTGGGTACACATATGACTTAAGCAATGCTTTGCAAAGAGGATCAAGACATTGTTAATGCTATTGATCTCATTTATTTGACAAAGACTCAATTGCAGCTATTGCGAGAAGATGATGGATGGGATTCTTTTCTTAAAGATGTCACTTCCTTTTGTGTGAAGCATGGCATCAAAGTTGTTCAAATGGATAGTTTCTATAAGCCAGTTGCAAGATCCAAAAGGTTCTTCAAAAAAGTCAAGAATATTCACCGCTTCCATGTCGAAATATTCTTTGCATCCATCATCCATCAAAAAAGTCAAGAATATTCACCGCTTCAAAAAAGTCAAATGATTATTGATAGGCAGCTTCGAGAGCTTAACGACGAGTTTGATGAAGTAAACACAAATTTGCTTCTTTGCATGGCGTCATTTAATCCTCTTGATTCATTATTTGCTTATGACAAGGACAACTTGGTTAGGCTTGCTCGATTTTATCCTAAGGATTTTCAAACACAAAATTGATGCATCTTCCATTTCAACTTACACACTTCATTCTTTGATATGTGGAGAGATGAAAGGTTCAGAAAAGTGAACAATCTTTCTGAGCTTTCCATTATGCTTGTTCAAACAAAGAAGAATATCAATTACGCAATTGTTTACAAGCTTCTGAAATTGGTGCTAATTCTTCCCGTAGCAACTACTAGTGTTGAGAGAGTGTTTTCTTCAATGAATTACGTGAAGAATAAACTAAGAAATAGAATGGGGGAACAATACTTAAATGATTGTTTGGTTACATTTCTTGAGCGAGAATTTTTTTCTACAAGTTAAGGATGATGACATTATATCTCGCTTCCAAGGCATGAAGAATCGTCGTGTTAATATTTAGTTCTTAATTGTTTTGTAATTTTTTTTGTATTATTCCAGTTGTTGTCTTCACTACGAACAATTGTACTTTAATTTTCGCTATTATGGACCTTTATGTTTTCTATTGCACAATTTGTTTTGCAACTTCGAATACCCATCTTCAAATTCCTGGATCCGCCACTGCTTGGACAAAATCACGGTGCGGAGAGGCGCAAAAAGAAGCAGTTTAGGTCAAGGTATGATGGTTTGGCTAAGTGAATCAACCGCTAAAGTATTAGCAGGTTGAGTCGTGTAAACACTTTGAAAAGTGTGCGTGAGTATGTAAAATCCGTATTAGCCGGATTGATAGGTTTCTCTATATGCTTGGTAGGTTGAGACCTACTAAGTGGTGCTAGTTATAAGAGGGAGGAAAGGGGAGAGCTAGGGTTGAGATGGTGAGAGAGACATAGAGATATTGTCTAAGTCTGGAGTAGTTTCTCCTCTCCCTCCCTATGTGAGAAATCTTGTGTGTACAAGGGTAGTACTTTGGGAGCACCTTGTAACCATCCATTTACTTGTAAATCACCTACTGTACCAGTAATAGATCAACTCTTTGATCCATACCTAGTGTTTCATTTGTTCTTTGCTTGATTTTTCAAGTTCTTGAGCTTGATTTTTCATGCTCTTGAGCAAGAAATTCAAAATCATGTTCCAAGTGATTTTATTCTGAATCTTTGCCTAGATTATTTTGCTAATACATCTAGAAGTAGATTTGGAAGGTCTCATGTCTTAGATCCCATGAGTAAAACCTAATTTGGATTTTAGGGTTTTGGGTGTTCTTATGACCTATATTTGATTATCTTCAATCTAGTGAACCCGAGCCCAAGAACCTTGTAATTCTTGAGTGGTTTAGATTCCTAATGTCTTGAACAAGTATTATGCAAAATTTAAAAGTGTTTGAATGAGAATTGAGCAAGTTTTTAATATTTGAGTTTTGACCCGAGAGGTTTTTATATCTAGGAACAAAGGACCAGTAAGAGCGGTCCTGGATCTACGGTCATACTGGCCCCAGTAGTCAGACCACCTTTGTCCCTATAGTCAGATCTGCCCATCCATGACAGTCTGACCGGCTTTGTGCTTAAGGCTGCTAATTTTAGTGGTTTAGGTTGTAATCTAAACTTTGTGACTCTCATAGTAACTTAAGTGAAAATTTTGAATACCATTAGAGAAAAAAAGTTTCAAGAATTGGTCACCTTCTCTGATTGTCGGTATCAGTCCTACACACAATTTTCCTCAAAATAGGGGAGGGAATGCTATGGTTGAGCGTTTCCTAATTAAGTGTCCTTTGAGTTGGACCATGAGGAACACGAGTAGCTAAAATATACATTGCATTGCATAAAGAGATAAGGAAAAATGTTAATTTTAAGACCTCTGCATCATTGAAAACTTGAAATGTCGATCGTAATCTCTTGGACCGCGCAGCAAGCGCACGATATTACTATACATGCATCGTGGGCGAGCGAACAGCTAGCTAAATGTGTAAGAACAAGTTTTGTGTTTGTTGGGCTGACATGCATGCTGAGTAGCATGAACTAGCTTGTTGTGTGCTGAAGTGATCAGAAATGATATTGTTGTAGGGGTGGCCCCCACCTAAACCCAACTAGCCTGTTGAGAAGGTTGTAAATCATGTAAATGACGTAGCTTGCCCTCGAAGGGAGGCTCGGTGTAAGGTTACGATGGTAAAGGCTAACGCATATATATTACGATGGCCCTTGGGAAAGACCCAAGAGGACATTTGCTCACCTAACTTTCCACTACCATACACCTCTCTCTGTTTGGTGCGTAGCCACAGATTGGCGCCGTCCGTGGGGACGGCGAAAGCAAGCCTTAAGATCTCGGGAAGGATGTCACCAACATCGCCGGCGATTTAAGAGGAGGAAAGGGGTCGCGGCGAGGCCCTACGTCGGCGTCGGCACCAAGGCGTCGGCATCGGCCGGTCGACTCAACCCCGCCAACGCCGCGCGCGATCGACTCAGCCCCGCCAGCGCAGGTGCGGCGACCGACTCAGCCCTCCAGCGCGCAAGCGGTGGTCGACTCCAACCCGCCATCACGGCGTCGACTCTGGCCCGCCAGCGTCGGCGCGCGATGCGACTCGGCCCGCCAATCGGCCCGCCAGCGCCGGCGCGGCGGTCGACTCAACCCGCCATCACCGGCGTCGACTCTAGCCCGCCAACATCGGCGCGGCGTGGTCGACTCGGCCCGCCAACGCCGACGCGCGCGATCGACTCAACCCGCCATCACCGGCGTCGACTCGGCCCGCCAATGCGCGCGGTGGCGACTCGCCCGCCAACACCGCGCGGCGGTTGACTCCAACCCGCCAGCGCGGTGCGTGGTCGACTCCAACCCCGCCATCGCCGACGTCGACTCCAACCCCGCCATCGCCGATGTCGACTCCAACTTGCCATCACCGCGGCGACTCTAGCCCTGCCAACACCGGCGCAGCGGTCGACTCCAACCCCGCCATCGCCGACGTCGACCCCAGCCCCGCCAACCACCACAGCACCGGCCGGGCGGAGCAGGGAGATAGCGTTGGTGTCCCCGCCAGTCATGCGGACCGAGTTGGCGACGCGGGAATCCACCACACCGACGTAGCGAGTAGCTCGGCAACGCAAGCACTGGTCGCGGCTGTCAGGCCAGCGCGGACGGGTGTGCTGCTCGCTTACACCACGTCGGTAGCGAAGAGCTCCCTGCTGGTGGCCCTCCATACGCTCCGGCCGAGGCGGCGGATCTCCACGGGCTATGCGGGCCATGCGGGCGGCGAGCCTCCATAGGCTTGGGCCGCGAGCCACGGCGGCCGTCGCACGAGGACCTGTCGCGGCGGCCACGCAGAATGCCCGGCGAGGTTCAAATTATCAATGTTATCTCCGGAGGTTCCTCGTCGGCAGCCTCACAGCAGCCAAGGCCGGGAGTAGCTCAGGGCGAAGTCACCTTCGCGCCTGCCGACGCCCGGGGTGTGGGATTTCCCCACCAAGACCCTCTGCTCATCCGAGCCGACATTGCAGGATGTGACGTCAGGCGCTTCCTCGTTGACGGAGGCGATTCGCGGCGTGCTTTTGTGGAGGCCCTCGACCGCATGGGAATTTCTTGATGTTGACTACAGCCATCGAGGACCCCCGCTGTACGGTTTTGGGGGCCAATCGCTAAGTACATTGGGCCAGGTATGTCTCCAAGTCTCCTTTTATCAGGGCGATAACGTCAGGACCGAGGACGTCATCTTTGATGTCGCGGACACCCCAACTCCATACAACGCCATTCTGGGCCGCCCTGTCCTCATCTCCTTCGGGGCGGTCTCACACCATGGCTTCCTATGCCTGAAGCTCCCGGGCCCGCGGGGCGTCATCACTGTCTTCGGCAACCAGGACCTCGCCCAACGCGCGGAGCTTACGAGCCCCCGCCGTAGGGTGCACGCCCTCGTAGGCAAGCTCAAGGCGGACACACCATCCGCCCCGGGGTGGACTCCCATGCCTCGACCGGAGGGCGGAGTCAAGAGGGTACCCCTCCGGATCAACGGCCAAGTCGTCTCCATCGGCGAAGGCTTCCCCCAGGCGATGGAGCAAGAACTACTCCACGTTCTCCGGAACAACGCAGATGTTTTCGCATGGTCCTCAAAGGACATTAAGGGCGTGGACCGCTCCCTCATCGAGCACAACCTAGCGGTCCGCCAGGATGCCAAGCCGGTCAGGCAAAGGCTTCGGCGCATGTCCGTTGACCGGCAGACGGCTAAAGCGAGGTAGCGAAGCTCCTGTAGGCTGGAGTCATCCGCGAAGTCCAACACCTAGATTGGCTGGCCAACCCGGTGTTGGTGAAGAAAGCTAACGGTGCCTGGCGCATGTGCATCGACTTCACTGCCCTTAACAAGGCGTGCCCAAAGGATGACTACCCTCTTCCACGCGTAGACCAACTGGTCGACGCCACTGCTGGTTGCAAACTCATGAGCTTCTTGGACGCTTACTCCGGCTATCACCAGATCTACATGGCCAATGATGACGAAGATAAGACCAGCTTTATCACTCCGATAGGGACATACTGCTTTGTCAGAATGCCCTTCGGTCTGAAGAATACCGGTGCAACCTTAACCCGCCTCATTGCGCTAGCGCTGACCTCCCAACTGAGGAGGAATGTGGAGGCTTACGTCAATGACGTAGTCGTCAAAACCAAGCAATCGGCCGCTCACAGCCAAGATCTCCAAGAAACCTTTGACAATCTCAGGAAGGCGGGCATTAAGGTCAACCCGGACAAGTGTGTATTCGGTGTGCGGGCGGGCAAGCTCTTGGGCTTCCTGGTGTCGGGGCGCGGCATCCAGGCCAACCCCGACAAAGTCGACACGATCCTCGCCATGGAGCCGCCCAAAACGACAAGAGAAGTCCAAAGACTCGCTGGCCGCATGGCTGCCCTAAGTCGCTTTGTCCAGGCGGCGGGCGGGGCACGCCCTTTCAAAACCCTGCGCGGCTGTGATGGGTTTCGTTGGGACGGCGATTGCGCTAGTGCCTTCGATGACCTCAAGAGGCACCTCGCCAGCCTACCCACTTTGATCGCCCCAGCACCAGAGGCTCCCCTCTTACTTTACCTCACCGCCTCGGCGACAGCGGTCAGCGCCGTCCTCGTTCTCGAGGAGGGCATTCTTCAACGCCCAGTCTACTTCGTCTCCGAAGCCCTCCAAGGCGCCAAGACCCGGTACACGGAGCTCGAGAAGTTGGCTTACGCACTGGTCATGGCCTCGAGAAAGCTCCGACACTACTTCTTGGCCCATCCAATCACCGTGCCGTCCTCGTTCCCTCTGGCGGAGATGTTGCACAATAAAGAGGCCACGGGACGAATTGGTAAGTGGGCAGCCGAGCTCGCCCCTTTTTCCCTGACATATACCTCGCGTACAGCAATCAAGTCCCAAATCCTTGCGGACTTCCTCGCGGAGTGGACCCCCTCGACCCGGCATGCCCACCAGCCGGAGGACCCGGTGTGGACGCTCGACACTGACGGAGCCTACTATGTCTTCGGCGCGGGCGTGGGGGCAGTGGTCACTACGCCGGAGCGACACCGCTTGTTATACTCGGCGCGCCTCGCATTTCCCGCCACCAATAACACCGCGGAATACGAGGTGCTACTCTTCGGCCTCGCGAAGCTCAAAGCTCTGGCGCGCGGCGAGTTCTCGTCTGCACGGACTCACGGCTGGTGGCGGGGCAGGTGGACAAGTCATACCAGGCCAAGGACCCCGACCTCGCCAAGTACCTGGCGGCCGTGCGAGCCAAGGAGCGGCATTTCCTGGGCGTCACGGTCAAGGCCATTCCCCGAGCAGAAAATAAGCAGGCGGACATCCTTGCCAAAGCAACTAGCCAGCAGCTCCCCGCTCCCGAAGGAGCATTCTATGAGGTCCTGCACGCGGCGGCCATCGCGCAGGACAATCGCGATGCGGCCCTCGTCCACCAGATCACCTACCACCAGAGTGATTGGCGAGAGCCCATTTATGCCTTCCTACAGGACATCGCCGAGCCTGATGACATTGTCGAGCTCCGCCGTCTACAGTGCCGCGCTAGATCCTTCCAGGTGCTCAACGGAGTGCTCTACAAAAAGGGGTCTGCGCACCGCTCCTACGGTGCCTCTCGCGCGAGGAGGGACAGCACCTCCTCGCGGAAATCCATGCGGGGCTCTGCGGCTCACATTTGACGCCGAGGTCGCTCGTCGGCAAGGCGTTTAGGCAGGGCTTCTACTGGACAACCGTCGTTGCTGACGCCCAAGACCTCGTACGCCAATGCCAAGGCTGCCAATGGATGGGACGGGTCATTCACAGACCCCCGACCGGCCTCAACCCCATTCCCTCCGTATGGCCGCTGGCGCGGTGGGGCATCGACGTTGTGGGACCTCTACCTCGGGCCCTAGGAGATTTGCGCTTTATAGTGGTTGCTTTGGAGTATTTTTCCAGGTGGCCAGAGGCTGTGGCGCTAGCCAAGATCACCTCGGCGGTCATGCAACGCTTCCTTTGGTAGAACATCATATGCCGCTTCGGGGTGCCTAAAGAAATCACCGCTGATAATGACCTACAGTTCGACTCTGCCCCGTTCAAGCAGTTCTGCGACGGCATGGGCATCACGCTTCGGTTCGCTTCGGTTGGGCATCCACAGTCCAATGGAGCGGTCGAGCGGGCGAACGGTGCCATCTCCGCCGGGGTTAAAAAGCGCCTTGTCAGACTACCAAAGGGCAAATGGCCATGCGAGCTCCACAGCGTCCTCTAGTCCCTCTGCACAACGGCGACACGCCCGACGGGATTCACGCCGTTCAAACCCCTCTTCGGCGATGAGGCAATGACGCCCGAAGAGATCAAAGTGGGCTCGTGGAGGGTCCTCGCCCAGACACCAGACGAAGAACGCCAGTTGTCCTTAGATCTCCTTGACGGAGAGCGAGTCAAGGCCACCCAACACGTCGCCAAGTACGGACGGCAAATGGTGCGCATGCGTGGCCGATCTGTGTACCCGCGGGCATTCCAGCCGGGGGACCTCGTCCTCAGGATGGCGCTCCGCGCAGACACGGTCGGCAAGCTGGAGTCCAAATGGGAAGGCCCGTACATCGTCACGGTAGCATTGCAGCGGAGAGCTTACCACCTTGCCACCCTTGAAGGGCAGACGCTCCGCCACACATGGAATGCGGACAGGTTGCGGAGGTACTATGTTTAGGCCAATAAAGGCCACCAGGAAGCAGCACAGGCTCCGCACCCCATCGTCGCGGCAACGAGTCCAATGGTCAGTCCGTGACCTTTTGTACTCGCTCACCCGCGCAAACGAGAATTTAATAAAGTTCGCCGTTTGCGAAGCTATTCGCGCCCCCTACTAAAAACGTGGGGAGTCTTGCCTCCGCACGCACTCCCCAGAGTACAAATAAGACGCGGATGTTTTCCCTACGCACTCTACTGAGTATAAACAAGACGCGGAGTTCCGCGCACGCGTCGGTGTTACTACCGCGCGGACTCTCCGGAGTATAAAGACGTGGTCGATATTCCCACGCACTGCACGGGGATTCACCTCCGCACACCATAGTTATTGAAACCGGACCGATCATTGAACCGCTCGAGCTTCTGGTTCACGGTTCATTGGTCCAACCGGTAATTAACCGGTCAAACCGCCGGTTCACTAATAGCTTAAGAATAACATTAACTCTCATATGTCACAACGTGAGCTTTGCCCACTTGGCTAGCGGACCAAACTCGGCGGGCAGTCACGAGGTCCTGGGTTCGACTCCCCCCCTCGCGCGCTATTATTTCCCGTGTTTTCCGCACAGGGGTTTTCACTCTCCGGTCCAACCGGAACAGTTTTATCCGGTTTATATCAAAATCGGCCGGTTTAACCGAAAATTTCCCGGTTTTGAACGGTTCACTTGTATAGCCGGTCTAATAGTAAAACCAAACCGGCTAAGGCTTCGGTTTCAGTTTTTTCCGGTTAAACCGCCGGTCCGGTCCGGTTTTCATATCTAGGCCGCACACGCACTGCACGGAGATTCACCTCCGCACACGCACCGCACGGAGATTCACCTCCGCACACGCACCGCACGGAGATTCACCTCCGCACACGCACCGCACGGAGATTCGCCTCCGCACACGCACCGCACGGAGATTCACCTTCGCACACACTCTACGGAGTATAAATAAGACGTAGCGTCGAGGTTCGCCTCCGCATGCACTCTACGGAGTATAAATAAGACGTAGCGTCGAGGTTCGCCTCCGCACGCACTCTACGGAGTATAAATAAGACGTAGCGTCGAGGTTCGCCTCCGCACGTACTCTACGAAGTATAAATAAGACGTAGCGTCGAGATCCGCCTCCGCACGCACTCTACGGAGTAAAAATAAGACGTAGCGTCGAGATCCGCCTCTGCACGCACTCTACGGAGTATAAATAAGACGTAGCGTTGAGGTCCGCCTCCGCACGCACTCTACGGAGTATAAATAAGACGCAGCGGGGGGACGCCCCCGCGCGCACTCTGCGGAGTATAAATAAGATGCAGATGTTTTTCCTACGCACTCTACTGAGTATAAACAAGACGCGGAAGTCCCGCGCGCGCGTTGGCGTACCCTCCGGAGCCTAACTAAGTCATGGTTGATAGTCCCGCGCACGCTCCGGAGTACAAACAAAGACACAGATGTTTTCCCTGGCACTCTACTGAGTATAAACAAGACGCGGATGTCCCGCGTGCGTGTTGTCGTACCCTCCGGAGCCTAACTAAGTCGTGGTTGATAGTCCCGCGCACGCTCCGGAGTACAAACAAAGACGCGGATATTTTCCCTACGCACTCTACTGAGTATAAACAAGACACGGATGTCCCGCGTGCGCATTGACGTACCCTCCGGAGCCTAACTAAGTCGTGATCAATAGTCCCACGCACGCTCTGGAGTACAAACCAGACGTGGAGGCTCTCTCCGCGCACCCTGCTGAGTATAAACATAGCGCTGCCGGGCCTTGCCTCTGCACTCATGCATTCTGCGAGTGCGGGAGCGATAGCGCGAATCTCGCCGCTAAGTGCGGCTCGCACGTCTCGCCACGTCCACGCCGACTAAGTGCCTCGCAACCACCACAGGCGGGCGCTCGCGCCACCGACTTCGAAGGTAGGGGCGGAGCGCCGCGCACGTCCGCCCGACTCGAAGGCGTCGGCGCGCGCGCCACCACCGACTGGCGCCGGTAGGGGCGCCCGCGGAGGCGGGCGTGTCGCGTCTGCCGACTGGCGCCCGGCTCGCGGCCACCACCCGAAGGGTAGGGGCGGAGGGCTCGCGCGTGCTAGCTCGACCGCCGAGGTAAGGGCGCGCCGCGCTCACCGCGCGCCACCACTTGAAGGGAAGGTAGGGGCGGAGGCGGCGCAGCGCCGGCTCGCGGCCAGCGTCGAAGCCGGCGGGCGGCCGCGCGTTGCCACCAGCGCGCTCTTCGCCACCACTTCGGCGCTATTACCATCAGCACAACCAAAGACGGCTGGAAGGCGCCAGCCTCCGTCATATCAACAATCAACTATACAAGTAGCAACATCCTTTCTTTCATACCAAGAAAAAAACAGCAAAAGTTACATCACAACCACCAGGTCCTGGCGCCACACTAGGGGTCATCGCCGTCTCCGTTGCGCTGACGAGCCTCCTTCAACCACTGAAGGAAATTACCTTCCCGGTGTAACGTCCACTGCAACAGGACCTTGGCCGCTTCCTCTCCAAGGTAGCCCCAGATCCGCTCGTAGAAGCTCTGCACGACGGGCATGGTGGTACGGACTGCGCCGAACAATACCCAGGCTCCGGTCGGCACACTCAGATTGGGAGCGCCCAACTCGTTCACATGCTCACACCCTCGGGCGTGGAGCGTGGCAAAGGCGAGGCAGGCGTTGGCGAAGCCGCAGTGATCACTGAAGGCTTTGGCACCGCGAAGCGCCAGGTTGGAGCCCTCCTCAATCCGTGCCAACGACTGTGCCACATCCGCGGTGTTGTGGGTAAGGTTCGGCACGACAACGGAAAGATCCCGAAGGGCCACCTCCAACGACCCCATGACCCTCCACGCCGCCACAGACGCGTCGCTCAGAGCCTGGTTCCTCTCCTCCAGGGCCATCATAAGCTGGGCTTTCTCCTCCTCCAGCGCGCTGATTTGCCCAAGCAAGCCAGCGCGCTGATTTGCCCAAGCAAGCCAGCGCGCTCCTCTGCCGCGGCACGTTGGGCCTCTTCGGCAACACATTGCGCCGCCGCCGCGCGGACTTCCGCCTTTAATACACAGATGCATCCGTCCTTTTTGGCATGAGCCTCATCGGCAGCGCGAAGCTGTTCCTCCAGCACCCTCCGCTCGCGGATGCGCGCCTCATCCAGCGCCCGGCTAATGGCAACCGTCTAACAGCGACAGGACACGAATAGTTAGCATGCAAACAGTAATCGATGTCGACGGTGGGCCCTGTCGATGGAGGGCTCAGGTGCTTACCATCATTCCCGCGGCGCCCAGGGCGAGGGCCAGAAGATCCCCCCGCATGACGACAGCGCTCATCGATCCAGCTAGTTGTCACCGCACTCCGCGGCTCCGTCAAAGGCGCGAAGCGCCTCCGGCTGCGGGACGAAGTCAGACACGGCGAGCCTTGGGGGCCTTGTGGCAGCATCAGGCGCCCGCGCTGCGTTTTGCACAATAGCACCACTGACCTCGCAAGCACCGCCGCTGCTCGATCCTTGGCCGTGTCCGGGCGACTTCCCTTCTCCTGATGCCGACGACGGCATGAGCGAGCAAATCGGAGACAGCTTCGCGAAGTTGCGAGGAGAAAAGAAATTACGCCTACCTCCGCCACCTTCCACTATGGCATGTATGGCATGGGGCGATGTCGGCTCAGCCCCTGCCTGGGAAGTGATGACTCCCCCCTCAGTCGGAGTGGTTTCCCGGTCGGACCCTAGGCCCCTACCGACCGCGCCCACCACATGGAATTGCCCCGCGCGCGAAGGCGATTGTACCCGGCGGCGCTTCGCCTGTGGAGATTCAGGTGACGCGCCCTTGGCCGCTCCATTACCTGCACCGACTGGGGCGGGCGGCAAATCCGTGACCGCCGCGGCGGCGGCAGCGAGCACTCCGCGCTCCAATTATGCGAGATGGAGCGGGCGAAGGTCGTGGCAACCACCACGGGCGATGAGAAGTGCGGCGGCGAGTCCTCGCCGGCGGTATAAGCGATGCCGCCTGCGTCTCGGCAGCGTCACTGCCAAAACACGCCCGCCTAAGTCTCGCTCAGGCGGTGTGACCCCGAAGCTAGCGAGCTCGGACCCGCCACGACCGTCGTCGGGCGGCGGCATCGCCGCTAAACCAGCGGACGGGTTAGAAACAACTACTCTGGACCTAGCCCTCCGTCGCCGGGGAGACACCCCCGCCTTGACGGGGCGAACTCCGCACCGGCACTAGGCGCTCCAGTACGGCAAGGCCTAGGACCTCGCACACCCAATTTATACGCGGCCGTAGGCTCGGTTGCGGCTTCACGCAGGGTGTGCTCCTTCGACGTGTACGGCCCCAGAAAGGCCTCGACGGCGCGCTTCGCGTCTTCCAATGAGAGCGTTGCACGCGAAGTGTGGCCCCGTTCACAAAATAGTTACATATGCATACGCGATGCGGTTGAGGTACCTACCACGGCCAGGGGGTGGCTGCGTGAAGACACCGAGGCGACGCCATCCAGCCGGGTGCGGCCTCGCTCATACCTCCACCGGCCGGAGAGAGGCAACACCCCGTACATTGTGAACTCCTCGGCCAGATCGCGCATATTGAACCAGAGGGCGACACCGGCGAGTCTCCGCACCTGCAGTCGATCGTCGCTCCGCGGCTCCAACCCCGGATAGCAGTCAAACGCTATTGGTGACCCGGCACGCGCAGTTCTTGGTAGGCGTCACGTGGTAGTAGAATCACTGCCACATCCAGCCGGGATCCCACTTCTCCTTCGTCGCCAGAGCGGGGATCAGCTTTGCGCAATCCGACCTCACCACGAAGTGGACGCTGCCAAAATTGGACACCGCCCCTCCTCCAACCTTCTTCAGCTGACAGCGCGCATCATGCAGAAGGGCGAACAAACTTGCGCGGGGATGAGCACCTTCCACTCGGACCGCCCAGGCGAACACTGCCAAGCGAACTATCGCGTTCGGGGTCAGCTGCGCCAACTCCAATCCGTAAGCCTCCAAGACCTCACCGACGAAGAGCGTCGAGGGCATTCAGAGCCCAGCCTCAAAAAATGCGGCGAAAACAATCGCCTCTGACTCCTCGGGGTGAGGTTCTACTTCGTCGTGCGTAGGAAGACGAGCTCCTGCGCGCTCCTCTATCTTCTTCTCCTGCACAAGGGCCTCGATTGTCTCCTTTGTAGCATGGCTCCGCCCTAGCACCCCGGAGCAGTGCCCTTGCGAGCTCTGCATGGCGTCGTACCGCTTGCGGGCCTGCGACGGCTTGCGAGCCACCAAGGAGACCTCTATCGGTGGTGGTGTCACACCGCGCTGGCTCGACGAAGCACTGCTGCTGAGTCGGCGACCAGAATCTCTGTGGCTCGCCATCCTTCTTCCCAAGTGGAGGGTTGATGGCGCAGGAGACGGGTGGCTTTCACACAGCACGAAAAGAGCAACCTGACAAAGACGCGCGGGCGAGGGGCGCATCCGCGTGCCGGTGAATAGCGTTTTATGAAGATCCTCCAACTCCCCACGATCGGGGACGCAACCGGCGGGAGCCTCGTCGATTTGTCTTCCCATGATCGGGAAGGGCAACCGACGACGGGTTGGCTCGCCACGTGCCCCGTCTGTCTTGGGAACGGATGCGGGCTTGCGGTCGTGCGACCACTGACATCCCACGACGCACCAGCCATGCGGCGCCGCGTGTACCCCTCCCTCGGGACCGTGCGTACGATCGAAGCAGACCGCCCAATCTTTTCAGCACTCTGCGGGCCGACTCCGAACTGAGCGAGGTCTCACCTCACCAACACAGCATTGCACAGGGCCGACTCCGGATTGAGCGAGGTCTCACCTCACCAACATAGCATTGCGCGGGAAGACCTGCTCCGCCCCGCGCCAAGCGGAGCCACACGCCACCCCTAGCACGTTCCACACCCTTGGTTCCGCAGCATGGCCTCGCCGACAATTGTGGCACCGCCAGGGATGGCTCTGAGGCCGCAGATAGTTTCAACACCCCACCGACACGTGTCGTTTTTACGCTACCACCCCCCCTTTTATCTACGGTGGGTCACAGGCCGTCGGGACGGAGGGGGCCAAAGGACTCCATAACATGGCTTCGGCCTGTGAAGTCCTTCACCATGAGAGGCTCCTGTTGTAGGGGTAGCCCCCACCTAAACCCAACTAGCCTGTTGAGAAAGTTGTAAACCATGTAAATGACGTAGCTTGCCCTCGAAGGAGAGGTTCGGTGTAAGGTTACGATGGTAAAGACGGAACGCATATATATTACGACTGGCCCTTGGGAAAGACCCAAGAGGACATTTGTTCACCTAACTCTCCACTACCATACACCTCTCTTTCTGTTTGGTCTGTAGTCACAACAGATATCATAACCATATACAGTTTTCTTTAATTTGACACAAAAGTGATCACAAATGAGATCGGGAATACTTGTTCGTGACACCACGACGTTATTTTCCGACTTGCAAGATCAATATTTGTAGTGTTAGGGAACAATTATGTACCCTAAACTAAAACAGCTTCCGTTGAGAAGCCTAATTCTTTTTAGTTTATAGCTTATGGCTTCCTTTGAACAAACAAACGAAACAGTTTCTCTACCGCCATTTCAAAATAGCTTACCAGGACAACTTTTTTGAAATAGTTTATCGACTTATTGATATTTGGTTCGTTCACACAAGTACTCATGTTAGACCTAAAAACTTAATCCAAAATGACATCTTTACGTGACTGGAGAGATCACAGCATGCAACATTATGTGGCAAATCCAATCAGTCTGGTTAGGTCAATTATGCAGACCGATCGATCGAATCTATACACTAATCTCCATGGGCGACCGCGGCACGACATAGAATATGATATTTGCACGGTACAACAAACTTCAGGAAGCATGCTTTGAAAACGGATTAGCCGCAATGACCTGATCAGTCTGTCTTCTCTGTATTTATATGTGCCGGACTGTGAATAATCCCATACGGCAACAACTTACAGGTTGGATATAGAACGGTCGGCAGGAGATAAGTTAGCACAACTACAGCGCAATTTCAGGTTCTGGTGGGTTGCGATTATACAGGATTTACAGCTGTTCAAGTCAGTTAATCTCTATCTAACTAATCTTGACATGTTTATAATTAATCCATCTGCTTGCTTGTGACGCGCTATATCTGAATCAAAATCATGGCAGTCGTTGGCGGTTGGCAGCTCGTAATTACATGTAGACTTACAAGTCACAGCTATCCCAATGCATAAGAATCGCACATGCAGGGGCTCTCCCAGCACGGTAGCAAGCTAGCGCTATAACCACCACCTCGACCGATTGAGCTTGCATGCTAAATGACGACGCCGGCGGCGAGGTGGTGCACTGTGACCGGTGGCCGGGGGTTCATGGCGAGGCACCTGGTGGCGATGCTGCTCCGCTCCGGCGAGTGGCGCGTGCGCGTGCTCGACCTTGCCCCGGTCGTCGCGCTCGGCACCGGCGAGGAGGAGGCCATCCTCAGAGCTGCGCTCCGAGATGGCCGCGCTGCCTACGTCTCCGGCGACGTACGCGACCTGGCCCAGATCACCAAAGGTATATTGCCCTATTCTCTTTCTCTGGCTACTCCGAGAGTCATCCCAACTAACATTAAATAAGTAGGCATTCTTTCTCTAGCGGCACCACGACGCTCTGGTTAGGGCTGGAAACGAGTCGAGCCGAACTAGCTCCAGCCAGGCTTGGCCAAGCTCACCCAGAGCTGTGGCTCGGCTTGGCTCGACTCGTTCGGGAAACGAGCTAAAAGTCCAGCTCGACTCAGCTCGTTTCCGGGCTCGAGCTGGCTCGAGCCGGCTCGCGAGCTCAACTAGAGTTCCACAGAATGGCCGGGGTGACACACTGGAGTCCCATCCTCGGCAGGGCCATGGCCATCCTGGTGCTCCCGCTCACCCTGAGCCTCCTCGAGAATACAAAACTAGAGCTCGTTTCAGGCTTGTGACAAGTTGAGAATGCAAAGCCCAGCTAGATTAACATATAAGCATACAATTACATTACAGAGACAACTTGGAACAATCAGAGATAAGATCTAACACAAGATCTAACACAAAACTAAGCGATCAAAGCTTGCTTATCAATTGTACCTCGGAGCGCGACGTACGGGGAGGGAGGAGGCGGCGGGGAAGCGGGGAGGGAGGCGGCGGTGGTAGGGGTGGGGGCGGGAGGACAGATCGGCGACGGGGGCGGGTGGAGGAGAAAGCTGACGGCAGCGGCGGCGGCGGCGGGGCGGGGAGGGAGGCGGCGGGGGAGTGGGGAGGCGGCGGCGGGGGAGCGGGGGCTGGGGAGGGAGGCGGCGGCGGGTGAGCGGGGAGAGTGGAGTGAGCGAGCAGAGAGACCAAGAGAGCGAGCGGAGAGACCGAGAGATCGGAAGTTCGGAAGAATCGGAACAGCAGAGATATCATATGACCGGCTCGTTTGGGCTCGTGAGCAACTCGTGAGCGGCTCGGGCTCGGCTCGTTAATGAGCCGAGCTGAATTCTGGGCTTAGCTTGTTGGGAAAAATTTGAGCTCGAGCCGACTACGAGCTCAAATAGCTCACGAGTCTCAAGTTTTTTGTCCAGCCCTAACTCTGGTCTCCAACCTGGCATAGCCCCCGGCCTCCGGGCTCCATGATCTCCAGCTCGTTGGATCCCATCCTGAGCCTGCATGCATGTACTTGCCTGCATGAAGCGACATTATATGATATCAATCGTTTTGTCGTTAAGCGCGCAGTATCAACAACTGTAATTGTTGTTTTGTACAGCTTTCGAAGGGGTCGATGTTGTTTTCCACACAGCTGCTCCTTATCCAATCGACGACAGGTTTGAACTTCATTATTCGGTCAACGTCCAAGGTTCGTTAGTGCTAATTATCCGTCCTTCAGAAGCATTTTCTATAAGCTATCTTTCAAATAGCATAATCAGATTATCTATGTACCGTTCATTTGGTGAACGCGTTGTGAAACTTCTCAAAGGTAACATGATTGATAATTTACTATACTGCAAGCCAAAGTATCTTAATGGCAAAAAGAATGTTAACAACACCTAGGGAGCCAACTATATATATACTGTAACGCCTCAAGACAACATATTTTAGGCTATAATGTAGCATATGTCATAATCTTGTGAATATGTTGCTCAGGGACAAAGAATGTTGTCGATGCTTGTACTGCGTGCAAGGTGAAGAGGCTTATATACACCAGCTCAAGTGGTGTTGTATTCGATGGAGTTCATGGTCTTTTTGATGTAGATGAATCAGCGCCTTACCCAAACAAGGTTTTTCTTGTCAATTAAAAATAGATACTTTTTTCCTAGTTGACTGATTACACCTTTCGGCATGATCTATTAAAAAGAGCTCAATTTGTGTACAGTTCTTTGATGCGTACACGCAAACTAAGGCAGAAGCAGAGAAATTAGTGATGGAGGTTAATGGAAGAAATGGGCTTCTTACTTGTTGTATACGACCTAGCTCCATTCTTGGTCCTGATAGAAAAGTCTCACAAGGTTTAGCTTCCCTACAAATAGGGAGAATTAGAGTAAGTAGCAGTTACTTTTATTGAAGAACCACAGTAATTCTTAATTCTTTATTGAAGAACCACAGTATTACTTAACCTAGAAAAAAAAGAAAAATCATTAATTACGGATTCTTTTATTAGTTGAGAGAAAAATAGAAAAATCTACACCATTTATTTAACGTGATATGATTAATTATAAATTTACTTGTTAATACGTATCTATTAGAACTGTTAGAATCTTAGAGTTGTATAATATATACAACTTATACATGTTAAAGTCGTACAATGAATATAACTATTTGATATACAAATATAAGTATTTAGTGTCTAGCTTCACAATTGCGTGGGATTTAAGCTAGTTCTCTTAACATGAGAAACTATATGGTAATGCACTACAACACAAGAATACTTGCAACTCTGATGCATGCCACTTTTAACTTCAAGTTACCATATAAGTTTTTTTAGAACACACAAGAGAAACATAAAATTCGTGTGGAATTACACTTTAACTTCTGTCGAATTATATTTGATTCTTCAAAAAAACATTTAGGTAGAAAATTTTAGGTTCTCGTCGTTTGAAGTGAATTACGGAAATCATGTACCTACTACAGGTCATTGTTGGTGATGGAAACAACAATGATGAATTTGTCTATGTCGAAAATGTAGCATATGCTCATATATGTGCAGAGAAAGCTTTATCTACCGAAGAGGGTGCAATGACTACAGGCGGGCAGGTATGATACGATTACTGAAGTACAAGAACATGATTTCGAGCTTATGATTGTATAACACTTTTCTCTATCTTAGGCATATTTTATAACAAATATGGAGCCAGTAAATATGTGGGACTTCATATCTCTATTAATGGATGAACTTGGGTATACAAGGTGACGCTTTGTCTGAAGCAGGTTTCCTTTTATTAGCTTTTTAAATGGGATTAACATATCTAGAATAAGCCATGGTTTGGGTGCAACCAAGCAAATCATTTCTATTTGTGCACAATAAATTTGAGATGACATATCGAGTTCATGATTTATTGAAAAAAGTTGAAGTTCATGAGATTATGAAAACTGTACTAGCTGTATATAACATACGTTTCATCATTTTTGTTGCGATTCCAAATTTGTTACGCACATTTTGATACAATTTGCTAACTGCGTTATTCAATTCTATTACCACGTGCACTGCTATGCATATACATACTATAAAGGCCTATAACTACAATAAATTAAGATGGGTATAGACTATAAAGTATAAACTAACTGATTTGTGCATATCGAAAATGTTTTGGTGTGTATAGGCTCAGCTGCACCCCTTATCTGCACCAACAAATAGTTCATTGGGATCTGTGCCAAAAAGTTTGCAAAATATTCAGTTATGTCGGTTGCTTAACTTGAGCACTGATGATTAATTATCTGCGTGCTTTCATTTAGTGGCTCACTCTTAGGTTATGTATAATGGTATAAACAACTGCTATCTATATTATTATTCTATGTCATCTATAGATAGCACTAAAGATATCTACTATAATAGGTTGTTTTTTTATATATCTCTATAAACAGCTTCTCCATAATATAATATATCTTATTTCCTGTGTTACATCTACTGTTGCATGAGAGAGTCTAATTCTCTATGCTTACCTCTCTCTTCCATATTATCTTATATCCTATATAACAATACTTATAGACAGCTGATATTATACTATTGTACATACTCTTATTAAGAGTAACTTCCTAAGAATGAAATGTTTATCGAGCTATTTATTTATTGGCCAGAGGTAAAAATAATAATTGCTGCCTGTGTGTTTGATAAAGTAACCCACAATCCATCTTTATCCTCTTAATTGGGATGTCCCATCATGTGCAATGTAAAATCAAGTTGTTTCCTTACGTACTAATAGTTCTGAGTATAATAAAAAGTTGTATAAAATTTTCTCATTTAAACATCCGTGGTAATAACATAAATGCACAACTCATGAACAGACACTTTTGTTATAAGAGCTAGCAATACACCAAGCGTTTCTGGCTTATTAGGATAAAATCATTATTGTAGTATTACTAGTACAAAGTTTGCAAGTAGAAATATTTTATCACAATAATTTTAACATATTTGTCACCTTAACGTGAGTATTTTATCCAACCATTCCTTTCCTGAAACCAGAGGTAAAAAAAACTTCACCTCAAACACAAGGCAAAAATTGCTATGAAAGAAAATAATTAGTGCTTATTTCAAACAACATTCATTAAATCATATTTTTTCTAAAAAGAGTTCATGGTTCAAAAGATTCAGTTCTATACTTTTTTCTCGATACATCATTTGATATATAGTATTTACTAGCTACAATACTTGATACAGCACCATGGTTATTAATCATATCTCTTGTTCTCTTTTTTATCCAACCATCCAAATTGATAATGGAACCTTACCATTAAACATAATGGCCCATGCAGTTGCATGGCTAGGAGCTACAACACATATCGTTATATTGAAAAGTGGATTTGTATTTGTTCTACAACTCCGACATCTTTAAGTTGTATTTGTTATACTGTAAAAACTCTAGTAGATATTTGATTAATCTGAACCACTATAATTAGGTCTCATGGGATTAAACGGTGCATTTATCTTGATTAATGAGACAATTTCTATAAAATTTTCTCTTTTTTCGATTTAAGTATATATTAGTGAGGTGCATTTAGTCTCGTCAGTTATTTATATAGATACATAGAGTAATTCTACAGATAACACCTTTTTCTGTTATAATAGAACCATTCGTTGCTTCCGTAAGATGCTATTTCAGTCTGGTGTTGATATTGTTACACGTTCTTGAAAAAGTTTGGGTGTTTACCATCATGTATTACCTAGAACTAATACAATATCACTTTCTTGCAGTAAACTTACAATAAAAATACCCACATCTGTTATCGTCCCAATGGTCCATGTAATTTATTGGGCATACAAAGTACTTTCTCACTTCGGAGTGCATGAGACAGTACCACTCATAACACCAGCATTGATCAAGTATATGACAATCAACAGAACGTTCAGTTGCAAGAAAGCCAATGATCATCTAGACTACAAACCTATTGTGTCACTCAAGGTTAACAACTTCAAAACTTTTGCATGCGTATGTTTTAGCGTATATTATATATTTTGTTTGGAAAGTTGCCTAGACGTGTTTGTACTTATTTAATTTTGAACAGCAGGATGGAATAAAGATAATAGCCAGATCATGGCAACACTTAAAAGCTCCTACAGAAGCTGCCTTGAAAATGGAATGGTATGGGCATCGAGCTGACATTTCTTCTCCACTCTGTGTATTAGCTCCTTAATTTTAAAAACTGCCTTTCAGTTTTTTAAATGGATACTAATAGGTACCAATACCTTTGAAAACCTAATTTACACATCCATATATTGTATAAAATTTTGTATTATTTATAATTTTCAATTTTATTATCAAATAATGAGGTCATATAGCATTACTCTTCTTATAAATGCAATCGCTAATTTTATCTCTTATGGATATGCATGCCACTGAAACAGTAGAATATATATGTACACACACAACAAAGTCAGCATGCGTGGACATTATTACTGATTTGCGGATGTTGTTTTTCTTGTCCTGATCAGAATGTTAATGGGAAGGGCAAGAAGCAAAAGATGGTGATGTCCCCACTAGATGCTGCCTCAGCATTTTTATGCAGAATATGTGCGACTGTATATTTAATGGAAGTTGTAATTGATAGAAATCAGTAAGAGGTCACTACTACATAAAACCATATTACAGACGGTTGGAAAACGTCATCATAGACGGTTTCGTGAGTCGTTTGAATTGATAAGTCAGTAATGATATATACGAGGTCATCACAAACGGCTTTCGAACCGTCTGTCTGTAATAAGTCCTTTGCTTCTCACGCACTTGAGTTATTACCTATACCAACCAGCAGGCACTATAATAAGACCTCACAGAGTGTATTTCTTTACAACAGCCTAATGAACATACAGATACATATCTATGACTCATTCTCAAAATTCACCTATATATCACATATTTTCACATATACATAAATGCAAATTCACAAATATATCACACACATGCATTGTTATATATATAGATGCAAATTCATATATACATCACATACATACATTGTTATATACACAAATGCAAATGCCCACATATATATCGCACATTCTCATTCCACTTGCTTATTTCCTTTAAAAATTAGCTCTTCATGATGATCAATATGTATGTAACTAGTTTTGTCACGTTGTTCGTCGTCGACCCTTATGTCATTTTCAAAAGGAGGTAACTCGTCAAATTGATTGTATTCGTTCTCGTCCACTACATTCTTTACTCCAACAATTCTCCTTTTTTCATGAAGAACCACATGACGTTTCTTATTTATTAGATCAGTTATATAGAAAACTTGAACAACTTGGTTAGCGAGTACGAATGGTTCGTCTTTGTATCCAACACGTTGGAGGTCGACGGTAGTGACACCGTACTTATCAACCTTCACCTGTGGGATAAAATCGTCTGTGATAAGCTGATTATCACAGACGATTTTTAATAAAAAAACCATATATGATAATACTAGTATCACAGACGGTTCGTGGTAAGAACCGTCTGTGATAATTCACAAACCGTTCTTGCCAAGAATCGTCTGTGATATTAATCCTTCACAGACGGTTTTTACCGATAGTAACAGCACAGACAGTCTCAAAATGAAAACCATCTGTGATAGTATTCCCCACAGACGGTTTTGTCAAACTGTCTGTGATTTGCTATCTACTAATAGTGTTTCTGTAGTAGTGGGTGTTTCCTTTCTTCTGATATGTTAATATGGTTGGATCTCTAGCATTTATTATATGATTTATTGTTTCTTTGTGTATATGTTGTCAACCCACTTGTCGGCTCTGCGGATGGCAAAGAGCAAATTCAATACGCCTAATTAGCAGCTGTTGGGCTGTAGCAGGAAAAAAGAACTCAACAAAACTGGCTCCGATCAACTTATGCTGCTTCTTTACTGCATCTCACCACACGGATTTACTCCGTAACACTACAAAGATCACATGAGTTGAAAAATAACACTGACGTGTCACTAACATTTGGCCCCAGACCCACCTATCACCTGAAAATTAGATGTTATTTCCAATTTATTCATCGTTACAGTGATACTGAGCAAATGTTGCCACTGGTAAACATAGTTATTAGACCCAACCTGGCCATCTACCCGGGTGATGCCGGTGGGTCACTGGTGGAATGGCATGTCTTATTTAAAAATTAGAGAAGACATCGCTTGTTTCTCTATTATAAATTAGGTTTAACATAGCAAACAAGAAAGCAACAAGCCCGGTTGGCCATCGCGCCCATGAAGAAAGCAACAAGCCCAGTAGACACACCCTAAAACTGGTAGTCCTCTCCATCAAGGAATTCCTCTTCCAATCAGCCTACAGAGATTTGAAGGACCATGTGAGAATGTCCTGTTTAATATTGTGGAGAACTATTGCGAGTTTCATAGAGTGGTTAAGTGATTTTGCAAAGATTGCATTTTGTTTGAGATATTCTCTAAAAGTTTCAGAAAAAACAGTAGTACTGTAGGTGTTAGTACGGTCATACCACGGGGCGGTAATACCGCTGGGTGTGTGCAGTCATACAACAATGCGGTAGTATCGAAGTTTACATGGCGGTACATTATTTCCAAAGAGGTCCAGTTTGGAATTGCAAAGTGAGATAGCACCGGTTTGGGAAACAGTAGTATCGGCATGTTGCGTGCAGTACTATCGGACTTCGTAGAAAAACAAGATTTTGTGTTCTGAGTCATGGATTGTGTTGGAGTGTGGTAATGATGTTATCGCTTGTGTACACATGGGTTCATTGTTTGGTCCTAGGTTTAGGATCAGTATTTTGGTTGAATACTTTTTGCACAGTGCATTTTATGGATGATTGTGTAATTTGGTGACTTTGCATATTATATAGTGCTAAGTGATGGTTTGCTTATTGTTATTGGTTGTAGGACTTCGAAGCTAGGTCATGGTGAGGCGTAGGAGGACCGAGACAAGGCACAGGGTGGTGCTAAGGTCCAAAACGGTCAAAGAGATGTCGAAGATGTCCGAGGCCTGCAGGGTGGTTACAAGTCAAGACGATGAGGAACCGAAGTGGGAGTTACTGATGGTGGACATGACTGGAATGGAAAGGTAGACCAGGACTAGGCTCAGGGAGGAGCCAAGGTCTAGACGGTCAAGGAAGCTGAGTGCCGTCATATGTAAGGAGAAGCATGTGATACGCCAAGTTACTTGGGTCGTTTGCAAATAAGGACGGTTCAGTGGAATCTAGACATGTGAGAGGCTTAGCGGCTGTAGGATTAAGGATAACCGACTAGAAGGGAGTGAATAAGAGGTTTTTAAAGTTCTTGGTCTAATTAAACAAATTTTATCAATTGCAACATGTTGAGACCCGAATATGCAAATTCGGACTCTCTGTGTAAACTGCATTAGTCCAGGATCACGCTAGTGCACACAGCCAAATATAGATGTAATCACAATCATACACATGATAAAATAAAGGAAAAACTCAAATATCGATAAAACTCAAAGGTACGACCTTATGGCCAAGTTTACAATATCTCTAGCCGGAAGGGCTTTAAAACTAGCAGCGGAAATCCAAAACAAAGCGTAGCGGCCAATCGACAAGCCCACAGGCTATCGAGTGGAGAACGAAGCATAATCCGTGAAGTCGTCGAAGTACTCTCCTTCTGGAATCTCCTGCTGATAATACTCCTCGTCCTCAACTGAGCAACATAGGCGTAAAGCCGTGAGTACATTGGTACTCAGCAAGTCGTTTGTAACAAATGAATGCAATATAGTATGCAAGGCTTGCCAATGGAAGGCTGAAAGGTTAATTTGCATAAAAGACATTTCACAGTAAATATGCTAAATAGATTGAAAGCGAACTTTAAACGAAAATGATCATAATAAATAATCAAAGGAATGAAAATAAGCCACTTGTGAACATCCCATTCACAAGCCGAACCGACAGTGAACACTACCCCTCGTGTGAAAGCACCGAGCATTGTCCATAACCGAGGATGCGGCTATTCGAATAGTTTTACACTCTGCAGAGGTTGCACAACTATACCCACACGATGTGATTAGCCTCGATCTTAGAAAATCACAACAAGGCCTTTACAATGCTCTACCTCAACCCAGTCCTGCCCACTAGGGTTTCGCATCATACCCCCCTTGCGCCACATGGAAATCGGCAATCATGTTCATCACAATGGCAGAATCAGAATTGAAATATTATAAATTAATCAGCCAGGTCTATCCCATACTAGACATGTGGTTTGCACGATTAAGCTCAGATCAATGGCGTACAAAATTAAGTCCTTAATTCTACCCGGGTGAGGCTACCACATCCCCCGAAGTGAACCTGCACTTCCCCCTTTACTGCATGATCACTCGCCCGAGTAAAAAACCAAGTTTGTATAACTACGCCAATGACACACCAATGCCATGGCACAAATTTTAATAAACGTGGCACTAACCATAATTCCATATATCATTAAGTCAAATTAATAATTCACATGTGATGATAAACCTAATTGTAAATTAAGCAAGACTAAGCAATTAATAATTCACATGTGATGATAAACCCGATTGTAAATTAAGCAAGACTAAGCAATTCTATTGTACCAACTCATGTGACAATTAATATAACATCACTAATTAAATTCCCCGCCTAAGGTGACAATGGCATCATAGCATCAAAGTTATCATGGAGAGATTAATCAATTGTGCAATAACTACCAAGTACCAGGTTTGTAATAAAGTAGCAATGCAATGTAATGTAATTTAAAATAAAATAATTTAAATAATAGATTGTAAACTGGGTTCAACATGATCAAAGGACACGACTTGACATGGTTATGCTCAGCGAGGTACTATTGGTCTTTGGGCGTAGCTCCTGCTCCTACGGAATCAGAATCTAACGAGGAAGAAAACGACCAAAACAATAAAAATACATAAAATGATAAGCAAACACTGCTACAGACAGGCCTATCACAGACAGTTCGGAACCGTCATCACAGACGATTTTCGAACCGTCTGTTTTTATGTGTCAGTGATAATAGGTGGTTATCACAGACGGCTCCGGAGCCGTCTGTGATAACTTACATTACAGACGGTTTTTGCAAACAACCGTCTGTGATAGTCTACTTTCATAGACGGTTAAAAACAACAACCGTCTATGATACACACAATATCACAGACGGTTCTTGTTCCGAACCGTATGTGATTTACCCGTCCAGTATAGCCTGTTTTGTAGTAGTGAAATGAACTCCAAAAATAATGAAACAAGAACCAAAAGCTAGAGCTCAATTTTATATGAATTTACAAAAAAGAACGGGGTAAATCGAACTAGAACGGAGGAGAACGGGCTCTCGAAAAAATAACCCTAAAGGAAATTACTAAAATTCAGAAATTACACTGTGTTGTGGACCAGGTCTACGGGAAAGAGGGCGGTCTACGGTGCACCGGGTCTACGGAACAGTGTACATGTGCTGACATGGCGTGTGCTGGTGCTGACACGTGGCAGGCTGACGTGGCGCTAACATGGCACCTGGGACGGGTTTTGGCTGACATGGCAGCTGACGTGGCGAACACATGGCGTGCCACGTGGACCTAGGGCTGACGTGGCTTTCCACGTGGGTAGGGCTGACGTGGCTCGGGTGCGGGTGCGGCGGCAGCATGGATCTGATAGTTGCGGGGTGACCATGTGGCGAGATCTGGGGCTTCGGCTCGGATCTGGATGAGTGGCGAGGATTAGGCGGCTCCGAGGCGGGGCGGCGTGGATTGCCGATGAGTAGCTCGAGTCAATCGAGGTGATGTAGGCGCGGCTGCATCCAGTGACTACGTGGGCGACAGCGGCGACGGGGAGGCGACATGGGTGAGAGGGGCTCACCGACGGGGTTCGGCGATGGCTGCGGCTCCGGCGACTTCGGGCGAGGATGGGGACGCACGGGGCGGCGGCAGCGCAGCTCCGGGGCGGCGGCGCAAGGCGACAAAGGCGGAGGCGAGGGCGGTGGCGACGGCGAAGGCGATGGGTGGCACACGAACTGAGGATGGCGGGGTTAAAAAGGCACTCGAACCGAGGCGGTTTGATTCGGAGACGGCGCGGGGCTAGTGCGGACACGGTCGGAACACGCGTGCGGCTGGGATGCATCGCGGGGGATCCAACGACGGGCGGACGCGGTGCGGGTGGCGGCGCGCTAGGGTTAGGGTTCGCGTGAGCGCGGCCACGGGATGGGCGATAGGGATGGAGCCACGGTGCAGGGCGACCGATCGAACGGTGCGCGAGGGCGGGGTGCGAGTGTGCGGGACGAGCGGTGCAGATGAAGCGGGCCGCGGCGGATTGCTGCCGCGTGGCAGGTGCGGAGCCGGGCGGGGCGGCGCGAGGGGTGGGCGCGGGGTGGAGTGGATGGCCGACACGTGGAAGGGGATGGATCGGGCGGCAGTGGATTTTTCCTTGTTCTTTTATTTTCCAGGAATTCAAATAAATAACCAAAAGCTCTAAAAAAATAGCAAATAAATCCCAGAAACTCACCCAAAAAAACTCAAAAAATTTCGTGAGACCTGAGGAATCCAAATAAAATATTTTCAACTTATGTTAATGTTTATTTTAATCAGATTAAATCATTTTAAATTCTAAAAATTCATTTGAAGCTTGATTAATTCCCAGAAAAATCCAGAAAATTTATTTTTTATTTCCAGGCTTTAAAAATGTAGAAAAATAGGATGTTACACAACACAATGCAAGAGTTTGCCAGTAATGCACATTTACTCAAGTCTAGTAGTTCTAAACAATTTGATCAATAATTTAATCACAAGCACAAGTTAATATATCAAGTATCGAATTGCTCAACTAATAATTGAAATACAAAATGAGAGTAAGAAAAAGATAACAATGACTCGGCGATGTTTTCTCGTGGTATCGAAGACTTGCCGGTCTTCACTAGTCCACGTTGAGGAAAGCGCAAGAACTCTTGGACCGACTCCACGAATTAAGCCTTGCTCCTCGATCACTAGGGTAGTTCTTTCTCCTCTCTAAAGATGGCGAGCTCCAAACTACTCACAATCGGCTTGGGCTTCTTCACAACCTTCTTGAAGAAGTCACCGGACAAACAACTTCCTCGCCGTCTAGGTGCCGGCAAGCACCAAGAGAATAGACCAATGATTCCAATTGACGACGCTCAAGTGCAATTGGATCAAGCTAGAGTTGAATGCACTTGAAAATCTCTCCACTACTCAAAATGAGTGCACAAATGAGAAAAATGAGTGGAGTGAATGCTCTAGGGCTCAAGATGATCAATTCAAGCTCAGCAACCTGCCCAAGGGGCAGATGGAGGGGTATTTATACCCTTACCAACCAAAATTAGCCGTTGCTAAAAATTATTCCAAAAAATTCAGAGAAATCGGAATTACAGCTGTACAAAAGTGCGGTATTACCGTACTTTACTGTAGCACACAATAACGGTTATGTCAGACTGTTCAGAACTAGCCGTTGAAATTTAGTGCGGTATTACCGCCGTTGTAAGTGCGGTATTACCGTACTACGGTAATACCGTAGGTCAGTGCGGTACTACCGCACTACGGTAGGTCCGCCGTGCTAACACCAGTATTACCGATTTTTGGCCAGTTAAGTTTTCACTCGGGGACTCTTTGGAAAAAAATTCCGGAAAGCGGTAAAACCGCGGTACCATGCAGTACTACTGCACTGCGGTAATTCTGTCGTTCAAATTCCGGTACTACCGATTTCAGTGAGTTAAAGTCCCCGGAAGGGTGTTCTCTGGAAAATACATACCGCATGAAACTCGGTACTACCGCACTGCGGTAATACCGCAAGTTACGCCGGTATTACCGCACTGCGGTAGTACCGCATGTGGGTGCGGTGCTACCGATTTTCCTGAGAGAGTAGAGTGAGTTTTCAAACTTATTTTGAAATGCATGCATGTTCCTAGATTGATCCAATGTGCACCAAAATATGCTATCAAGCTACTTTCATATATCCCTCTTAATAGTACGGTATCTAACCTATAATTCGGTCTTTCACCTTTACTCCTAAGACCGGTGAAATTGAAAAGTTAACCTAAATTTTATGTACCTCATCTTTTGAATTCTTGACGACAATATTCCATGCAGCTTGTTCTTCACCTTTGCACACGTGAGACTTTATTTATACAATCTTAGCACACACATTAGTCCCATGTTCATAATTTGTCATTAATTACCAAAACCCTAATTAGAGAGGCTTAGATACTTTCAATCTCCTCCTTTTTGGTAATTGATGACAACACCCTTTAAAAATGTGAGAGAAGAAAGATTTAAATATACTACTTGCATAAGAACAAGTTGCATACTCTATTTTTGACTTTTGAGAGAAGATTTGAATCTTTCATTTTATTTCAAGATTTAAAGTGATTCAATTTCTTTCCAAGGTCATTTTTGAAATACTCCTCCTAGATATGTGCATAGATGAAACTGAATTTGAACTTGCACATATGAATGGTAATTCATTTTGGGACAATGATAAAAATGAACTTCAAGATATTATGATATGCAGATGACCCCAATACTTGAAATTTCATGAAGCAACAATAAATATGAACTGAAATTTGATATAACGAAAGCATTAAGGACATTACATAGCAAGTTGTTCATCACACATTAACTTAAAAGATAAACATCCATAGTGTCATTACACCGCATAGTCTTTTACATAAATATATAGGAAAAGATAGTCCTTGTTCTTGGTCTTTTCTTCTCCAATTTTCTTTTCTTCTCCAATCTCTCCCCCTTTGGCATCAAGGCACCAAAAAGCTCACTCCTGAGCATCCTGACCTTGAGCTGGAGGAGAACCATCAGGGCGACGGCGCTGGCGGCGCTGATAGTGGCGTGGAGCAACAGTGGTCTCAAGTGCAGTCATCCGGTCGCCGAGGGAGGAGATGGCAGTCGATAGAGAAGACACGTCACCAGATAGAGAAGAATAATGCTTATTGAGAGAGGAGACATTGCCACTTATGGTGCTCAGACTATCTGTCATGGTGGTCATACTGCCACTTAACCCTATGACCGCAGCATAGAGCTGAGCCATTGATATGTCATCCCCTTGTGGCCCCTGCCCCCCCTGAGGCTGAGATGAGGAAGCTCCAGGATACGCACTAGGGCGCGGAGGCACATGGCCTTTCTCACGAGGCTTATATGGCCTGTGAACGCCTCCCTTCCCTCCTCTAAATGGTCCGGTCTTGTGAATAATGAGAGCCATGATGTAGGGTGCAAAGTTGATTCTCCGGCTCCTGTCATTCTTAGTCCTCCATTTCTCAAATTATGAGGTCAATCACATCAAACTTGGTGCCTGTCATGATATGTCGAATGACGTTCCAGACATGCCCTCTAATGGCATCGTAGTTTCCACTCTTAGGCATAATTGTGTGATTGACAATTCTGTTAATCAAGCTCGGAATGGGGCGAAGACCATAGAGCTTTCCAGGCACATATCTCACTCAGCGATCATATAATTCTGAGCATATGAAGTGGGATCGCAGGACTGTCGAATACCTTTTCATACGCACTGGAGAAGGTGTCCAAAGCTGCCTCAAGATCACCCTTGTTTGCATCCACTCAAGGTTCTCACAATTAGGAGATATCCATAGGGTGGCATAGAACTGGCAGATTACCTCCTCATTGTAATCCGACTGGAGAGAAACCAAATTGAGAAGTCTAGCTTGCTGAAACATGCGCCAAGCCCCATCAAACATGTCCAGCCTACTAACGTGCTCCCAACTTACATACTTGTGATAAGCAAACTTGTTATTCAGATAAACCTCTTTATACACTTGCTCCTGAAGTTGTGTATGAAACATGGGATTGGCGGTGTTCTTTGGGAGGAGCTGCTGCCGACGATGTGTGAGAATGGTATAATCGTCGCTAGACATGTTACTAATGTTCCTACGCTCATTTGCAGCTGGTCCAATATCCTCCTCCTCTTCTTCTGACTCAACTGCGGCTTCTGGGATCCGACTATCAGAAGAGGAGTTCATGTACTGATCAGACTCAGTATCGGAACCATTGGGGATTCCGTTGTCACTGCCCTCCGGAGTCCTCTCAGGAGACTCCTCATGTTCAGACTCAACAGGAGGCAGGGCTGGAGCAGATTCCTATCGAGACGAGCTTTGTCCTGCACTTCCCCCACTGGCATACATCATCTTTGAAGTTGATCGAATTTTTTCGGCCACTTTCTTAAGAGCATTCCGAGTTTTGGGAGCCATCTTGAAAAAGAGGACAATTTGGAAGTCAAAGGAATGATAGGAAGTATAAAAATTAGATTGAAATTGAAGGAAGACAATATGCTGAAATTCCAGGAAAATCGGTAGTACCGCAGTACAATGTACGGTAGTACCGCACTGCAGTAGTACTGGAGTCAAGTGCGTTATTACTGCCAAGCGGTAGTTCCGCGCCCTCGAGTGGTATTACCGTTTTTCCTGAAGAGTTCTAGGGCAGATTTCTCAAGGATTGTAAATGATGTTTTTATTGGATATGACCCAATAAAAAGATGTTAAATCATCTAACATCACTAAAATAAGTAGTTTGCTCAAGAATCTATCAATAATATTGTCTACATTTCGAATTTAACCTAGTTTTATAAAAGAGTTCCAAAAGAGATGAAAACTTCAAGTTTGATCTGAAATACCTCAAGCAATGGAGGCGTTGAACCCTTGTGATGCAGATTTAAGCCCAAGAACAACGAAAATCCCACTAGATTTGGAGATCAAGTGGGGATTGGAGTAGGGTTCTTGGGGTTGAGAGAGAGAGAGTTTTTAGGGTAGATTGAAGTAATGAGGAGAGATGGAACGGTTTTAGAAAGAAATAGGAGAGAAACCTGAAGAAACCACCCTTTTATGAAAAAATGGTAGTTCCGCTCTGACCCGCGGTATTACCGCACTATGGTATTACCGCTCCTGTCTTCGGTATTACCGCACTGCGGTATTACCGTGCTGAATGCGGTACTACTACACTGCGGTAGTACCGCACATTTAACAGCGGTAGTTCCGATTTTTCTGGGACTTTGCTAAGTTTGAGATTGGATTTTGATTTTATGCAAATGATCTCTAGTTTTGCATTAGAGAATCTATTTGGAGACTAACAACCTAATTTTTATAAACATACAAGATTTTGGCAAAAACTTTTGATAAATCATCACAAAAATATTCAATTGACCAAAAGTAACACCCAAACACATGCAGCAAGGGTTCAAGCAACATTTAAGAAGTCTAAAACATTTAATTCATTTCTCAATTTACAAAAACGGCTTTCATCTAATGGCTTGGTGAAATGTCCGCTAATTGGTCTTCGGTTCTTATGTGGCTAATCTCAATATCCCCTTTACTAACATGATCCCTGAAGAAATGGTGTCTAATATCTATATGATTGGTTCTTGAGTGTTGGACGGGGTTATTGGCTATTTTCACCGCACTTTCATTGTCATATAAAAGAGGCATTTTATCAAATTTAATTTCTTAATCCATCAATGTTTGCCTCATCCATAATAATTATGCACAACAACTACCCGTGAAAATATATTCGGCTTCAGCGGTTGAAAGTGCTACGGAGTTTTGTTTCTTTGAGGACCAAGATACTAAAGACCTTCCTAGCAATTGACAACTTTCCGATGTGCTTTTTCTATCCACTTTACAACCCGCATAATCGGAATCCGAATATCTAATTAAATCAAATTTAGCAACTTTAAGAAACCACAAGCCCACACTAGAGGAATGTTTCAAATATCTTAGAATTCTCTTTACAGCCACTAAATGACACTCTTTAGGAGATGCTTGAAACCTTACACACATGCACACACTAAACATAATATTGGGCCTAGATGTGGTAAGATAAAGCAGGCTACCTATCATGGATCTATAAAGCATTAAATCTATCGACTTATCTCCTTCATTTAGATCTAAGTGCCCGTTGGTTGCCATGGGAGTCTTGATGGGCTTTGCATCCTCCATGCCAAACTTCTTGAGTAAATCTCTTGCATACTTAGTTTGACTAATGAAAGTTCCATTCTTGAGTTGTTTGATTTGAAGTCCAAGGAAATAGCTTAATTCACCTATCGTGGACATCTCAAATTCCTTAGACATTATATCACTAAATTCTTTGCAAAAGTCTTGGTTAGTAGAACCAAAGATAATATCGTCAACATATATTTGGCATACAAAGAATTCATTGTCAATAACTTTTGTAAATCTTGTTGTGTCAACCTTCCGATTTTGAATCCTTTAGAGATTAGAAAATCTCGAAGGCGCTCATACCATGTCCTAGGGGCTTGTTTAATTCTATATAGTGCCTTTGAGATTTTATAAATATAGTTTGGATTCTTTGGATCCTCAAACCCGGGAGGTTGCTCAACAAATACAAGTTCGGTAATTTTTTTTGTTAAGAAATGTACTTTTGACATCTATTTGATAAAGTTTCATATCAAAGCATGATACAAAAGCAAGCAAGATTCTAATTGATTCAAGTCTAGCTACGGGAGCAAAAATTTTATCATAATCTAGTCCCTCGACTTGAGTAAAACCTTGAGCAACTAACCTTGCTTTGTTTCTTACCATAATTCTATTTTCATCTTATTTGTTGCAGATGACCCATTTTGTCACAATGACATTGTGCTCCTTGGGTCTCTTCACCAAACTCCATACATCATTTCTTGCAAAGTTGTTTAGCTCCTCATGCATGGCATTAACCCAATCGAGGTCAATGAACACTGTTGTGGCTACAGACCAAACAGAGAAAGAGGTAGTGGGGAGCTAGATATCGAATGACCTCTCTCCCCCTCGGGGCTTCACCATGCTCATACATATATCCCCCGAGGAGTGCCTTTACAAGTGCCCCTTACACTCGAGTTCCTTTCCGAGACTATCATGCCATCGTACACGGGCTCATAACTCGCTAACAGGCTAGCTGGGTTTAGGTGGGGGCCACCCCTACGATAGGAGCCTCTCATGGTAAAGGGCTTCACAGGCCGAAGCCATGCCGCCGAGTCCTTTGGCCCCCTCCGTCCCTGCGGCCTGTGACGTTGTATGACCGTGAACGAGGTGGAGCCGAAGCCGAGGGCCCGCAGCAGGGTTATTGTGGCGGGCGTAGTTGTATGTGCGCTGCGAAGACGGGAGCTGGGATGGTTAAGCCTGCGCCGGTTAGTGCGATCGCCAACGATCGACCGCGCGCGCGCTTTCGCAATCTACGCCTACTAAAAGGCATGGACATATTTAAAGTATGATAAGTGGTTGCAGTAAAAGTGGGAAGGTATGTCGTGCGGCAAGGGCGCAAAGGGCTTATCTATGGCATTGTCGAAGTCGCCCCCCGATGCGAAGACCTCGCAGGCTCGGAGTGGTGTGACTCCGTGTGGTGCCGGTGTGGAATAGCCGCGACAGTCGGGCGAGGCGGTCGCCCGATGTAGCAAAGCGCGCGCGCGGGCAGCTCGGCTGAACCCACGACGCCCGCTGAGATGCCGGCGATGCCGGGGGCGTAACTCAGATCCCTTGATCTGGGCCATGCACAGACGTTGCGTGCGCCTGAACGGTCGCGACCGCACGTCTTCTGCCGGTTGTGGCGCCCCGTACGCGGGCGGCCGCGTCGCCTCAAATTTTGAGCTTGCGCCGAGCAGTCGCGCCTATTGGCCTTCCGTCGGTTGCGCTTCCTGATGGAGCTACCACCGGTACGCATATGTATATATATCTGTGGTGTAGCACTGTGCTTGCCAAATCTGCGCCCCGCGCTTTCACGCTCTAAGATGGTGTTGTTCTCGTAAATAGGCCTTCGTCGCTCCCGGCGCCTATTTACGAGAACAAGATCGCCTCCGAGCGTGAGCAGTATGCCCCACGGATATTTAGTTGGTAACACCGCACCCGAGTGGCCTGCTGTTGCGGGGGTCGTTGCAGAGCGCCCGGTCAATGTGCTTGGCGAGGCCGGGGGCGGATCACTGCCCCGCCAAGGCGGTCGGGCGCCAAGGAGGAGCGAGGTTGCTGCTGTGCCGACGCGCCACGCGGCGGCACCATTGGTGTCGTCGGCACGCCGTGGCCGTTGGACTGGCGCTCGACCGGCTCGCGCGCGTGGGTGGGAGTGATGCGACGGTTACGCTGCGAAAGGTGGGCGTTCGCCTCGGCATTTACGTTGGGCGGTATCGGGAGGTGAAGGGGTTTTAAATACCCTAAGTTAGACCACCTCCTTTGCATTGCCCAAGCCCTTGTTGCCCGCCCCACTGTCTTCTCTTGCAGCGCCCTTCTTCGCGGGACGGTACGAGGTAGGAGGATGATGGCGAAGATGAGGTGCGCGCCCACCACCGACGCCGCGTCATCTTCAGCGGGGTTGCCGCCGAGGTGGCGTATACACTCATGGGGCGGATTCGGCAGATGTAGGCGATCGGCGGCGGCGGCGGGAGGATGGGTGATCCGCGCCCGCGCCCCGGCCCGACGCCGTGACGGAGGAGACGACGGCGGCTTTTGCGCGAGGGGAAGCCGCTGACCGTGGGAGGTACGGCCGCTCGCGGGCGACGAGACCGAACCACGCCCCAACACGGCGGAGGCGATCGTGTTCGCCGCCTTCTTTGATGCCGGTTGCGACCCGCCGCCGAACTTGTCGGGGCGTCTTGCGGCCTTTCGGGCTTGAGTTGGCGCAGATAACGCCGATCGTGATAGCCGCCTTGCGGTGTACTGATTGGGCCTGCGTTCGAGGCGTCTTGGCCGACCGCCTTGCTGTTCGCATTCTCCACGACACCCGTGTGACCCGAGTGGGTGGGGTGATAGGAGCCGTGCGACTTCGGCCGTGTCGACTCATCATCGCGCGGCCGTGAGAAGATTTTTCCGCGAGTCGGGCCAGCAGAGCGGGAGCCCGATTGGACGAGGTGGTGGTTCTACCATCGCGTGGCGAGTGGTAGCGGCCTTGAGTGTTCGGGCGCCGCCAGATCAACCGCGCCCGACACCGCTAGGTACTGAAGACGAGCGGATAGCACGAAGGCTTGTGGGGATCACCGCCCGCTTCAATGTGCGCGACCTCATGGAGGAGCTTATCATGTATGGCGCGGCGCCCCTTGCTGACGGGTGGCGTCTTGCTCCTGGGAAGCTTCGACGTGACAACGTACGCCCGGGTGTGTGCACGCTGTCGAGACCCACCGACCGCTGTAAGTGTCGGGGCTCGGCTTTTGATGCGGGGTGCTGAGCATGTTGTGTTAACTTCTCCCTTGGCCACTCGCAGGGGTGTCTCTTGAGGACGCGGAGCGCACGGTGGGCGCAGTTCTCGGGCCTTATACGGCCAGGGAACACGCACTGCGCGTGGCTGCGACCACGGAGGCAGGGCTTGGGCGGTTGAACCGCGTATGTGAAGCTCTAGGTGTGAAGGTGCCCGAACGCCCTGTCTGGGTCCCAGCCTGCCCCCTTGCGGCCCGCTGGGGGAGGGAGGGCCCACCGGCGTGGGCCCCAACTTGGTGGAGCACACCGTCTCGGAGGCGTCGCAGGACCTCGCTGCGGGCCGCCGTCGAGAGCACACTATCGCCGCGAAGGATGCGGGGCGGGCGTGCTCCGCCGTGGTGAGGCCTCCCGCAAGCCCTTCTCGATGCGGGCCGCCACGCCATTCCGCACAGGTGAAGAGGCCCCGCATACGATCGCCTCTCCGGGGCTTCGCTGTTGCGGGCAAAGTCGGAGCCCTGTGGGACCCCGATGTGGACGCAGAATGTCTGGAGATCCCCGCGGGCGTGGTCGGATGCACGACTGTTGAGGGTGAAAGCTTGGTGGAACTGAGCTCCGACACAGAGGTTGCTGTGCCCGACGAAGAGGTGAAGGATGCGGGGATCCCGGTGGACTTGGGCGAAGCTGAAGGTAAATGTACATTGACGGTGCCCTGCATACATTGAGGGGGCTGACTGCCATGACCCCTTGCAGCAGCGCCTGTCTCCGCACGTAGGCGTCCCGCGGTGCGCGAAGGCGTCTACTCGGGAAGGATGTCCGATGAGGGGGACGCCGTCACTGCCAGCGCCGCACAGAGTTTGGCGGATTTTGTCCTCGACCGGTCTTTGGCGGCTTCGCGGCGAGCGGCGGATAGTGCCGTCGCTGGCTTGGACCAACAGGCGCTGCAGGCGTGCGGGGCGGTGGGGCTACTAGATAGAGCATTGGAGGTTTCTGAAATGAGGGTAAGCCCGCGTCCTATGGTGGCGCGAAGCTCTTGGATGCTGTACTGATTATTGTGTTGCGCAGACCTTCGCCCTTAGCCGGGCACTGCAAGCGGTGCATATTCGGGAACGAGAGGCCTTAGAAGGCCAGGTACACGCCGCGGAGAAGGCTCTGCTTGCGTCGGAGGAGGCACATGCGGCTAAGGACGCCCGCCTGCGGGGCTTGGAAGCGTACCGCGCGGGGGCTATTGGTTATGCAATGGAGCTTGCGGCCCGTGCTCAGCAGAGGCGCGAGGAGCGGGATGGCCTGCTCCGACAAGTTGCCATGCTGGAAGAAGAGAAGGGCCGTCTTTGTGCATCTCTGCGAGAATGAGACCAGGGGCTGGGGGAGGCCTCGGCGATGGCATGGGAAGCCATGCGCCGCCGTGGAAGGCCCGTTGAGAATCTCGCGGTGAAGTGCCGCCCGCTCCTTCGGCCGGAGGAGCTCGCGACCCTTCCGCGGATCGGGGAAGCATCCGACCTTGCCCAGGCTGCCGCCACATCGTTTGGCAACCATTGCTCGTACGTGACCACCTGCCTGGCGTGCGCTCTTCTCCATCATCGAGGCTGCGGTCACGCCGCTGAACTTCGGCGACCGCGGTGGAGATACTGGCCGGGCCGGAGTGATGTTCGGTGCTATGCGAGCCGTCGCGCCCGCCGCTCGAAGTTTTCCACGAACGGATCTCGGGAGTACATCGAGAGGCCGCGCAAAGGTAGAGCTGCGCGGAATATGTATGGCGGGAAGCCTTGGCGAGTGGTGGATGGAGTCGCCGGCGTGATGACGACGGCGCCGCGGCTCGAGGCGTGTGTGACCTCGGGTTCTTGTACTTCATCGCGTGTTATGACTTATGTACCCTCATGTTATAAGGGAATAAAGTCCAAAAGTACCTCGTTTTCCTGACCGCGCGCGCCATTTCATTCACAGCAGCTGAGCGATGAGGGCCGGCTGCTGGTTTCTGATATTGTGGCTCGTCGACGTTTACGGCGCTGGTGGCGGGCCGAGGAGGCGCGGAGCTTCTGGGCAAACCGGCGCTCAACGGGTGAGGGTTCGGCGCGGAGGATCGGCCAGACGGAGCCGAATGAATAGCTCTGGCTTTGCGGTCGTGACTTTGTATGTATCGGTGTGGTATATAACCATGATCGTTTGTTCCTGCCATGTTGATGTGCCCCTATCCTCCGGAGTGGTGGCAGCGGAGCTGGCGCCTAGTCGATGTAGATGCGCGCGCCCGCCCCTACCCTCCGGTGGTGGCGGCGAGCCGGGCGCCAGTCGTGTAGATGCGCGCGCGCTCCGCCCCTACCTCCAAGTGGTGGCAGCGAGCCGGGCGCCTAGTCGGTGTAGATGCGCGCGCTCCGCCCCTACCCCAAGTGGTGGCGCGGCCGCGCCTAGTCGATGTAGATGCGCGCGCGCTCCGTCCCCTACCCTCCGAAGTGGTGGCAGCGAGCCGGCGCCAGGCGATGTAGGTGCGCGCGCTCCGCCCCTACCCCGGTGGTGGCAGCGGAGATGGCGCCAGTCGATGTAGATGCGCGCGCGCTCCGCCCCTACCCTCTGAAGTGGTGGCAGCGGAGCTGGCGCCTAGGCGATGTAGGTGCGCGCGCTCCGTCCCCTACCCTCCGAAGTGGTGGCAGCGGAGCTGGCGCCTAGTCGATGTAGATGCGCGCGCGCTTTGTGCTGCCGGGTGGGGTGAGGGTAACATAGGATGAAGGGATGTCAGAGACGTAGCTCCGTAGGCCCTGTCGGTAAGCGCAAGTGGGGGCACTGCTGCGCTGTGTTTGCAAGCGCCGATTGGACAGGTGAGGCGGGATCCGCGGTAGGCCGCATGTGGTGTGGTACGGCCGCGGGAGGTGTCCCTTGGGCATCGCCCACAGCTTTAGACCGCACGGAGTAGGGTTGGGTACGCGCGGCGCGTGGCTGACAGAGCCCTGTGAGTGGGGTGGGGGCACAATTGTCGTGCCACGTGCCCCTGGGGTGGTGATGGGACTCTTGAAGCGTAAGACCCGGGTCTTGCCTCCGGGGCTCTTTAAAAAGGGGGCGGGTGGGGGAGCGAAACGGCACTCACTTTCCCAGATCCCGCACCCCACACTCGCCTTCCTCGCCCTTTGAGCCGTAGCGTGGGGGGGCTCCGGCACGCGGCCGACGCCGCCCAGGCAACCGCAGGGTCGAACATCCCGTCCTGGTGGGGGATGCGAAGCTGCGGTGTGCTTCGTCCACGGCCGCTCGTCAGAGAGCCGCGGTTGGCGCGGGGTAATGGGCAATTCACTTGTACTTCATCCGGGTTGCTTGCCGCTTCGATAATGGACTGGTATAGCGCGTTGGGGCAGGGCGACGTTCCACCCTGCTGCCCCATGCCAGCGCCTGTTGGCTCCCCCCGTCTCCTTGTCTTGCTACCAGCGCGCGATATGGGGGGGTCGCGGGCTCGCGGTGCCAGCGGTGTTGCCGGGAGCCACGCCGCCCGCGGCGAGCTCGGCCTTCGGCTTGAGGCGGCAGGCCCCGAGGGGAGTCCTGAGCGCTCTCCGCCTTGTAGCGCGACGACGCCACATCCCGGGGGCGGACGTCGATGGCGCCAGGCGTCCGCTCCGTGTTGGAGGTCAGCAGCGGCACGGGCGCTTCCGCCGAGGGCGTCTGGCTTCCTGGCTCGCCTGCAGAGGCGCTAGCCGTTGAGCTCCTGCGCCGCCTGCTTGATCGGCATGCGGGAGTCGTGCTCGCCCGTACTGCGTGGCCGGTGTCCATGCCCGTGCGCACGCGCGTGGTTTGCCGACTTCGAAGCCTCTGGAGCCTTCGGCGCCGTTGCGTGTGGCCTCCGCCGAGTGCGTGGGATCGCATTCACGCCGTGTTTATACTCCGGAGAGTACGCGTGATGTTAACACCAGCGCGTGCGCGGGACTTCCGCGTCTTGTTTAGACTCAGGAGAGTGCGAAGGAAAACATCCGCGTCTTTGTTTGTACTCCGGAGAGGGCGTGGTTCTACAACCACGGCCACGGTCACTCGCGAGGGTACGCCATCGCGTGCGCGGGACATCCGCGTCTTGTTTATACTCAAGTAGAGTGCGCAGGGAACACATCCGCGTCTAATTTGTTCTCCGGAGTATGCGTGGGACTATCAACCACGGCTTAGCTATGCTCCGGAGGGTACGCCAACGCGCGCGCGGGACATCCGCGTCTTGTTTATACTCAATAGAGTGCGTGCGGAGGCAGACCTCATCGCTACGTCTTATTTATACTCCATAGAGTGCGTGCGGAGGTAAGCCTCATCGCTACGTCTTATTTATACTCCGTAGAGTGCGTGCGGAGGCAAGCCTCATCGCTACATCTTATTTATACTCCGTAGAGTGTGTGCGGAGGCAAGCCTCATCGCTACGTCTTATTTATACTCCGTAGAGTGCGTGCGGAGGCAAGCCTCATCGCTACGTCTTATTTATACTCCGTGGAGTGCGTGCGGAGGCAAGCCTTATCGCTACGTCTTATTTATACTCCGTAGAGTGTGTGCGGGGGCGTCCCCCTGTGACGTCTTATTTATACTCCGTAGAGTGCGCACGTGAACCCGGTAGGCGGAGACCGTGCGTCTTATTCTAGTTTAGACTCCGCAGAGTGCGCACGTGAACCCGGTAGGCGGAGACCGTGCGTCTTATTCTAGCGCGGAAGAGTGCGCACGGGGACTCGCCCCCGCGCAGCTTTGCAGAAGAAATAAACAGCTTCGCAGATGGCGAACTTTATTAAAGCCCCGTTTGCGCGGGTAGGCGTTTACACACGGCGAGGAACTAACCGTTTGACCGGACGTCACGATGGTGAGGTATGGGGCCTTCGGCTTTTGGAGGGGCGCGCCGAACCTAGGAACCGCGCCGAGCTTCCGGACGCGAGCCTCTGGTACCATGCTCGATGTTACGGGCCATATGTTGGTCACCGGGGACAGTGATGATGTCCTCGGCCTGGCACTTGACGCATAGGAAGCCGTGATGCGGATCGCCCTCAAGGAGTTGAGGGTCGGTCTTCCCAGTATGGCGTTGTAGGGGTACTGAATGTCAACAACGTCGAATGTAGAGTCCGCCTCCGCCACGTTGTCGCCCCGTCCGAAGGAGACCTGCAGACATATTTGACCGAGCGCTAGTAAGGGCTCACCTCCGAAACCTTGAAGCGGGATCTTTGAGGGGCCTAAGCGGCTGCGAGGAATCGCCATCTGGTCAAAGGCTGCTGCGAATAAGACGTTTGCAGAGCTTCCTCCATCAACTAGGACTCGCCTGACGTCGCACCCGGCGATCGTGGCCTGGACGACCAGGGGGTCTTGATGAGGGAACTCCACGCCTACAGCATCGGCTGGGGTGAAGGTAATCGTGTATTGGGCCCAGGCCGGTGGTGCGCGCGGTGGGTAGGCCGCCAGGTGGTGTAATCGCCGCACGTACGCCTTGCGTTGTCGCCCGGCAAACTCAAGCGATGAGCCTCGGAGATTACATGTATGACTCTAGTCGAGCGCCTTCTAGGACGCTGACGCGCAGCAGCGGCTCTCGAGGCTGCTGATTTGGGTGGCAGCCGTCGGAGACCTTCATAAGCCTGCGGCTCCTGGTCTCGGATTCGCAGGGAGTCATCCGGGGGCTGCTGGACGTGTGCCACGACGGATGGCCACGCCTCCAGCGCCTTATCACGGGCGGCGCTTTGCCGGAGCGCCGCGATAGTGGTGCAGAGCGGTGTCGTGATTGCCTTGGCCGCACCTTGCACCATCTGCGGGCGATCTTGATCGCCGTGTTCCGCCGGGCCCACCTGTCGCGCCTCGCCGATCGCGACCTCGGCGAGCCCTACCCCGCGGCGGTGGGGCATTGTCTTCGAACCGCCTTCAATGTCAAAGACATGACGGGCTCGGCGGATGCCCGTGACCACGCCGAGGCTTGTCGGTTGATGTGCTCGTGTGGTGGGGCGCCCTTAGGCAGCTCCCGCCGACGCTTGCTTCGCAGAGTTTGCTCGCATGGTCGGCGCTTGTCGCCGATCGCCGCTGCGTTAGCGCCGCGTTCGCTACCGGCGCGCCGCCGCGTCGCCTTCCGCCCGAGCATATTCCTCATCTTGTCGAAGAGCTTTGCCACCGCCTTGATCAGCTTTCATGCGTTGTACTCGGCGAGAGGCCCCGGCAGAGACCTTGTAGTGCCGCTAATGATCGTGGTCTCGTTAACGCCTTGGACCGGCAATGCACCGCAAAACGCCGGAAGTACTCACGGAGCCCTTCCGATCGCTGTCGCTGATGGCAAAGAGCTGGTCCGCATGGACACGCCGACATAGTTCCCCGAAAGTTGTTGTAGAGGCGGTCACGGATCTGCTCCCATGCGTAAATTGAGCTTGGCTCCATGGTGAAGAACCAAGAGAGCGCCACCGCAGGCGCAGTGGGAGCCCCTTGGCCTTGGTGGTGTCGCCACCGCTCGCTGCCTCAATGGCGGTTCGCACACACGCACGAACCCTCGGGGTCCGTGTCGCTTTATACAACGTGATGTAGCTGGAAATTTGAAGTCCTCGGGCCATGGCGCCGCTGCAGCCCACGGACAGCGGGACTCGGATCCATGCGACGAAGCGGGCACGGCCGACGTGGGAACATCACGGTATGCCGCCTTTCGGGCGTGTTGCCCGGCGCGCCATCGGGCGGGGCTCGCAAGCCCGAGCCTCTTGCATGCCTCGCATCGCACTCGAGGTCCGCTAGCTCTGTTGGAGCGTGCCAAGGACCGCTAGCAGGGTGTGCTCTACGGCTGGCGTGGGTGTGGCCACAAAGCGGCCGGTCGTGTTGCGGTGTATTGAGGACCACCATGCCTGGTACAGGGACGGTGGCCGCGGCCCGGTGGGCACCGGCGCCACCGCTCTCGGCGCCGGAGCGCATCGCTGGGATCGGCGGTTACGCCATGCACAGGATGGAGCACCGCGCGGAGGGTGGGCTCAACCGTCGCACCGGTGGTGGTGAGGTCAACGGTCGCGTTAGCAACGGCAGGATCGATCGCCGCGTCAGTGGTGTTGGGGTCGGTCGTTGCGCCGGCGGCCGCGGGGTCGGCCGCTGCATTGGTGGTGGCGGGGTCGGTCGCTGCGTCGGTGGTGGCGGGGTTGGCCGCTGCGTCGGTGGTGGCGGGGTCGGCCATCGCGCGATGAACGTCGCCGTTTTCGGCCCCGACCGCCGATGCCGAAGCCCTGGTGCTGATGCGGGGCCTTGCCGCAACCACCACCTTCTTCTTCGCCACCGATGACGAAGCTTTCTTCGGTGCCATCCTTTCTCTCACGGTTTCGAGGCTCTTTCGTCGTCCCCACGGACGGCGCCAACTGTTGTGGCTACAGACCAAACAGAGAAAGAGGTAGTGGGGAGCTAGGTATCGAATGACCTCTCTCCCCCTCGGGGCTTCACCATGCTCATACATATATCACCCGAGGAGTGCCTTTACAAGTGCCCCTTACACTCGAGTTCCTTTCCGAGACTATCATGCCATCGTACATGGGCTCATAACTCGCTAACAGGCTAGCTGGGTTTAGGTGGGGGCCACCCCTACGACAAACACCCTTACTCACATCACCCAATATTTGATCTATTGGATGATCTTTTGACACAGCATTGTGAATCCTCAATGGTTGAGGTTGCTCTTCCTTTTCTTCATCTTGAACTTCAATGGTGCTAGATGTGGAAGAGATAGGGGGTTGAACTTGAGTTGATGAAGGTGGATCACTTGAGTCTTCTTTTAGCTTGATGCTTTCAATTTGCATATTGTCCATCGCCCTTCTTAATCCATCATCACCTACATCATCCAAATTTTCTTGCTCTTCTTGAGAGTCATTAGTCTCAGCAAATTGTACATCACATGATTCTTCAATTATACTAGAATATTTATTGAAAACTATATATGCTTTACTATTTGAAGAATAACCTAATAGAAAACATTCATCACATCGACTTTGAAATTTTGAGAGCCGAACGTCTTTTCTTAGAATAAAGCATTTGCATCCAAATACTCTAAAATAAGAAATGTTTGGTGTGAGGCCCCACGTCATTATCCCTCGGATAATTACGCAGTGACATACGGATTACTATTTGCTTGATCAGTAAAACACTGCTCCGACTAATAATAAGCCTTTACCAGAGTAGCGCAGCAGAACAATAATATAGACACTATCTTCTTTATTACAACAATTACCACACAGCTTAAAGTCTGGTTTACAGAAGTAGATAGCAAAAGTATAAACTAGTACCCTAGGACCCTCCCACCCGCTCCACTGGGTCGCCTACTCGTCCTAGCCGAAGTATGCGGGGTCCACCTCATCTGGCTCCTCCAAATCGCCATCCTCCTCTCCCGCAAGCTCTGCGAATCCTGTCTCCCCCTCATCCTGCTCGTAGTAAGCCTCGAGCGGAGTGGGGTCTAACAAAGGAAATTAATAGCAAGGGTGAGTACCACAGTACTCAACAAGCATAGTATTAGCAAAATGCACTGATATGCTCTCATGTCCTTAAGTCCATATTCTAATCCTTTTATTCCGAAAGTAAACTTACCAAAATAGTTGTCCTCTTTTAATTACAAAACTGTCTATTTTCCACCCGGTGAGGCAAGATCCCTAGTGACCACCGTAGTCCGCATTCCAACGGACTGGCATGAATTCATGATTTTATCAGCATTGTGCAGGCTTGTACCACTGTACCCAAAACTGCTCTGAACCTTCTGAACTAGGTTTTCCACACTGCCTTAGGTGTGGAATTAGGCTCAAAACACCTCCGGTTACATTACTCCATCCACCAGCCCATCTATTATCCATCGGTGTACCAAGTCGCTCGCTTAGGCTCCACCAATTTTCAATAGTGTTTGGTTAGATCAGCTCCCGGCCTAACACTCCACCTCCATACTTACCCTATGTGGTGGACTGGATAACGTAACGAGATACTGATCTCTGCCCATCTGAGACGGGAGATTGGTTGGCACGTTATTTACGGTTCCCGATCCGAGTAAAAATGTGGTAAGTCCTTACATTATAGCCATATATAAAGGGGTCCGCCTAGCCATTCTGCTTCCTTTCCCTGAACCCCTTTACCCACCTCATATATCTACTCGTAGCCCTGCTGCTCTTCTCAACAGGACCACGGATCCTAGCTTCTTCTCTTACTCTTTCTCTCTTCTTGTTCTCTTTCTTTTTCTCCTCTTTTCTCTTCTTAACTCACCTCATACTTAATAGCTTTACTCATTGACTTCTTTAGCAAGAAAAGATTTTCATGCAATTAAATATACATACCATTATTGCCAAAAATACTGCATACATTTGACATAACTAGGTGCATGATCAAAAATAAAGCTTGCCTGAGTCATAGCGTTAACTGGAATCAATAAAAAGTGGTTTTGCTCCTTCAACGCGCATTGGCTCGGACTCTGCAATACCGATGCCCGATTTAACAAAATAGGAATTTACACTATTACTTTTAAGAAGCCTTTTCCCCCTTCTCTCTCTCTATATATACACACACACATACATGTGAGTATACATACATATATAGACATACTGTTTTTTTATTCTTACTTTAATCAGTGTGTGACTGCAACTACTGAAAATTAATCTAACTAACTCTAATTCTGAAATAATTTACTAAACAAGGAAATAGATCTTAATTATTTAGAGATAAATAGTTACTGATTCCTCAACCCAAATCTCAATTCGGCCTCAGCTGGCCCATTACGGCCCATGGCCGCACGGCAGCCCACCTCCTCTACTTGCCTTACTCCCCTCCTCCCTCTCTCTTGCTCTCCGCCTCACTCTTCTTTGGCCGCCTCCTCTCTCTTGCTCACCCTCCTTCTTTCGTCGCCTCCTCTCTCTTGCTCACCTCCACGACCGGGGTCGCCTGCTTCTCTCTCACCGGCCACCCCTTTCCCCACTTCTCACTCGACTGCCTTCACTCCTCCTCTTCTTCTACTTCGGCCTTAGCTCCCCCCATTCCCCAATGGCTCACCTCCTCGCTCCCTTTCGGTGGCTCCCACGGCCCGAGGCCTCCCTTTCCTTCCCCGGCCAGCGCTACTCTTTCCTCTCCCCATTCTCTACCCTCTCCTTACTTCGGTTCTTCCCCCTTTTTGGCTCGGATCCGAGCCGATCGGACCTGGCCTACTCCGATCTGGTTGGGTCTAAGACAGTTGGTTTTCTTGAGACTGGATCTAGTGCGGCTTGCCAAATCTGAAGGGGCTACTCTTCCTTGACCTTGGCTTCTTTGCACGCGGCCGATCCAAGTAGGGGTGGCGGGGTTGCTTAACGGTTCGGCACCGGGCTGGCAGTGACCTTGACTATGCCGCTACTCCTTGATTCTCGGGTGCTATCTTCCTCTTACTGATTTACTTTTAATTTTGAGCATCTTGCTTTTATACTTCTTTTGCTCATATCACTCTACCGCACTAAGTTAGGTAGCCTTAGGGTTTTGGGTGGCGAGGCTAGAGGTTTGGGGTTCATGCCTTGAAGGTTGACCCACCTCGAGGACGTGCCAAAATCCTAGGGCTGCTTGCTGGGTGGTAGCACTTGAGGGGCTGGAATGGCTTACTCCCTTGAATGGCTTAATCGGGGTGCCGTGGAAGAATGTTGCTGATGAGGGGTTTTGGTTTGGGCCCAAAAGAGGAACTTCAGAGAAAAAGGGGAACCCAAAAATAGGAAAGAAAAAGGGGTGGCCTACTTGTTGTCGGCTGAAAAGAAGATGGGTGAGGGGCCGCAAGCTGGTCCTCACGAGGTCGCTGTTGAGGAAGAATACATGTGCGGATCCTCCTTGGGTTGTACTGACTTGTGGTGGTCCCCTTCTGATGCTCTTCTTTCTTCCCCTTGGTCCCCTCCTGGCCTGAGCTTGCTCTGATGGTGGCCACTTCTTCCTTCCTTCAGCGCTTTATCTCTTCTTGCAGCTGGTGCACGCTGGCCTCACCCTCTGGCCTCTGGCTGAAGGTGAGTCACTAAAGCCATGCGGCTCTTGTTTGTGCTTGAGACCTTTGTGGTTGTGTGCTCTTGAGACTGAAGGGAAATGCAGGGACAGTGAAACTGGGGTGTGCTTTAAGCTTCTGGGGAGGTGTCTTTTGGACCATGCCTACTGGGGTTGCCTTCAACTGGCTGTAGCTGGCTCCTCTTGCGCTTATCCACTCCTGAGTCTACCTTTCCTATGCCTGAGGACCCCTGGTCCGAAGGGTAAACTGATCACTGCTTTTTTGGGGCTGGTTGCAAGGAATTGTGGGATTTTTGGTGGGCTTTGGGGGCTGAGATACGAGGAATGATCTGTGGGTTGTGGCTGAAATGAGCTGAACTCTTGGTGGGCTTTTGGGCTTAAAATGAAAGAATTAACTCGTAGGCTTTTGTGGGCTTGAAATGAATAATTGCGGGCGGCAGTGGGCTGAAAATTTAAAGAATATACTTGTGGGCTTTTATTTTCAATTTGCTGGATGATGATGCCCACAGAGATAAGAGGTGCCGATCGACCCGGGACGGTCTGGGGAGTCTCTAAGACAATCTCGTGATGGCCCTAGCAGCCCAAGGGCACTGACGGCAAATCACTTCTCAATTCCCTTTATTCTCCCTTGGATTGCTAGTTATCTAATTTTCTAGCTACTAAAGAAAATAGGTTTGGTCTGATACTGATGGTAGTCTAATCGCAGGTAATGGACGAAAAGCGCGATTCAGCTCCCACACCGAAGACCTCGAAGATACCTGATTTCCTTTTCTCTTTATGTAAATCATTTTTGTAAACATATTGTAACTAATATATTTGATGCAAATGTGAGTATGGAATTCAATTGTAATCTTAATCGTAAAATATTTTGATGGAATTTAATGCAATATGTAAATTCAGTTTCTATTTGAAATTGTAATAGAGTTTAATGAAATGCTATCCAATCATGTAAATTCAATTTGTGCTCAAAGCTGCAATGGAGTTAATGAGATGAATGCTCACAATAAATAATGCTTAACTTAATAATTGCCGCTAATTACTTACTTAATCAGGGTATTAGGGTTAGGGTTCTTTCGTTTGGCCTCCTTCCCATGAGAAGTTCATAAGAAGTCTTTTTCAATAGACGATGTAAATAAAGACGATTTATGGCATGACAAGCGGTATTGATAGCTTCCGCCCAAAAGATATCGGAAGTATTATATTCATCAAGCATTGTCCTAGCTATTTCAATTAATGTACGATTTTTCCTTTGTACAACACCATTTTGCTTCGGAATGTCAGTTGAGGAAAACTCGTGTTTTATTCCAAGTTCATTACAAAAATCTTCAATTTTTGCATTCTTCAACTCGGAACCATTGTCACTCCTCATTTTCTTTATTTTAAAATCAAATTCATTTTGGACCCTTTTTGCAAAGCTTTTGAAAATTTCAGGAACATTGCATTTATCATTTAGGAAGAAAACCCAGGTATATCGGGAATGATCATCCACAATGACTAAATAATAGCTATTGCCCTCTAAGCTCTTGTAGGTTGTTGGCCCAAATAAATCTATATATAAGAGCTCTAATGATCTAGATGTTGACATGATACTTTTGAAAGGATAAGAATTAGCCACTTGTTTTCCGGCTTGACAAGCACTACAAAGCTTAGTTTTCTCAAACTTCACATCCTTCAAGCTAACAACTAAATCATATTTGAAAAGCGTTTTGAGTTGAATCATGTCCACATGACCCAACCTCCTATGCCATAACCAACCCAAAGATATTTTAGCTAATAAACAAGTTTTTAATCCCGAATCATTTGAATTGAAATCTACTAAATAAAGATTTCCAAAACGAAAACCTTTGAAAACAATCTCATTATTCTTTTCTATTGAAATTGAAACATCATCTTTTGAAAATGAGCAAATCAAGCCTAGATCACACAATTGAGCGATAGATAGCAAATTTAAATTTAATGTTTCTACCAAAGAGATATTAGAAATAGAAAGGTTATTGAAGATAGCGATTTTACCCAATCCTAATACCTTTCCTTTGTTATTATCACCGAATGTAATCTTTTCGTAGCTTCCATTTTCAAAAGTGGTGAATATTTTCCGGTCTCCGGTCATGTGTTGAGTGCATCCACTATCCAACACCCAATGCCGTCCACCGGTCTTGTAATTCACCTACAAAAAAAATTAAGTTCTTTTAGGTACCTAAATTTGCTTGGGTCTTTGGAGGTTAGTAGCCAAGGCTTTGGGCACCCAAATGGCATTCTTTTTAGCGTCTAAAATTGAAGTGCCAATGAATTTTGCAATAACCTTGCTATTGTTAGATTTCTTAAGCAAGTAGCAAGAATCATATAAATTAGTGGACATATTTTTATTTTCTAGGTTTTGCTTACCACTTGGCCTTACAAACCTTGTGATATTCTTTGAGGGTTTCTTACCTTTCTTGGGCACATACCCAAGTCTCTCCTTATTGAATGAGCATCTTTGCTCACTCAATAATTTGTCAAGGGTGGCCTTGCCCTTGAAGTATTTTTCTAAACTTTTATTTAATTGGACAACTTATTCTTTTAATTTGTAATTTTCAACAACAAGTTCTTCATCACATAAGTCAACAATATTATCAATACTAGAAGAACATGGCATGGCAATCAAATCATCACATGAAGTGAAAATATTAATTTTAACAACTTCTACTTTAGGCATATCATCAATAATATCACAATTAATTCCAATGCTAGAGCAAGATTTGTTTGAATTTTCTTGAACAAGCAAGTCATGAACTTCTTTTAGGTCTTCATAGGATTTCTTTAGAGAAATGTGTTCTCTCCTTCGTTCTTTGAATTTAGACTTCTATTTTCCAAGAAATTCATTTAAATCAATTAGCATATCCATTAATTCATCATATAAAGGCTCATCATCATCATCATAAGTTTTTACCTTTTCTTCCTTAGCCATAAGGCATGTAGGAGTGGAGAATAGTGATGGAGCCTCCTTGATGGTGATGCCGACGAGTCCTTTCTTTTTGGGAGACTCATCCTCGCTTGAGTCGGAGTCGGAATACTCCGCCTCAGAATCCCACTCGCCAATGTGGGTTTCATTCTTGCCATCCTTGTGAAGCTTCTTGAATAGCTTCTTTTTGCCATGGTAGTTCTTCTTCTTTGATGACTTCTCCTTGTCAACTTTCTTAGTGGGACATTGGGAAGCAATGTGCCCTTTCTCATTGCACTCACAGCAACGAATGTTGCTATAGCGCTTATTGTTGTCGAAAGATCGCTCTTTCTTGCTTGATCCTTGTCTTCCATTTCGGTGTGGATACCTTCTCACGAACCTCTTCATTCTTCTCACGAGGAGAGTCATCTCCTCCTCGGAGTCATCTTCTTTATCCTCGGAATTTTCGCTTGATACCGCTTTGGCCTTGAAAGCGGTGACCTTCTTGCCTTTGGAGGAGGATTGCACCAAAAGCTCCTCCTTATCCTTTTTGTACAACTCATTGGTAATTAAATTACCCAAGAGTTGCGTTGCCGTCATCCTTGGCAATTCGGGCGAGTTGAGGAAGAGGGTCACCAACATCTCATATTTTTCCGACAATGCGCTAAGTATTTTTCTCACAATATCAAGATCAGTTAGTAACGTGCCGAGGCCCTTGAGCTCATTTACAATGTTGTTCAAACGAGAGTACATCTCATTGATACTTTCGTGAGGCAACATTGTAAATGTTTCATATTTGATCCGAAGCCGATGCAATTTGGCTTCCTTGACTGTGGATATTCCCTCAGAGATTTTCGATAGGGTTGTCCAAATAGCATGAGCAGTTTCTAGATTGCTCACCCTATTAAACTCATCCGCATTCAATACTCCAAATAATGCATTTATTGCTTGGGCGTCTAAATGAGAGTTACGCGTATCTTGATCCGTGAGTTGTAATGGATCGAGAGGCATAACATAACCCTCATTTACAATTTTCCAAATGCTCGGGCTCATGGCTTTAAGATAAATTGACATTCTAATTTTCTAATAAGAATAATTAGTACCATCAAATTGTGGTGTCTTGCCTATTGCAATCCCCTCGTTAGCCATCCTTTTCTCTCTATACGGTTAAGTCTAATAAATGAGAGACCAAGCTCTGATAGCACTTGTAGGATCAAGGATAACCGACTAGAGGGGGGTGAATAAGAGGTTTTTAAAGTTCTTGGTCTAATTAAAGAAATTTTATCAATTGCAACACAATGCAAGAGTTTGCAAGTAATGCACAACTACTCAAGTCTAGTAGTTCTAAACAATTTGATCAATAATTCAATCACAAGCATAAGTTAATATATCAAGTATCGAATTGCTCAACTAATAATTAAAATACTAAATAAGAGTAAGAAAAAGATCACAATGACTCAGCGATGTTTTCCCGTGGTATCGAAGCCCAAGCACTCTTGGACCGGCTCCATGAATTAATCCTTGCTCCTCGATCACTAGGGTAGCTCTTCCTCCTCTTCGGAGATGGCGAGCTCCAAATCACTCACAATCGGCTTGGGCTTCTTCACAACCTTCTTGAAGAAGTCACCGGACAAACAACCTCCTCGCCGTCTAGGTGCCGGCAAGCACCAAGAGAATAGACCAATGATTCCGATTGACGATGCTCAAGTGCAATTGGATCAAAGCTAGAGTTGAATGCACTTGAAAATCTCTCCACTACTCAAAATGAGTGCACAAATGAGAAAAATGAGTGGAGTAAATGCTCTAGGGCTCAAGATGATCAATTCAAGCTCAGCAACCTGCCCAAGGGGCAGATGGACGGGTATTTATACCCTCACCAACAAAAACTAGCCGTTGCTAAAAATTATTCTAAAAAATTCAGGGAAATCGGAATTACCATTGTACAAAGTAACGGCTATGTCACACTGTTCAGAACTAGCCGTTGGAATTTAGTGCGGTATTACCGCCGTTGTAAGTGCAGTATTACCGTACTGCGGTAATACCGCAGGTCAGTGCGGTACTATCACACTGCGGTAGTTCTGTCGTGCTAACACCGGTATTACTGATTTTTGGCTTGTTAAGTTTTCAATCGGGGACTCTCTGGAAAAAATATTTTGGAGAAAACATTCTGGAAAGCGGTAATATCGCGGTACCATGCGGTACTACCGCATTGCGGTAATTCCGCCGTTCAAATTCTGGTACTACTGATTTCAATGAGTTGAAATCCCCGGAAGGGTGTTCTCTGGAAAATACATACCGCATGAAACTCGGTACTACCGCACTGCGGTAATACCGCAAGTTACGCCGGTATTATCGCACTGCGGTAATACCGCATGTGGGTGCGGTGCTACCGATTTTTCTGAGAGAGCAGAGTGAGTTTTTAAACTTATTTTTAAATGCATGCATGTTCCTAGATTGATCCAATGTGCACCAAAACATGCTATTAAGCTACTTTTATAGATCTCTCTTAATAGTACGGTATCTAACCTATAATCCGGTCTTTCATGTTTACTCCTAAGACCGATGAAATTGAAAAGATACTCTAAATTTTATATACCTCATCTTTTGAATTCTTGACTATAATATTCCATGCAGCTTGTTCTTCACCTCTGCACACATGATATTTTATCTATACAATCTTAGCACACACATTAGTCACATGTTCATAATTCGTCATTAATTACCAAAACCCTAATTAGATAGGCCTAGATGCTTTCAGCGGCAAGTCATTAGGGCCACGTGAAAGATGGCGAAGCATGGACGATGCTTCATGGCAAAGGAAGTGGGAAGCTTCATGGAAGGTGATAGAGGGGCATTTAGGTAAATTGCTCAATACTAGAAAAGTGGTGGTGTGCGAAACCATAGCGTTGGCCTAAGTGGTTTAGGTCTTGTATGTGCAAAAAATATGAAGTGGATGAAGTGTTGATTCACTAATAGGTTAATGGTTGTAAACCGCTTTGAGAAGCATGCGTGAGAGAGTAAAACCTGGTATTAGGTGGAGTTAACGGGTTATCCCCAGTTTGGCCTAATAGATGGATCCATTATATTTTGGTTCAGATTATGAGGCTATATAAGGGGAGGAGAGACAAGGACTAGGGTTTGCGAAGGTTGGCTAAGCGTTTTGTGGCTAGCTCCTCCTCCCTCCTATGGGAGATTATGGTTACTTGGGTTGGATCATTGTGTGTGTGCTCTATGTTTAGAGCTCTGCTATGCTGATGGATTGGCTATAAAACTTACGTGTTCAAGTAAGCAATACATCAATCTCTATGTATCTCCTTGGATCTATTTTGTCTTGATTGATTTGGTCTTATTTCAGTTAGTTTTGATCTCTCCTTTTCTCTCTTTTTGATCTTGCTATTCTAAGAATAAGATTGAGATGGAGATAACCTCTGGTAATTAATCCCCTACCATTTAGGCACTTTATAGTAAGTTCATAAAGAAATTCGATTTTGCTTGATTTAGACCTCATCGAGTGATTTCTTGTTGCAAGAGTATTTAGATCATGTTCTTTGGTATTCTACCATGCTGTGATATGTGGGAATACATCTAAAACATGTTGTAATAGTTACGATATAAGCATATATAGCAATATAATTCCAGTATAATTATGTAAACATAGACATGATATCAATCCAAATACAAATGATATAACATGTATGTAATCATATGATTTGAGCATGTCATTTGAAATATAACACATGTTCATTGACGAAAGCAATAAATTTCTAAATGTGAACATGTATGCTAATGTATAAAACATGTATCAGTTAAGACTAGCAAAAAGATCAAGTTTTAATTGAATATTTGTGCTCTCAGATTGTAGGGTTACACAAGATTATTTCTTGGCCGTCCCGCTACTAAAGTCATATGCTCGTCATTAATTGGATATATCACAGAAATTATCAAACCTTTGAGCTCTAAACAAAGTCTAATAGCCTCAAGTTTCAAAGATGTATTCAATCATATAATTTTCAGCCAGCACAACATGTAAGTAAAGATGGTCACTTGATGTTGACTAGTATGTAAATAAATATAACTTGATCTCTTACTGATTGTATCAATCAAATTACTCTATCATGTGATAGCTATTTGAAAAACAAACGTGCAGTCAACATTTGAATTAAACGGCCCATCAATATACTAATGCCGAAAACAAATGACTATTGATTCAATGATCAAACCTCTTATTTGATAATTCGACAAGACAATAACTTAATGTATCAATGTTCTAGAGCTCAAAGATTTAACATCCAATTTCAATATATGACTATTACATCATCGAGCAATACAACCCATAATACTCTTTGCAATCACAATATATGAACAAGCCACAAATTGCAAAGAACTGAAAAATGTATACTCACAAACTGGTGATATTCAAAATCACCACGAAGATCATTGAGCTAGGCATGCTGGGTAGTGCTGTCCCAGAAAACCTAAAGCCCCTACACACCACCGTGAGAGAGGGTAGTAGGCAACGGAGATACAAAGCCCCTTCGCCAGAATATATCCTCACACCGACGAATCGAGGTCAGGGGATGCCGCACAAGTTCACAGCAGACGTCGGCCAAGTGCCTTGCCGTCGAGCAACGAAGGGGACGAAGTTGCCACACACCAGGGCCACCACAAGAAACAAAGAGATGTCAAGTGGAGGAAAATTCACTGCCTTTCTGCGGATGTCTCAAGGAAGAAGAGGCAAGCTCTTCTTATAGCCGAGTGGGAGAGGAGGGGTTGCGCGGTGGCTCCAACGGCCAGGCCAAAGCCCGAGCCTGGCACCTGCGCCGTCCGCCTCCATCGCGCGCGCGAAGACCGAGCCAGCCCGGGAGAAGCAGATCTGAGCAACCGCACGGGAGCGCGTCGCACGGGCCACACGGGAGAAAGGGTGAGTGGGAGGACCAGGCTGCCGAGTGGGCCCGCTGCCAGGCGCTGCTGTCGAATACGCCACTGCCGCTGGGCAAGCCGCCGCCGCCATGGACTCCTCTCTCGCCTTCTCCCCTTTCTATGGTCGAGTGAGTCTGAGGAGTCTCCTTGATACGGGGTCGCCCGATCTTCTCGACGTAGGATGGATACGCGCGGGAGTCTTGATGAATCACAATGATCCTCCAATGCTAATGCAAGGGACGAACACTCTTTAATCCGCCAAAACACACTCGCGTCGATTTTGCTGACCACCAAGCAAAGATCTATCGTGCACCTAATTCCCAGCGGAAAGGCTGAACGATCTTGATTGAAGAACACTCCTAATTCCCTCACGGCTGATTGAACAAAGTTTAATAGATTGATTATTCTCAAAGGTGGTCTGAGCCCTAAGGCTGCCAATACATGGCTTATATAGCACCTTGGGACGTCCATAGAGTCCACAAACCTAATACAACTCAACCCTATATGCTTTTAGATACGAACTCTCACAAAAAGTAAACTTGATTTTACAGCCGTCATATTGTTTTGGCCATAACTTTTGATCCATGACAAATTTGATGTTGGGACCAGATCCATTGCGTATCCCTTGAAATTATCTTTACAACGAGTACAAGAACACCCAAATCGGACTTCGTTTGTGAATGTTATGACCTTTTTAGTAACTGCCTGTCAGGCTGTCCTGAACCGAATCCGAATTGAATTCTGAGTTGAATCCGAGTTTGAATCCAATTGGTCTTGTGGGAGGTACGAATTGGGCTTAAAAATCTTATCCAAAACTTGTAGTTTAAGTCCTTGGGCTTCTCCCTTTTGCTCTCCCACTGCATGGGCTTTCTTTCTTCATATCTTTGGCACCTAATATGGTTATCCTCTTCCTTTTGCCTCTTCATTGTTTTGCCATTAACAAACCTAAAAATGCACCATTTGATAACATAAGGTAATATTCCATTCTTATGAATAACAACATTATATTTAATTTGGAATGAGTTCACCTGGCAATATTTCATGCGGCTCAATAATTCTTTCCAATTGAATAATATATTTAACTGAAAAGTACAAGACACGTGCGTATCCGCATCATCCTCCCCTTTTTCAAGAAAAGCCGTCATCGGCTTTTGATTGCCTGAAATTGTACTAAACAAAGAATACAACGTATATGCATGGTATATATATTTGTCATTAACACTTCTTCTGCTTAGCACATCATGAACATCTGAAGGTGTAATAAACGAAAAGAACAACACATACGCATGGTATATGTAAGAGTCAATTATTGTGTCATTTTCATTATTTTGCATAAACCGATGAATATAGTAGCGACCAAAATATGTATGCTTTGCAATATTGTTTTTCACATCATTCTCCCTCCCATAAAAGAAAGTCGTCAACATAGACAGATTATTAAGGGGCAAAATCAGATTTAGTTGTTTAGATATGGGAAAGAAGATTTTGAGCGGCTTCCATGCTTCAACTGCGCTACTCTGATTATTTTTATATGATTGTATATTAAAGATTGAACCAGTAGACTTATGAAATCTTCATAAACAGTACATGCTATTATTGAAATCCATCTCATTGTGATCATGACATGGTATAAATGATTGTTTATCCATAATATGTGATTTCAATTCAGCAAGCTTATCACATGTAATGCAAATTCTGTGAACATAAAACTTGTCATCTATATCATAATCTCCAATCAAATTGAACTTATATGTGTAGGCATAGGTACTAACTAGTGATTTTGAAGTTAAAATTTCAGCAACATTATCAATTCTAGGATTATCAAACTTAATATAGTACAAAGAATCATTAGGTGATATTCTAGTAAGAACTTCCTTGTGAGTAATCAATTCCACATTATGTAAATTAAGCATAGAAATTTCAGAACATGAAGTTTTCAATTGATCACATGAGTTCTCACAAATTACTCACCTTTGCACAATTAAATTCAGCAGCACTATTGTTACCTTTATCGTTCTTCTCAGATGATGTAGTTGCTGGGGGTTTTAAATTATTGGGATGTACCCACGGGGCAGCAAGCTCTTCGTCCCCTTCTGTGGTCATCTTCTCATTTGCCTTCAAAGGTGCCGATTGTTGAACGTTCAATTCTCCATCTTTAATGTCTACCTGCACAATGTGAGAAACAACACTAGAAGTAGATATTAATGTGTTAGTTTCAGATGCATCCTCATTTTGTCTATCTTCTACTTCTCTCTTTTCTTTTGGTGTCTCTCTTACACTCTTAATTTGGATGCTCTCAACCTCACATATGGTGGAATCACACATCTTACTCTTTTTATCACTCGCACTTAATTTGGCTATGTGGCTCTCATCCTCACATGGGTTGTGGTGTATCTTAGGAGCTATATGTAGCTTTGGAATACTATATATCTTCTTGACCGAAGGGAAAGTCCCATGGTCGGTTATCCTCTCATGTGTCAAACTAGTAGAGGTAGTAGAATTGAAGTATGAACAGGGAGAAAACTGTGGTGTATGTTTCTCCATAAGTCTCTTCTCCTCTTGAATAGCATAATTCACAAGATCTTGCACACTATCAAAATATTTATGTTGAAGTGTAGCGGTAATCTTAGAATTTAATCCTCTTTTGAAGTATATCTTCTTTTGTAGTTCACTAATGACACCGGCCCGACGTAATGCATCTTGTAGCTCAAAATAATATTCTTGAACAGTATTACTCCCTTGTGTGATACTCTCCAAATAGCGAAGCAATCCCTGCGCATAATACGATAGCACAAATTCTCTCCTCATGAGTGCCTTCATATCTGACCAAGATTTAATGAATTCGTTTCCAAATCGTTGATGCCACCAACTATATGCATAATCTTCAAATTCTTTAGTGGCACGCATTACCTCTTGGTTTTTGGGAAGCTTTTGAAATCTAAATACTTTCTCCATTCGCCATTCCCACTCAAGATACTCTTCTGGATCCTCACTTCCATAGAAAAGAATAAAGTTATCTTTTTCTTGTTTTGGATGAAGTACCCGCACAATATCATTCACAATGTTTGAGCATAACACTTTCATTTGATGATTGAATTCAATGCGGTGATCTTGCATATCTGTCTTGAGCTGTCCACCGATTGTAGCTGTGCTAGCTACAAATTCTTATTTCATAGCACTTCTCATTGCGAGATGTTACAAACGTCATCATCGTAATCTTCTTTGTCTGTCATGGTTAGATTGTGCAAAGCAAACACAAATATATGTATGATATGTGGAGTTCACTCAATCTCACTTTTTCCTCACCAAGTAAAGTTATTACCTTTCCGAAGTTAATTGAGGCCAAAAAGAAACTTACACTTCGTGGTGACTACAATAGCAAGTGATGTTCAAGCGGATTTAAAAGTGACTCACAATTGTACGACAAAGGATATTTTGTGGAGTTTGGTTAGGAAGTATTTATCCTACACAATCTGAATTTCACGATATTGTAAAATTAAGTAATAATCCAAGCTAGAAAGTATTGCCTATGTGCCGATCCAAATTATATAAGTGAAGTATATGAATGCACACGCAATGATCAATGTGACTCAATGCAAACAATGGAATGAGCTAAAAGAAACAATCGAGAAATATTAGCTCGTTTTGCATTAAGTACTAGGAGAGACGCTAGCCAATTGCAATAATATGTATTTGAGGGCACAAGATTGTCCAAAGAAATTAAATACACAATCTGAATTTATTGACTAAAAGTAACTCACCCAAATTCGGCCAATGCTTTCTATTCTTTCTTTCTTTCTTTTTCTTTTTTTTGCTCAAACCGTGGCTCCTCTTTTTTTTAATCGACTGCCTTCTTTTTTTTGGCTCTTTTTTTATATACTCAAGGCCGAACTAGATTTAATTGTTCCTAGATTCTACGCAAATCCAAAGTCGTTCAGCAATATGTAGATAATTCTAGAACATCCCTAAAGCAATTATCAAAGACTAGTCCCAAGGTTCAAAAGATTTAAGTGAAGATCTTAACAGACGCTTGGAATTCAAACCACAACAAATTTCAGACAGTCTGAATGTGTCCAACTAAGATTCTTTTAGCAGCTAGGGTTTCTTGTGGCCAAATCAATCAAGAAAAAGGAAACCCAGATATATTCGGATGTGATATTCTTTCAAGATGCGCAAAGATCTTACGTGGACAGTAAAAACAAGATTTCAAAACGTAAATTGAATCTACTTTTTGGATGCTAATTGAAAGATCAACCATCAGATTTTCAAGGACTAAAGATGCAATGATCAAGCAACGCAAAAGGACACTAAGATCAGCACATAAACAAAATTTCTAATGGATCAAAACTTAATAAAACTCACGAAAATAATAGATGCGAAACTAGGGTTTAGATTTTTTTTGTGAGGTAATTTTTAGTTTAATGGACTAAAGGACAAAATAAATCAATTTAAAAGTAAAGGGATAAGATCCTACCGAGTAAACCGCGCTCTGATACCAGATGATACGGGGTCGCCCGATCTTCTCAACGTAGGATGGATACTTGCGGGAGTCTTGATGAATCGCAATGATCCTCCAATGCCAATGCAAGGGACGAACACTATTTAATCCGCTAAAACACACTCGCGAAGATTTCGCCGACCACCAAGCGAAGATCTATCGTGCACCCAATTCCCAGCGGAAAGGCTTAACGATCTTGATTGAAGAACACTCCTAATTCCCTCACGGAATTTCAGCAGCAATGATAAACTCGAACAAAGTTTAATAGATTGATTATTCTCAAAGGTGGTCTGAGCCCTAAGGCTACCAATACATGGCTTATATAGCACCTTGGGACGTCCATAGAGTCCACAAACCTAATACAACTCAACCGTATATGCTTTTAGATACGAACTCTCACAAAAAGGAAACTTGATTTTACAGCCGTCATATTATTTTGGCCATAAATTTTGATCCATGACAAAATTGATGCTAGGACTAGATCCATTGCGTAGTCTTTGAAATTATCTTTCCAACGAGTACAAGAACACCCAAATCGGACTTCGTTTGTGAAAGTTATGACCATTTTAGTAACTGCCTATCAGGCTGTCCCGAACCGAATCCAATTGGTCTTGTGGGAGGTACGAATTGGGCTTAAAAATCTTATCCAAAACTTGTAGTTTAAGTCCTTGGGCTTCTCCCTTTTGCTCTTCCACTGTATGGGCTTTCTTCCTTCATATCTTTGGCACCTAATATGGTTATCCTCTTCCTTTTGCCTCTCCATTGTTTTGCCATTGACAAACCTAAAAATGCACTATTTGATAACATAACGTAATATTCTATTCTTGTGAATAACAACATTAATTTAGTTTGAAATGAGTTCACCTAGCAATATTTCATGCGGCTCAATAATTCTTTCCAGTTGAATAATATATTTAACTGAAAAGTACAAGACACGTGCGTATTCGCATCACTCCTCCTTCTTATCCTCAACTCGGCCCACCGACAGGTGGGCCACTCTTTTTTCATTTAATCAAATGGGAAATTCCCATTTTGCCCTTGGGATTACAACAGTCCCTACCAATTTGCCAAATTATTAACGATGGGTACCTTTTGGGTACCTTTTGTTCAATATACAGCTGTTCGACGATGGGTACCTTTTGGGTTTGAACACAAGGTCTAGTAACAAGGACTACGACTCTACACAGACAAAAGAGGGCTACCCCTTGATCCAATGCCTTTGTGTGAAAGTTTTCGCCCAAGTTACACTCTATACAGGGCGGCTTGCCCTTTTCCCTCTCGGGTTGGGACATTACGGTCATGTCCCCATATCTAGCTCATGAGTACTTTAAGAAAGTATACCCCTAACTTTCTTTGATCATGACCTCACGATCGTACTCACGCAGGTGAATTCTCCAGGGAATCCTATAGGATGATTCCCGAAGTCATATAGACATCGAATTTATTAAGAGCCAATGCTCAACCTTCCATACAGACAAAGCACTGCAGCTAATGAGACCCTTTAGATGTGCTCTCTAATCCCACACAGTTTGTTGTTCTAGAGCCTAGTTCACGGGATTTCCGATCTCCTAGGATAGATTAGCACCAATGTGAGCCTTTACACGGGTATGAGCCCCATTCCCTTAGACGTTGCAAAGATGACCTTCCGCGCCAATCCTTTAGTGAAAGGATCTACCAAGTTTCTTTTAGACTGGATGTATTCAACAGAAATAACACCTGTCTCTCTGGCATGCCTGACTGACTTAAGTCATCGCTTTATATGTTTTGAGGACTTCATGTTGTCCCAGAACGGTTTGGTTATCGCAGTAGGTCAATATAGCTGGAATTGGCTTTTCTGGAATGGGTTGGTCAGAAAGGAGTTCTCTAATCCATTCTGCCTCTACAGCCGCTGAATCAAGTGCTACTAATTCAACCTCCATAGTTGACCGTGTAAGGATATTCTATTTGGAAGACTTCCATGAAATGGCCCCACCTGCTAAAGTGAACACATAGCCACTCGTAGCCTTCATGTCATCCAAGTCACTGATCCAGTTAGAATCACTGAATCCCTCTAAGACCGTCGGATGACCACAATAGTGTATTCCCAAATTAGAGGTCCCTTTCAGGTATCTTAGTACTCTCTCTAGTGCTATCCAATGATCATCTCGTGGATTGGACATATAACGACTCAATCTGCTCACAGCATAAGAGATGTCTGGCCTCGTTGCACTAGTCAGATACATCAAGAATCCAATAATTTGTTAATACTTCAATTGATCTTTTTCGTGTCCAGTGTTTTTATGGAGCTTAGCATTTGGATCATAGGGTGTGGCAGTTGGCTTATAGTCCATGAATCCAAATCTGGTTAGGACCTTATCCACATAATGGGATTGTACAGAGTAATCCTATTCTTACCCTTTATAAGCTTGATGTTCAAAATCACATCGGCTTCACCCAAATCTTTCATATCAAAGTTCTAAGAGAGAAAAGACTTTGTTTTATTGATTACATCCATGTTAGTCCCGAAAAGCAATATGTCATCTACGTATAGACATAAGATGACACCTTCACTCCCATTGAACCAATAGTAGACACATTTATCGGCTTCATTTACACAAAAGCCGACCGATGTTAATGTACTATTGAACTTCTTGTGCCACTGCTTGGGAGCTTGCTTTAGACCATACAGGGATTTAATCAATCGACATACTTTCTTCTCTTGCCCTTCAACCATAAAACCATCATGTTGTTGCATATATATTTCCTCATCCAACTCTCCATTTAGGAAAGCAGTCTTTACATCCATTTGATGTACTTGGAGTTTATATGCGGCAGCTAGTGCTAGAAGCACCCGAATTATGGGTAAACAAGCCACAGGAGATTATGTATCAAAATAGTCTTCTCCTACCTTTTGCGTGTAACCTTTAGCCACTAAGTGGGCCTTGTACTTTTCAATAGTACCATCAGGTCTACGCTTTCTCTTAAAGATCCATTTGCAGCCCACTGGCTTGCAACCAGGTGAAAGATCTGTAATCTCCCAGGTTCCATTAGCTATGATGGAATCTATCTCGCTACGGACTACCTCCTTCTAGTAATCCACATCCGGGGATGCGTATGCCTCTGAAAGGGTTCGTGGCTTATCGTCCACAACATAAGTGACATAGTAATCGTGCAGTGACTTTTCAGTCCTCTGTCTCTTACTCATCCTCAACTCCAACTCTGAAGCGATGTTATCCACACTAGGAAGAATAGAGCTGTCAGCTAGAATAGTATGGTCAACGACTTCAATTGGTCTCATAGGAAACACATGTTCAAAGAAAGTCACATCACGAGACTCCATCACTATATTCGTAGTGATGTCACTCACCTCAGATTTGACTACTAAAAATCTATAGGCTGTGCTATTAAGAGCATACCCTAGAAAGACACAATCAACGGTTTTCGAACCGAGCTTTCTTTTCTTCGGTAATGGCACAAGTACCTTCGTAAGGTATCCCCATGTCTGAAGATATGACAACTTAGGTTTTTGTAACATCCTGTTTTTCTGCTATTTTTAAAGCCAGGATTTTAAAAATGAATTTTCTGGAATTTTCTGAAATTAATTCAAGCTTCAAATGAATTTTTAGAATTTTTAATAATTTAATATGATTAAAATAAATATTAACATAAGTTGAAAATATTTTATTTGGATTCTTCAGGTCTCAAGAAATTTTCTGATATTTTTGGTGAAATTTTGGGATTTATTTGCTATTTTCTAGAGCTCCTGAAAAGTTTATTTGAATTTCTGAAAAAAGAAAAGAAATTAGAAAATCTCTCCGCTGCCCGATCCTTCCTCCCTCCACGTGTCAGCCATCCAGGCCACACTCACCCCGCGCAGCCGCTCCCGCCTTGCCTCCCAATGCGCCGCGCATCGCGCATCCACGCTGCCACGCTGGCGCACTGGGGCTTCGGCGCAAGGCTGCGCCGCCGCGCCGTCCGATTCCGCTCGCCCCGTGGCTCGATCTCGCCCGTCCGCACCCCACTCTCGCGCGGAACCCTAACCCTAACCCTAACCCGCGCCCACCGTCCGATCTACCCACGTGGCTGCATCTTAACCGTTCAAACCGCGCCGTGCGCCTGCGCCGTCCCGTAACCGATCGGGATTGCCTCGGTTCCCATGCATTTAATCCCACCGCTGCCTCCGTTCATGCGCCTGCTATCTCAGTTCGTGTGCACTCCGCCGCCGTCGCCTCCGCTCTCACCTCGCGCCGCGCCGTTGCCGGAGCCCGTGCCGTCGCCGGAGTTCACAGCGTCGCCGGAGCCCGCCCCATCGTCGCTGAACCCGTCGCCGCCACTCCCGTCGCCGGTGAGCCCTCCACGCCATCCGCCGCGCGCCGCCGCCCGCCGACGAGTCGCCGACCGCGCCGCCTCTCGCTCGGCGCAAGACACGCCGCGCGCCGCACCCGCCTCTTCATCCCCACCACCCATCCAGATCTGAGCTCAGATCGTGCCACACGCACGCCTCCGCGCCGTCGGATCCAGCCGCGCACCCACACCCGCGCGCACCACGAAACTTTGCAAGTCGCGCCGCCACGCTGCCGCGCATCGCCGCTCCGCCCCCGCCTCGCGCGGCCAAGGTCCGACCGTCCGTCCCGACGGAGCGGCAAAGACCAGCCGCGCCACGCGTCGCGATCTCCGCCGTCGAATCCCACCGCCGCTGCCGCGCCCGCGCCGCGCCGTGTCAGCGCCTTCCCCGTGGCACTGTTCCGTGCGCCGGGTTCGCGGTGGACCGGTGATCCCGTGGACCGGGTCCACAGCATAGTAAATTTTTCGATTTTTGCGATTTTATTTAGATTAAATTTTTCGAGAGCCCGTTCTCCTCCGTCCTAACTTCGATTGACCCCGTTCTTTTTTCTAAATTCATCTAAAATCGAGCTCTAGCTGTTGGTTTTGGTTTCATCATTTTTGGAGTTTATTTGCTTATCATGTTATGTGTTTCTTTTATTTTGGTCGTTTTCTCCCTCGTTAGATTCAGATTCCGGAGGAGCAGGTTCTACACCCGAAGACCAGGAGTACCTCGCTGAGCATAACCAAGGCAAGTCGTGTCCTTTGATCATGTTGAACCCAGTTTGCAATCTATTATTTATTTATTTTATTTTAAATTACATTGCATCGCTATTTTTATTCAAACCCTTGTATCGGTAGTTATCGTCCCAATTTGAATCTATCCCTCCTTGATATTTTGGAATATCATGATACCATTGTCACCATAGGTTGGAAAATATACTAGTGATGCTAGAATACTTGTCACATGGGTTGGTACGATTAGACTGCTTAGCTATCTTATACTTACGTTTGGTCTCATCATCGCATGTTAATTAATAATTTGACTTAATGATATATGGAACTGTGGTTGGTGCCACGTTTATTAAAATTTGTGCCACGTCATTGGTGTGTCGTTGGCTTGGTTATACAAATTGGTTTCATGCTCGGGCGAGTGATCGTGCAGTAAAGGGGAATTGCATGTGCACTTCGGAGGGATGTGGTAGCCTCGCCCGGGTAATGTTTAGGACTTAACTTTGTGCGCCATTGATCTGAGCTTAATCGTGCAAACCACATGTCTAGTACGGGATAGACCTGGCTGATTAATTTGTAATATTTCAATTTCAATTCTGCCATTGTGATGAACATGGTTGCTGATTTCCATGTGGCGCAAGGGGGGTGTGTAATGCGAAATCCTAGCGGGCAGGATTGGGTTGAGGTAGAGCATTGTAAAGGCCTTGTTGTGATTTCCTGAAATCGATGCTAAATACATCGTGTGGGTACAGTTGTGCAACCTCTGCAGAGTGTAAAACTATTCGAATAGCCGCGTCCTCGGTCATGGACAATGCTCGGTGATTTCACACGAGGGGTAGTGTTTTCATTTATAACTTGGTGGTTTATGTTGGAGGTGGAGAGGTAGTTCACTGTTGGTTTAGCTTGTGAATTGGTGTTCACAAGTGGTTTATATTTATTCCTTTGATTATTTTATTATTATTGTTTTCCTTTAAATTACGCTTTCAATCTATTTATTATATTTATTGTGAAATACCTTTTATGCAAATTAACCTTTTAGCCTTCCTTTGGTAAGCCTTGCATATTATATTTCATTCATTTGTTACAAACAACTTGCTGAGTACCAATGTACTAACGGCTTTACGCCCATGTTGCTCAGTTGAGGGAGAGGAGTACTATCAGCAAGAGGTTCCAAAAGGAGAGTACTACGACGACTTCACGGATTAGGCTTCATTCTCCACTCGATAGCCTGTGGGCTTGTCGATTGGCTGCTACGCTTTATTTTGGATTTTCGCTGCTATTTTGTTAAACCCTTCCGGCTAGAGATATTGTAAGCTTGGCCATAAGGTCGTAGCTTTGAGATTTTATCGATATTCGAGTTTCCCTTTATTATTATCGTGTGTATGACTGTGAATACATCTATATTTGACTGTGTGCACTAGCGTGATCCTGGACTAGTGCAGATTACACAGAGAGACCGAATTTGCATATTCGGGTCTCGACAGATATGGTATCAGAGCCATATCCACTGTAGGACAAAGCCCTAGTTAGAATGGTCGTTTAGCCCAAAAATTTTATTTTCTAAATCAAACCAACTAAATTTGATACTTAGTAATATCTCTATCTTCTTATCTCATTCTTAAGGATTCTTATCTCTCGCCCCATTCTTGCAAAATTTGTTTTCATAAAGCTATAAACTGATCTTTCCTTTATAAATGCATTAGATGTCTCAAGCTTCTTACAGCCCGATAGGAGGATGGAGAGCACTTCTACGCGTGCTGTTGTGGAGCATTGGATTGAAGAGATTGTCCGTTTACCTCACCAAGGATGAGAAGCATAAAGGACAACGCATCGGGAGCATCTCCAGGCTATACTTCACCACCCGAGTCGGCAAGCAAGTTCTACATCACAGCTTCAAGAATGCCGGTTGTAACATCCCAATTTTTGCTTTTATTTTGAAGAAATAATTTTAAATTAATAATTTCCAATTATCTGGAATTTTCAGAATTTAAAGTTTCTGTTGAAAAGAAAATTTAATATCAAAATAAGTTGGAAATATTTTTAATATGTTTAAAACATTATCAGTGAATTATGTGAATTTTTCTGGAATTTTTGGAATTTATTTGGTATTTTTCTGAGTATTTTAAAGTCTCCTACTGATTTCTGAAATATATAAAAGATTTAAATATCAAAATCTCCCTCGGGCTGACACTTGTCAAGCATCCGAGCCCTTCCTCCCCGGCCCGAACCGATCCCAGCCTTCGGTGCCTCATCCCGCCTCCCTCTCTCGCGGCGCCAAGTGTCGCGTGATCCGACAAGAGCCATCCACGCCGCGGCTAATACTCAAAAGGGTAACTACCCTTATTGGGTAGGCCGAGCCTCCCGCCCGATCGTTACCACCGCCCGCTCTCTTCCTCCCCGCTCCTCGGCGCTGCTCGAGCCCGCTCGCGCGAGGTTCGTTTCTTTTTGATTTGCGCCGACAAGCGGCCCCACTGCCATAGATCGGTCTGCGTGGACTCACCGCCGCTGGTCCCACCTGCCGAGCCGCTGTCCCCGACGCGTGTCGCCATCTTGACCGCTCATGATTGCCGACAGATCGCAGCCGCCATTGCCACTTAGTACACCCCATCGCTCGATTTAAACCGATTGCGGATTGAATCTCCACCGCATCTTTTCACTTACCCTTCACTCATCATCCTACGGCCTTGATTACTTTCTCCGCGCGCGTGCATCCGAGCCGAGCCGCCGCCTTCTCTCCTTCCTCTCTCATCGACATGCGGGCCCATCGCCACCGCCTTCCCGCCACCTTCTTCCTCCCCGCGCCTCGCCGCCGCTTATTAATCAAAAACTGCTTTAAAAGCTTCGCTTGGCCAATTATTTCCCCACGCTAATGCACATTCAAATAGCCGCCTCCCGCAACCGTTTCGCATTATTTTCTTTAATTATGCATCGCGGCGCCGCCGCCTTCACTCCGGCGTTCTAAGTTCGGCGAGCCAGCGCTGCCGCTACGCCTCATTCCTCTATAAAACCCGACGCTCGAGCCGTGTCTCGCCTCCTTTCGCTGTCTCCACCTCCAATTGCCACCGCCGAGCCGAGAGCCCTCCCGCGCTTGATTTCTCCGCCGCCACCTTCAACTCCGCGAGCAATCGCCGCGCCTCAAGCCTTCCCGAGATTCACTGGTGCATCTCGACGTTGCCGGTGCCCAGCGATCTCAGCGACTACTTTTCGAGTTATTGCGACCCGAACCCTCCGCCGCCGTGAAGCTCTCTCCGACCGCCGCCTTTTTGCCGCCTCGCCGATCCGACCATCCTCGTAATCGCGCAAGGTACCGTAACATTCTCGCTCTCCTCTTGCTTTTGCGCACATCGCCGGCGCGCGCCGCGCGGAATGCCGGTGACCCTCGGTCCGCGCGCTTCCATCGGCCGGCGTGCCACGCCACCGGCCGCGTCCGGTGGCAACAGACGTGGATGCCACCGGATGCCGTGGTCGGCACAAAACCCGCCACGCCAAGATTCCACACACACGCCTCGCCACGCCGGCCGCCGTACACACGTGGCGCACCGGTGGCAGCCACGTGTATGCCACGTTGCTCCGCCGACCTCCCCGCTGATAATCCTTAAGAGGATTACCTACCCTTATGGGGTAGGCAGTGCCTCCCCGCTCACTTGGCTAGCGCCGCTCTCTTCCCCCTCCCACTCCCTCGGCGCGCGTTCGAGCCCCGCTCCGCGCGCGAGGTTGAGTTTCTCCGTTTTTATCCGCGCTGACACCTGGGTCCCACCCGTCAGCGACCACCCCTCTGCGCTATTCACTGACAAGTGGGTCCCGAGTCCAGTGGGTCCCATGCGTCAGAGACTCATTGTAAATGAAATTGCTGACCAGTGGACCCCACATGTCAGAGATTTCTGAATTTCTGGATTTATTTAAATCTGAGATTTTCAAATAGCCATATCTTTTTCATTTTAGCTCCAAATTGGTCCATTCAAATTTCTAAATTCATCTAAAATTTCAATCTTTCAATTGGTATATTTATTTTCAATTTTTGAATTTTTATTTTATTTTATTTATTTGGATTTCTCGATTTACGTGTAGAGACCGATTTGTCCGAGCAACCTCAAGAGCAAGTTGTGGAAGATTTCAACTGCATACAGGAAGGCAAGTCTCCTTTGGCCATTTTGTTCCTATGTTTTGCAAGTTTCTTTGATCAACTTGCTCCAATGATTTATAAAATGATTAGGTAGTTATTTTAAAATTATTGCATGCTTATGTTATATCAAGTGATAATTTAATTTAGAAAATTTAGTTAAATACCCAATTTGCTATACCTTCCATTGAAAATTGTTTATCTTGTACCATTGTCAACTTAGGATATCCCTTTGACTCAATAATGAGTTAGTGTTACAATTGTTGAATGTTTAAATACTAGCAAATGCTTAGCGTAGCAAATAAATATAATAATGTTCAAATGAGGGGCATGTTTATCAAATGTTTTGATGAATGATTTGTTTGAACATTGGTAATGGATGTTACCATTGTTAAATATTTTGTTTGAACATTGGTAATGGATGTTACCATTGTTAAATATTTTGTTTGAAAAGTGGTAATGGATGTTACCACTGTTAATTTGAAAATAAAAATAAAATTCAAAGGAAAAGTTGACAAGGGTGGATGGAAGGTTTGGCCGTGCGCTTAGCACGAGAATTGTTGGGTTTGTGAATGAGCCACCCCCGTCGATTAAGGACCGACGCTTGTGTTTGTCCAAACTGAGCAAAACAAGACAACCACAAGTCTATATGGGTACGACCTAGCTAACTACCCTATAATAGTGTAGTTTAGATATCACCATGGTGTATTGAGTGCCAAGGTGTCTCGTTACTCATAGTGAGGACAGTGGTTTCATCAGACTCATATGGCGCAAGAGGGGCTCCAACTCGTGGATTCGAGTTGTGGTGAAACCTTAGCGGGTGGTATTTAAACTATCTTTGGAGTAGGCGAAAGGCTTTGTGATAATTTATCTGGGTCTCATGCCAAAGGAAGCGTGTTGACTATTAAGATAATTTATCTCTTGTGGGTAAAGTGTACAACCTCTGCAGAGTAAAACTATTCGAATAGCCGTGCCCACGGTCAAGGGCGGGCAAAGAATGCATTCACATGGTAGAAGTTTTGGTTTTGATTTCAAAACAAAATGAGTTGGAGAAAAACTCGGGAGTAGTATAACTCTCGTGATGTTCAGATCAGGGGGTGTAACCTGAGGTTTTGAAAATTGGCTGTGATGGCCTGAGATATTAGTGTTGGTAGTTTAACCTTCACTAAATTACTTATCCAATTTCGATTATTAAAAACAAGTTGTTTACAAAATGGCTTTTAAAGTAATTATGTAGATTTGAAATAAAATGCTGATTTTTGCAAATAAACCATATAGCCTTCCTTTGTGAAACCTTACATCTATGCATTTTTCCCAAGACTTATGGAGTACATTTTTGTACTCACCGTTGCTCTATAAATATAAAAGCAGAGAATGAAGAAGATCAAGTCGAGAGTATGACTTCGCTACCAATGTGGATGCGGTGGACTCTTCTCTGATGCCTAGGATTCGCTTTCCACCAATTGCCTCGTGGCGATTGATGGGTCGATCGCTTATCTTCATTTGCTTCCGCTGTGTTTATTTTTGCTTGAGGTTCGTGAACCTTAGTAAGGCAATGGCCTTTGTAAAATTTCGTTACTATTGTAATAAAGCGTTGTTGGCAATGTATCATCTTTTCTGCTTGAACTGTGTGTACTAGCATTGATCTCTGGACTAGTACAAGAATACACTGAAGGGTCTAGGAGTTTCTACTCCGGTCTCATGTATGGTATCGAGCCATCTTGACTGTAGGACGAGCCCTAGGTTTTGGGAAGCTTTAAGGATTTATATTTAATAAAAATTTATGTACAAAAATATAAGTTTCTTTTGCTTTTACTCTTTTCTTACTTAGTATCTTGTTCTTGTCCTACTTCCACTATTTAAAAATCTTTATCGATCTTCCTTATTTTCAAACTTATAGATGGCGGGTTCTTCGTCGTCTTCACTCCATGGGATCACCATTCTCATGGCGAGAGTGAGGAGCTTTGCGACTCTTCTCGACAGATTAATGCAGATCTCGAAATATAATCAACAGCCCATTTTCAGAGGGCGGAACACTAGAGTGATGACTATGGATTCATGGACCATGGAAGTATTCATCTATGCTCCGGATGGGCAGCTTGACCCGCTTCATCGCAGGATTGAGCACCTCGGACCCATCAGACGGACGCTATCCAGATGCGGCCAAGATGGCGATAGCGAGTTGTGCAGAGGCACAAGGAGGAGTTACGACGATCGCCTTACGCTTCTTTCCGACTACCGAGCGGGACAAACCCACCCGAGGCTTTCCAGATCGTGGTGGACGACCCACGCTGTCTCATCGTGTAGTTCACCCAAGCATCGTCCGCGACTTACGCCAGAGCTCGGCAGAGATAGGACTTCTCCGGATGCTTCGACGCCGAGCCACGACCACTCCGACACTCTCCGAGCACGGCTGCAGAGTCGGGCCGCCACGCCGACGCCATGCAGCGAGGACACCGCCGAGGCAGAGGTGGAGCGCCTTCGAGCCGCCACCACTACACCGACTCCACCCGCCTCCTGTTGTCTGCCCGGCCGACTTTCAGACCTCGCACTAGGCTCACGGCAAGGAAGAGTGTGCGACGCCCGATCCGCTACCCGACTCGACATCGACGGATCCACCGAGGACGCGGCGCCCTGCTCAGATCACCTACTTTCACCAGAGCCGATCACGGTCGCGTTCGCGAACAACTGCCGTGGTTGTGGACAGAGTCACTCGTCGGACTCAGAGGAGGATCCCGAGGAGGAGCCAGAGGAGCGTATCATCGTTGAGGACAATTAGATGTTAGATAGACTACCCCTTTTTCAGTTGTTTATCGATACTAGAACGCTTTTATAATGTTATGATGTAATAAAATGGATTGTACCGAGCCTTGTGCATTTGTGGTACAACCATTTTCAAAAGTTAATTTGAATTTCAAAAGTTGAGTTTTTTCTCAATCTGTTGTGTTAATCTTGTGTGTCGTTTTGGGATGATAGATTGCCCCGTCTCTCATCTATGCTTTTCCCTCTTTTCTGTACTTTTCTTGATGGAGCTTCAGATGGTGAACACGAGAAGCAACATCAACAACAACCCAGCGCCCAACAACAATGAGGCCCCAATTCCACCTCCGCCAGCCCAAGCTCCCAACATGGAACAAATGATGGCCATGCAACTTCAACTTCTTCAGGCTTTGGCCCAAAATCAAGTCAATCAAGCTCAACAAGTACCTATTCAACCACCGCATTCCAAGCTCGGGGAATTCATGAGGACCCGACCTCCGACCTTCGCAGGATCTGCCGATCCGTTGGAGGCGGATGATTGGATCAAGGAAGTGGAAAGGAAGCTGAATCTAGCTCAATGTGCTGAACATGAGAAGGTTATTTACGCTGCTCATCAACTCCAAGGAGTTGCTGCCAATTGGTGGGACAATTATCGCACAGACACGTGATGCCCAGAACATTGGTTGGGCAGAATTTTGGAAGCCTTCCGTAATGCTCATATTCCTATGAGTATTATGGAAATGAAGAGGAAGGAGTTCCATCATCCGCAGCAGGAAACTCGAGCGTTTCCGCTTATTTAAGCAAATTCATTCAGCTATCTAGATATGCCCCAGAAGATGTGGCGACTGATGCCGCAAAGATTTGGAGGTTCATGGGAGGGATAGACCCCAACCTCAAGGTTCAATTAGTCTCCAATGACTACCCTACTTTTCAAGATCTAGTGAATAAAGCTTTATTGCAAGAAGATGCTCAACGCCAACTCTTCGACTCCCGGAAGAGGAAGTTCCAAGCTCAGCAGTCTGCGAGCAGTTCACGATTCACGCCACCACAGTACAACCGACCTCCAGTACATAGTCATACAAGGATACCGATTTCGCACCTCGCCCTTACCTCAAGCTCCTAGAACTGGAAATGCAGCCCAACCGCAAAGCAAAGCGTAAATGTAGCTGCAGGAGTGCAATGCTACAATTGCAAGAATATGGGACACTATGCCAAGAATCGCCCACGTAAACGCTGCGGTAACCCGGTTCGTTTCAATCTTGACCCTACACCAAAGAAGAGCTCCAACCAATGGTCAAGGACGTGGAAGCCCTCAAACTCCCAAGACTCCACAAAACATTAATCGAGGGCGATCAACCATGTTACCGCAGAGGCGTGGAATATGCACGGACGTAGTTTCGGTAAGTTTCTAGTGAACTCGCATCAAGAATTATATTATTTGATTCTCGAGCTACACATTCTTTCGTAACAAAGGCTTTTGTTGAAAAGAATAATTGGAAAATTTGTTTGCTAAAGGACCTTATGATAGTCCAATCCTCGAAAAGAATTGAGGACTAATTTGGTTAGCCCTAGTGCAACCATAATTATAAATGGAGTAAAGTTCCTAGCTAACCTTATTATAATAGACTCGATGGCATAGATATAATACTTGGTATGGATTGGTTGATCAAGTATAAAGGATGATAGATTGTGCCAATCGTGCCATTATCCTTACCAATTCGATGGAATTCAGATAAGACATGAGGCGCTTATGCACTCAAAGAAAGACGAGATGTTAACCAACCTAAAAGGGAAAAGTTTGGAAGATGTGACGATAGTTCATGAGTACCCGATGTTTTTCCCAAGATTTGCCAGATTACCACCGATCGAGAAGTTGAATTTGTTATGAATCCGTGCCCGCACAGCCCAATATCAAAGAGACCTTATCGGATGTCGGTAGATGATTTAGCGTAAGTCAAGAGGCGATCCAAGAATTGTATGAGAAAGGATTCATCGGACCAAGTTCTTCGCCTTGGGGAGCCCGGTGCTTCTAGTAAAGAAGAAGGATGGTAGTCAACGGATGTGCGTTGATTATCGAGCTTTAAATGAAGTCACTATAAAGAATAAGTATCCCTTACCTCGGATCGATGATTTGTTTGACCAACTCATAGGATCAAGTGTCTTTTCCAAGATTGATCTTGGTCGATATCATCGATTGAAGATTAGATCTCAAGATATACCAAAGACGACCTTCGCCACAAGATATGGATTATATGAGTATACGGTGATGTCTTTTGGTCCGACAAATGCACCGCATACTTCATGAACTTGATGAATAAAGTCTTCATGGATTATTTAGATAAGTTTGTTGTTGTTTTCATAGATGACATTCTTATCTATTCAAGAATAATAAAGAACATGAAGGTCATCTAAGGATAGTGTTGCAAAGACTCGTGAACACCGCTTATATGCCAAATTTAGCAAATGTGCATTTTGGTTAAAAGAAATTGAGTTTTTGGGACATGTGATATCAGCGGAAGGAGTATCTGAGATCTGGAAAAGTTAAGGATGTATTAAATTGGACTCCACCCAAGACGATGCAGAGATCCAAGTTTTAAGGATTAGTGGTTACTATCGTCGATTTATTGAAGGCTTTTCCAAGATTGCGGACCTTTAACCCAGCTGTTAAAGAAGGAGAAGAAATTTGAATGGAGTAAATCTGTGAGGATAGCTTTCAAGAGTTAAAGAAAAGGTTAACTTCAGCAAGGTTCTGCGGTTACCCGATATTCAAAAGATTTTGAGATATTTTGTGATGCTTCAAAACAAGGTCTTGGTTGTGTACTAATGCAAGAAGGAAGGGTGGTAGCTTATGCATCAAGGCGCTTAAGACCGCATGAAGAAAATTATCCCACTCATGATTTAGAACTAGTCTTTGTTGTGCATGCTCTAAAGTTATGGAGGCATTACTTAATCGATGTCGGTGTGAGATATATGAGATCATAAAAGTTTAAAGTATATATTCACCCACTGACCTTAATATGAGACAAAGAAGATGGCTCGAATTGATAAAGGATTATGATGTGGGAATACACTATCATCCAGGAAAGGCTAATGTAGTAGCCGATGCTTTGAGTCGAAAGAGTCATATAAATAATCTGTCAATTCCAGATAAGCAGTTAACCCTCCATGAAGAATTTCAACGATTAAATTTGGAAATAGTTAACGAAGGTATTCTGTCTGCATTGAAGGTTCATCCTACCTTGGAAGATCAGATCAAGGCAGCCCAACGAGAGGATGAATATGTTAAAGAAATTAAAGAGAATATGAAGAAAGGTAAAGCGCCTGGATTTTCAGAAGATGAAGAAGGGACTCTTTGGTTTGGAAAGAGAATACTAGTACCCGAGAAAAAGGAAATAAAAGATTTAATCTTAAAAGAAGCTCATGAATCAGGATATTCAATTCATCCCGAAGTACAAAAATGTATCAGATTTAAAGGAAAGTTCTTGGTGGAACAGTATGAAAAGGAAATTGCAGAATATGTAGCCTTGTGTGACATATGTCAAAGAGTTAAGCAGAGCATCAAAGACTGCTGGTCTTTTGCAACCTCTACATATACCGAATGGAAATGGGAGGAAATTGGAATGGATTTCATAACAGGACTACCAAGAACCAAGTTAGGTTATGACTCAATTTGGGTTATAGTTGACCGTTTAACAAAAGTCGCTCATTTCATACCGTGAAGACTACATATTCGGAGATAGATTGGCGAGCTTTATATGTCAAAAATTGTGTGTTTGCATGGAGTTCCAAAGAGGATCGTGTCGGATAGAGGAACACAATTTACCTCAAGATTTTGGCGAAACTTCATGAAGTTTTGGGCACCAATTTAAATTTCAAGATCTTGCTTATCATCCTCAAGCAGATGGTCGACAGAGCAGGTAAATCAGATATTGGAAGATATCGAGAGCATGTGCTTTAGCCAATAAAGCCGTTGGGATAAAAGTTTGCCCTATGCGGAATTCTCATATAATAATAGTTATCAATCTAGTCGAAGATGTCTCGTTTGAAGCCTTGTATGGCGAAAATGTAGAACACCGTTATATTAGTCGAGACCGAGAGAGTCAAGTATTCGGACGGATGTCTTAAAGTTAGCAAAAGATCAAGTTCGCTTAATCCGAGACCGATTGAAAGCAGCCTGAGACTGGACAAAGAGTTATCGCGATAATCGTCGAAGAATGTTGGAATTTAAGCGAGCGATCATGTGTATCTAAAAGTGTCACCTATGAAAGGGATGCGTCGATTCAAAGTCGATGGTAAGCTTGCCCCAAGGTATATTGGACCATTTCTAGTTATAGCAAGAAGAGGTGAAGTCGCTTATCGGCTAGAACTTCCTCCTCGATTGTCGATGTACATGATGTATTTCATGTATCACGATTGAAAAAGTGTTTGAGAGTACAGAGGAGTTGATACCTTTTGAGGATGTTGATTTAAAAGAGGACTTGACGATTATTGAAATTTCTGTCAAGATTTTAGAAGAAGCGAGCGCCACACAAGAAACAAGACTATCAAATTCTCAAAGTGCAATGGAGCAACCGTCGTAATCGAAGCAACACAGGAGCGAGAAGAGGATCTTGAGCGAGTTTCTAATCTATTTCTCAGTTCTTAGAATCTCGGGTGAGATTCCTTCTAAGGGGGTAGGTTTGTAACATCCCAATTTTTGCTTTTATTTTGAAGAAATAATTTTAAATTAATAATTTCCAATTATCTGGAATTTTCAGAATTTAAAGTTTCTGTTGAAAAGAAAATTTAATATCAAAATAAGTTGGAAATATTTTTAATATGTTTAAAACATTATCGATGAATTATGTGAATTTTTCTGGAATTTTGGAATTTATTTGGTATTTTTCTGAGTATTTTAAAGTCTCCTACTGATTTCTGAAATATATAAAAGATTTAAATATCAAAATCTCCCTCGGGCTGACACTTGTCAAGCATCCGAGCCCTTCCTCCCCGGCCCGAACCGATCCCAGCCTTCGGTGCCTTATCCCGCCTCCTCTCTCTCGCGGCGCCAAGTGTCGCACATCCAAGCGATAGCCATCCACGCCGGCTAATACTCAAAAGGGTAAACTACCCTTATTGGGTAGGTGAGCCTCCCCTTGGCCGGTTACCACCGCGCGCTCTCTTCCCTCCCGCTCCTCGCTGCGTTCGAGCCCGCTCGCGCGAGGTTGAGTTTCTTTTTTGATTTGCGGCGACAAGCGGGCCCCACTGTCATAGATCGAGTGCGTGGACTCACCGCCGGTGGTCCCACTGCCGAGCCGTTGTCCCCGACGCGTGTCGTCATCTTGACCGTTCATGATTGCCGTATTAGATCGCAGCCGCCCATTGCCACTTAGTACACCCCATCGGCTCGATTTAAATCCGATTGCGGATTGAATCTCCACGCATCTTTTCACTTACCCTTCACTCATCATCCTCGGCCTTGATTACTTTCCTCTGCGCGTCGTGCATCCGAGCCGTGGCCGTCGCCTTCTCCTTCCCTCTCTCAGCGACATGCGGGGCCCATCGGCGATCGTCTTCCCGCCACCTTCTTCCTCCCGCGTCTACGCCGCCGCCATGTCAAAAAGCGAAGCTTTAAAAGCTTGGTTTCTTGGCCAATTATTTCCGCGCTAATGCACATTCAAATAGCCGCCTTCCAACCGTTTACGCATTATTTTCTTTAATTATGCCTCGTGCGCCGTCGCCTTCACTCTCGGGCGGTTCCAAGTCGGCGAGCGAAGCCGCTGCCGTTACGGCCTCATTCCTCTATAAAACCCGGCCGAGCGTGTCTCGGTTCCCTTTCGCTGTCTCCACCTCCAATTGCCCTTGTCGAGCCGAGCCCTCCTGCGCTTGATTTCCTCCGCGGCCACCTTCAACTCCGGCGAGCAATCGCCGCGCCTCAAGCCTTCCCGAGATTCACGGTGCATCTCGGCGTTCTTTGGTGCCGGCGATCTCGGCGACCACTTTTCGAGTTATTGCGACCGGAACCCCTCGCCGCCGTGAAGCTCTCTCGGCCGCCGCCCCTTTTTGCCGTCTCGTCGATCCGACCATCCTCGATAGCGCGCAAGGTACCGAACATTCCTCGTCTCTCCCTCTTGCTTTTGCGCACATCATCGGCCGCGCCGCCGCGGAATGCCGGTGACCCTCGGGTCTGCGGCGCCTCCGTCGGCCGGCGTGCCCGCGTCGGTGGCTGCGTCCGGGTAAGCTGACGTGGATGCCACCGGGATGCCGTGTCGGCACAAAACCCGCCACGCCCGGCATTCCACACACCGCCCGCCACGCCGCCGTCAGACCGCGTGGCGCGGTGGCGACCACGTGTATGCCACGTTGCTCGCCGACCTCCGCCGATAATCCTTAAGAGGATTACCTACCCTTATGGGGTGGCGGTGCCTCTCGCTCACTTGGCTAGCGCCGCTCTCTTCCCCTCCCACTCCTCGCGGCGTTCGAGCCCGCTCGCGCGAGGTTGAGTTTCTCGTTTTATCCGCGGCGACACAGGTCCCACCCGTCGTGACCACCCTGCGCTATTCAGCGACAAGTGGGTCCCGAGTCCATGGGTCCCATGCGTCGAGACTCATTTTAAATGAAATTGCTGACCAGTGGACCCCACATGTCAGAGATTTCCGAATTTCTGGATTTATTTAAATCTGAGATTTTCAAATAGCCATATCTTTTTCATTTTAGCTCCAAATTGGTCCATTCAAATTTCTAAATTCATCTAAAATTTCAATCTTTCAATTGGTATATTTATTTTCAATTTTTGAATTTTTATTTTATTTTATTTATTTGGATTTCTCGATTTACGTGTAGAGACCGATTTGTCCGAGCAACCTCAAGAGCAAGTTGTGGAAGATTTCAACCAGACACAGGAAGGCAAGTCTCCTTTGACCATTTTGCTCCTATGTTTTGCAAGTTTCCTTTGATCAACTTGCTCCAATGATTTATAAAATGATTAGGTAGTTATTTTAAAATTATTGCATGCTTATGTTATATCAAGTGATAATTTGATTTAGAAAATTTAGTTAAATACCCAATTTGCTATACCTTCCATTGAAAATTGTTTATCTTGTACCATTGTCAACTTAGGATATCCCTTTGACTCAATAATGAGTTAGTGTTACAATTGTTGAATGTTTAAATACTAGCAAATGCTTAGCGTAGCAAATAAATATAATAATGTTCAAATGAGTAGCATGTTTATCAAATGTTTTGATGAATGATTTGTTTGAACATTGGTAATGGATGTTACCATTGTTAAATATTTTGTTTGAACATTGGTAATGGATGTTACCATTGTTAAATATTTTGTTTGAAAAGTGGTAATGGATGTTACCACTGTTAATTTGAAAATAAAAATGAAATTCAAAGGGAAAAGTTGACAAGGGTGGATGGAAGGTTTGGTGATGCGATTAGCACGAGAATTGTTGGGTTTGTGAATGAGCCACCTGGTCGATTAAGGACCGACGCTTGTGTTTGTCCAAACTGAGCAAAACAGTACAACCACAAGTCTATATGGGTGCGACCTAGCTAACTACCCTATAATAGTGTAGTTTAGATATCACCCGTGGTGTATTGAGTGCCGAGTGTAATCTGGTTACTCATAGTGAGGGACAGGGTTTCTTGTACTCATATGGCGCAGAGGGGCTCCAACTCGTGGATTCGAGTTGTGGTGAAACCTTAGCGGGTGGTATTTAAACTATCTTTGGAGTAGGCGAAAGGCTTTGTGATAATTTATCGGGTCTCATGCCAAAGGAAGCGTGTTGACTATTAAGATAATTTATCTCTTGTGGGTAAAGTGTACAACCTCTGCAGAGTAAAACTATTCGAATAGCGTGCCCACGGTCAAGGGCGAGCAAAGAATGCATTCACATGGTAGAAGTTTTGGTTTTGATTTCAAAACAAAATGAGTTGGAGAAAACTCGGGAGTAGTATAACTCTCGTGATGTTGGATCGGGGTGTAACTGAGGTTTTGAAAATTGGTGTGATGGCTCGAGATATTAGTGTTGGTAGTTTAACCTTCACTAAAGTACTTATCAATTTCGATTATTAAAACAAGTTGTTTACAAAATGGCTTTTAAAGTAATTATGTAGATTTGAAATAAAATGCTGATTTTTGCAAATAAACCATATAGCCTTCCTTTGTGAAACCTTACATCTATGCATTTTCCCAAGACTTGCGGAGTACATTTTTGTACTCACTGTTGCTCTATAAATATAAAAGAGAGAATGAAGAAGATCAAGCTGGAGAGTATGACTTGCGTAGAATGTGGATGCGGTGGATTCTTCTCGGATGCCTAGGATTCGTTTCCCAGTCAATTGCCTGTGGCGATTGATGGGTCGATGCTTATCTTCATTTGCTTCCATTGTGTTTATTTTTGCTTGAGGTTCTCGTGAACCTTAGTAAGGCAATGGCCTTTGTAAAACTTGATTACTATTGTAATAAAGCGTTGTTGGCAATGTATCATCTTTTCTGTTTGAACTGTGTGTACTAGCATTGATCTGCAGGACTAGTACAAGAATACACTGTGGAGTGCAGGAGTTTCTACTCCGGCTCTCACACCGGTGCTAGTGGAGAGATGTCAGCACAAGGAGTTGCGCACAAAGCCATCCGTCGCCTTTGCAAGCTATACAAGATCAACATGGCCAGACTTATCCGGAAGTTCAAGGAGCAGTTTGGAGTCGCCGAGAGACTACGAGCGATCAGGAGGAGCCCGACCGCGATCGCCGATACCTTTACCGTCGCCTACACCGCCGAGCCCCGGACCGAGACGTCGTATCACCGGTGATCGTCGAGCATATTTTCGGCAATTCCAACCAGTCCCAGTTCGATCGAGAAGCGATGTTGCCGGTCCGCCTTCGTGGGTTGTCTACAGCGATCGGAGGATGACGTAGTGTACCTATTTGTCGAACCAGCAGTGGAGCCTTGGATTAGATAGTGCGAGTAGACACGTTGGATTTTATTTGCAGTTGTGTGCAATGTGAGCTGCAAATATTGCCTTAAAAGCATTATATTGCGATCATATCAATCTTTTAATGGAGTTAATTTTGTTTAGTTTCTTTGTTAGCCTTTTTGGCTAAGTGTTTGTTTAGTTTAGATTTCCATTAGCAAAACCCCCTTAGACGCATTTACCTCTTACCTATGCTTTTCCCTCTCGTCTTTTACCTTTGGTCAGTCAGCAGTTGTTTTCTTTTCAGAGCAAGATGGTTGATACCAGGAACTCTTTGAGCCGCAACCAGGTGAACCAGGACCCAGAGAGCAGTGCGGCGCAGCCAGTTCCGCCGACCTTGGACCCCGCTCTCAGCCAATTTTTGGTGGCCCAGACTCAGATGATGCAGACTATGATGCAAAATATCGAGCTATGATGCATGACGGCACTGTGGAGCCGATCGCCACCGGCACCTTGTCGCAGCTCACTCACGCAGAGTTTATGAGGACGAGACCGCTGTTTTCTCGATTCGTCGAGCCTTTGGAGGTCGGCGATTGATCTGTTGATTGAGAAAAAATTGAACTTGGCCTCGGCACCGCGAGGAGATGGTGTTGTATGCAAGACACGGCTTGAGGACCAAACAGCGAGTGGTGGGAGAACCTCGTGCAGCTCATGAGGATCAGAACAGCATCACATGGAAGGAGTTCGCCAAAGCCTTCCATAACGCCCACGTCTTAGATGGAGTGGTCGAGATGAAGAAGAAGGAGTTCAGAATTTGTGAGAAGAATGCCATCGGTGGTGAATACCTCAATAAATTCACTCAGCTTAGCTCGCATCTGGCGCAGGACGAGCCACGCATGCAGCTCGCCAGAAGAGGTTCAAGAAGGGCTTGAACCCAGCTTTGAAGGTGCAGGTCGTAGGCAACGACTATGCCAATTTTCATTTGTTGGTGGACAAGACCATTCTCATTGAGGAGAGTCACTGCGATCTCGAGAGTCGCAAGAGGAGGATGATCGGCAGAATCCCGGTCTCACCGATCCACAGAGGCCTCGCTTTGGTTCATACCGGCTGCCACGAGTGCCTCAAAGAAACAGCGATAGCGATAGCAGCAGCAGCAGCAGGCGATCGTCGACTACAGGACCCGGCTCGGACCGCGTCGATTTGATCGAGACAGCGTCCGGTGGTTCCCGGTCAGCAGAGAAGAGCAATAACTCAGCGGCGTCTCATCACTTGCTTCAAGTGTCATGAGGTGGGACACTATGCTAGCAAGTGCCCCCAGAGACAGACCCCGACACCAGTTCGCTTCGACTTGGGAGCCACACCCGGTCGGACTCCTACCCTAGGAGTAGGGCGAGGAGCACCCGGCATTAGGGCGAGCGCCAGACGGTGGTGAGAGGTCAGGTGAACCACGTCACCGCAGAGGATGCCCAGGCAGCACCAGATGTTGTGATCAGTACATTTCTAGTACATTCAATTCCTGCTACAGTTTTGTTTGATTCTGGAGCTTCGCATTCATTTGTTTCTCGGAGTTTTGCTTTAAAGCAACAATTAAAAAATGTTGCTCTTGGATCTGTTCTTTTAATCCAATCCCCCGGTTTCGAGTTGAGATCCAACCTAGATTGTCTAGGAGTTAGGATAACCATTCAGGGGGTTGAGTTCAGGGCCGACCTGATTTTGTTGGATATGCAGTCCCTAGATGTAATCTTGGGGATGGATTGGCTTCAAAAGCAGCAGGTAGTGTTAGACTGTGGGAGCAGAGCAGTGACCTTAACCAATTCAGATGGGGTTAAGGTGCAGTTCGCAGCCAGTGAGTGTCAGCCAGAGTCGGTCATGGTTTGCGAGCAAGGTGATCGATTGGAGGGCGTACGGTTGTCGTGGAGTACCCGATGTGTTTTCGGATGATCTTCCAGGTATGCCACCAGAGAGAGGTTGAGTTTCTGATTGAGCTTGTACCAGGTACCGCCCCAATTTCCAGGAGACCCTATCGGATGCCAGCTAATGATTTAGCAGAGTTGAAGAAGCAAATTCAGAGCTTTTGGATAAGGGTTACATCAAACCGAGTTCATCCCCGTGGAGAGCGCCAGTGTTGTTCGTCAAGAAGAAGGATGGTAGTCAACGCATGTGTGTGGACTACAGAGCACTTAATGAAGTCACCATCAAGAATAAGTACCCTTTGCCCAGGATCGATGACCTGTTTGATCAGCTTAAGGGAGCAGGAGTTTTCTCCAAGATTGATTTGAGGTCGGGATATCATCAGATGAGGATCCGAAAGGAGGACATACCCAAGACAGCCTTCTCGACTCGTTGTGGTCTATACGAGTTCACAGTGATGTCTTTTGGTTTGACCAATGCCCCAGCTTATTTCATGTATCTGATGAATAATGTGTTCATAGAGTATTTGAACAAGTTTATCGTTGTGTTCATTGATGACATTTTGATTTACTCCAAGGATGAGAGAGAACATGAGGAGCACTTGAGATTGGCATTGCAGAAGCTGAGAGATAATCAGTTGTATACTAAGTTCAGCAAATGTGAGTTTTGGATGAAGGAGGTCGCCTTCTTAGGTCATGTGATGACAGCAGAAGGAGTCGCAGTTGACCTTGGGAAAGTGAGAGATGTGTTGGATTGGCAATCACCTACTTCAGTTACCCAGATCAGGAGTTTTCTGGGTATGGCAGGATATTATCGTCGCTTCATTGAGGGATTTTTCAGTGTAGCCAGACCTCTCACGCAGTTGCTCAAAAAGGAGAAGAAATTCACTTGGACGCCAGAGTGCGAGAAAAGTTTTCAGAAACTTAAGGAAAGTTTGACCACAGCCCTAGTGCTTGTGTTACCGGATATAAATAAGGATTTTGAGATATATTACGATGCCTCTCGCAAAGGTTTGGGTTGTGTTTTGATGGAAGACAAGAGAGTGGTAGCCTATGTCTCACGCCAGTTGAGACCGCATGAGGAGAACTACCCTACTCATGACTTGGAGCTAGCAGCCGTAGTACATGCTTTAAAGATTTGGCGTGACTATCTGATGGGTAATAGATGTGAGGTTTACATGGATCATAAGAGTCTGAAGTACATCTTTACCCAGTCCGAGCTTAACCTCAGGTAGAGGAGGTGGTTAGAGCTGATAAAGGATTATAATGTTGGCATACATTATCATCCAGGGAAGGCCAATGTGGTTGCAGATGCCTTGAGCAGAAAGGTATATTGCAATTCAGTGATGGTTCGAGAGAGTCAGCCCGCGCTGCATGAGGAATTTCAGAAGTTTAGCCTTGAGTTGGTTGAGCCAGAATTTTTGGCAGCTATGGAGTTGCAGCCTACTTTGGATGGTCAGATTCGTCAGGCTCAGTCAGATGATGAGGCTTTTCAGCGGATCAAGATGAACTTAAGTGAAGGTAAAGAGTCAGGGTTTACATTGGATGACCAAGGAACTCTGTGGTTCAAGCAGCGGTTGTGTGTGCCCAACAAGCTAGAGTTAAAGGAAGTGTTGTTAAAAGAGGCTCATGAGTCGTTGTACTCGATTCATCCAGGTAGTACCAAGATGTATCAGGATATTAAGGATAAGTATTGGTGGCCAAGCATGAAGCGTGAGATCGCTGAGTATGTGGCCCTTTGTGATGTTTGTCAGAGAGTAAAGCGAGCATCGAGACCAAGCGAGCTTCTGCGCACCATTAAAGTCTCTGAGTGGAAGTGGGAGGAAATTGGTATGGACTTCATAGTCGGTCTGCCTAATACCAAAGAGGGCTATGATTCGATTTGGGTCATCGTGGATCGATTGACCAAGGTTGCTCATTTTATTCCAGTTAAGACAACCTATAGTGGTGACAGATTAGCAGAGCTATATATGTCGAGGATTGTCAGTTTGCATGGTGTGCCCAAGAAGATTGTGTCAGATCGTGGATCGCAGTTCACCTCCCATTTTTGGGGTAGTTTCTATAAGGCTATGGGAACTCACCTGAACTTCAGTACAGCATATCACCCTCAGACAGATGGTCAGACAGAGCGAGTGAATCAAATTTTGGAGGACATGTTGAGAGCATGTGTGCTCGATCATGGGTCCAAGTGGGACAGTTGTTTGCCTTTTGCGGAATTCTCATACAACAACAGTTATCAGACCAGTTTGCAGATGTCACCGTTTGAGGCATTGTATGGCAGGAAATGCAGGACCCTTCTCAATTGAAAAGAGACGGGGGAAGGACAGGTTTTTGGTCCAGATTGTTTGAAAGAAACTGAGGATAAGGTCCGATTGATACAGGAAAGGTTGAAAACTGCCCAGGCCAGACAGAAGAGTTATGCAGATACCAGACATCGAGAGATGAGTTTTGAGCCAGATGATTTTGTGTATCTCAGGATCACACCATTCAAAGGTGTGAAGAGGTTTCAGTTAAAAGAGAAGCTTGCACCGAGATATGTAGGTCCGTTCAGGATTCTGAAACGCAGGGGAGAGGTTGCTTATCAGTTGGAGCTACCTGCGTCCTTCAGTGGGGTACATGACGTCTTTCATGTGTCCCAGCTGAAGAAGTGTCTGCGTGTGCCAGAGGAGGTCGTGCTAGTTGAGGCCGTTGACTTGCAGGAGGACTTGTCGTACAAGGAGCACCTAGTCAAAATTTTGGAAGTGTCAGAGCGAGTCACCTGGAATAAAGTGGTCCATTTTTGCAAGGTCCAGTGGAGCAACCATTCCGAGGAGGAAGCAACCTGGGAGCGCGAGGAGGACCTCAAAGCAGAGTTTCCAAACCTATTCTTGTAGTTCACCCAGATCTTGGGGTCGAGATCTCGTTTAAGGGGGTAAGGTTTGTAACATCCTGTTTTTCTGCTATTTTTAAAGCTAGGATTTTAAAAATGAATTTTCTGGAATATTCTGAAATTAATTCAAGCTTCAAATGAATTTTTAGAATTTTTAATGATTTAATATGATTAAAATAAACATTAACATAAGTTTAAAATATTTTATTTCGATTTTTCAGGTCTCAAGGAATTTTTTGGTATTTTTGGTGAATTTTTGGGATTTATTTGCTATTTTCTAGAGCTCCTGAAAAGTTTATTTGAATTTCTGAAAAAAGAAAAGAAATGGGAAAATCTCCCCGCCGCCCGATCCCTCCTCCCTCCACGCGTCAGCCATCCAGGCCACGCTCACCCCGCGCAGCCACTCCCGCCTTGCCTCCCTCCCACCCCAATGCACCGCGCATCGCGCATCACGCCGCCACGCGGCTGGCACGCGCGCGCCGCCGGTCCGCGCTGCGCCGTGGCCCGCTCGCCCGTCCGCATTCCGCTCGCGCCGTGGCTCGATCTCGCCCGTCCACACCCCACTCTCGCGCAGAACCCTAACCCGTGCCCACCGTCCGATCTACCCACGTGGCCGCATCTTAACCGTTCAAACCGCGTCGCGCGCCATCTCATCGTGCATCGAGCCAAGGCTCGGATCGTACCACGCCCGCCTCCGTGCCGCCGGATCCACCCGCCGCCGCATGCCCGCTCTCGCCGCCGCGCGCCCGCCGAGTCGCGGACCGCGCGCCTCCTCGCCAAGTCGCGCTGCCACACATCGCCCATCGCTCGCTTCGCGCCCCCGCGCCATCACATCGCCCACACCCGTCCGTCCCGTCGCGCCAGGCGGCATCGGCTCGCGCACGCGCCGCGATCTCCTCGCGGTCGAAGCGGCTAGCGCGCCACGCGCCGCGATCGCGCGTCAGCACCCTCCCCCGTGGCACTGTTCCGTGCACCAGGTTCGCGGTGGACCGGAGATCCCGTGGACCGGGTCCATAACATAGTAACTTTTCCGATTTTCCCGATTTTATTTAGATTAAATTTTTCGAGAGCCCGTTCTCCTCCGTCCTAACTCTGATTGACCCCGTTCTTTTTTCTAAATTCATCTAAAATCGAGCCCTAGCTGTTGGTTCTAGTTTCATGATTTTTAGAGTTCATTTGCTTATTATTTTATGTATTTCTTTTGTTTCAGTCATTTTCTCCCTCGTTAGATTCGGATTCCGGAGGAGCAGGTTCTACGCCCGAAGACCAGGAGTACCTCGCTGAGCATAACCAAGGCAAGTCGTGTCCTTTGATCTTGTTGAACCCAGTTTGCAATCTATTATTTATTTATTTTGTTTTAAATTACATTGCATCGCTATTTTTATTCAAACCCTTGTATCGGTAGTTACCGTCCCAATTTGAATCTATCCCTCCTTGATATTTTGGAATGTCATGATACCATTGTCACCATAGGTTGGGAAACATACTAGTGATGCTAGAATACTTGTCACATGGGTTGGTACGATTAGACTGCTTAGCTATCTTATACTTACGTTTGGTCTCATCATCGCATGTTAATTAATAATTTGACTTAATGATATATGAAACTGTGGTTGGTGCCACGTTTATTAAAATTTGTGCCACGTCATTGGTGTGTCGTTGGCTTGGTTATACAAATTGGTTTCACGCTCGGGCGAGTGATCGTGCAGTAAAGGGGGAGGTGCATGTGCACTTCGGGGGGATGTGGTAGCCTCGCCCAGGTAATGTTAAGGACTTAACTTTGTGCGTCATTGATCTGAGCTTAATCGTGCAAACCACATGTCTAGTATGAGATAGACCTGGCTGATTAATTTGTAATATTTCAATTTCAATTATGCCGTTGTGATGAACATGGTTGCTGATTTCCATGTGGCGCAAGGGGTGTGATCACGAAACCTAGCGGGCGGGATTGGGTTGAGGTAGAGCATTGTAAAGGCCTTGTTGTGATTTCGAGATCGAGGCTAATCACATCGTGTGGGTACAGTTGTGCAACCTTTGTAGAGTGTAAAACTATTCGAATAGCCGCGTCCTCGGTCATGGACAATGCTCGGTGATTTCACACGAGGGGTAGTGTTTTCATTTATAACTTGGTGATTTATGTTGGAGGTGGACAGATAGTTCACTGTTGGTTTAGCTTGTGAATTGGTGTTCACAAGTGGTTTATATTTATTCCTTTGATTATTTTATTATTATTGTTTTCCTTTAAATTACGCTTTCAATCTATTTATTATATTTATTGTGAAATGCCTTTTATGCAAATTAACCTTTCAGCTTTCCTTTGGTAAGCCTTGCATATTATATTGCATTCATTTGTTGCAAACGACATGCTGAGTACCAATGTACTCACGGCTTTACGCCTATGTTGCTCAGTTGAGGGAGAGGAGTACTATCAACAGGAGGTTCCAGAAGGAGAGTACTATGACGACTTCACGGATTAGGCTTCGTTCTCCACTCGATAGTTTGTGGGCTTGTCGATTGGCTGCTATGCTTTATTTTGGATTTCCGCTGCTATTTTGTTAAGCCCTTCCGGCTAGAGATATTGTAAGCTTGGCCATAAAGTCGTACCTTTGAGATTTTATCGATATTCGAGTTTCCCTTTATTATTATCGTGTGTATGACTGTGATTACATCTATGTTTGACTGTGTGCACTAGCGTGATCCTGGACTAGTGCAGATTACACAGAGAGACCGAATTTGCATATTCGGTTCTCGACAGTTTTCTCCCCTTCCATCCTTCGTAGGGTGTCTCTGAAGGACTACGGGTAGGCTACACTAGCGCATATTAAAAATTTCTACCCGTAAACCAAGATCACTGCAGTTATAGATCACGGTCTTACCACTGGACGCGCAGTGCGGAAGATGATGCGAGACGTCGGGCGAGTAGTCGTACTACTTCCTCGTTTGCGGTTCGTCCAAACGCTACAGATGCAGCGCCGCCAAAGGTATCCACACGTACGGGAGGAAGCGACGCACGCTGGATTACTAGATCCGCGCGAGCGACAAGGGCGTGGGAGGGGTGGCAGCCAGGGTTTGAGGATGTCACGAAAAACTCATCACTAACCCTGTGCGCCCCTGCCCTCCTTTTATAAACGTCCTTACAATGGGCTTTTACGAATAGAGGCCCATTAGGTCTCAATGCCCAGTCCAACTCGGATCCAATCCGAATTAGGCTTCAGCCCTTAAGTGTGTGACCCTATAGGTTCACATATGTTTAGACATGACGCGAGTACACCTACTCGGTCAATAGTTGGTAGCGGCCTCTAGCAAGACGTACCAACTCCTAAACGCACATAAAGATCATATCGGATGAACCATCACAACGTTATGTACATGCCAATCCTTTTGTCTCACGATATTCGGTCGAGCTCCAAGCTGACCACTCTTTCTCGATCCTGTGATTCGAAATCCCTTACTAGGTTAACTCTTAACCTTAAGTAGCATGGCCATGCATTTCTGGATCCGATCACTCGAGGGGCCCAGAGATATCTCTCTTAGGTAGAGAGGGGCAAATCCCATCTCCACTGACCATGCCTTGCAGCATGCTTCATGACAAACCCGAAAGCTACCTTTATAACTACCCGATTCATTTGAGTAGCGTTTGATAGCCCCTAAGTAGGTCGATTCACATCCCAATTACATGCGACAATCTCAGGTCTGAGGACAAGGCGTACACATTGTGTAGAGAGAATCATAAGTATAATAGCTATGTCTCATGTTGGGTCGGTCTAACTCCATGTCTTAAACATGTGTCCACATTATTGGTTTGACATCTCCATGTCTATGACCTGTGAAACATGGTCATCAACCGATACATGTGCTAATCCATCATTCACGTGTGTCCTTACATGAACTCCGACTAGGGACAACTTTAGAATAACCATACAAGTAAAGAGTTTCACAAACAAGTCACATACTTGTTCATCAATACAAAGGTAATATTCAAGGAACATTTATTAAATCATGGATACAACGAAATATCATCATCTCTATGATTGCCTCTAGGGCATATTTCCAACAGTCTCCTCCTGATTGCGAGGTGGAACCCTATTTAGAATGTAGTTAGCTATGAGAACTGCCTCACCCCACCAATAGTCCGGCATACCTGAACTCTAGAGCATGGCATTAATCAAGTCACAAAGAGTTCGATTCTTTCTTTCGGCAATTCCATTTCATTGGGGTGAGTAAGGTGGAGTAATCTCATATATTATTCCACTTTCTTCACAGAATTGAGAGAATTCATTTGAGACGTACTCACCTCCTCGATCCGACCGTAACCGTTTGATTTTCTTTTCTTGTTGATTTTCAACTTCATCTTTATAGACTTTAAAATATTCAAGTGCTTCATCTTTCGACTTAAGTACATTAATGTAACAATACTTAGTCGCATCATTTATGAGAGTTATAAAATAGCGCTTGTCACCTTTAGTTAATGTTCCATTCATCTCGCAAAGATCAGAATGGACAAGTTCAAGTAGAGAAGTGATCCGCCCTTCAACGCTATGAAAAGGTTTTCGGGGTTACTTTGCTTGCATACACACTTCACATTTTGAACCTTTCTCATAATTATAACTTAGAATTAAATTCATTTTGCTTAACCGCATAATAGCTTCAAAATTAATATGACACAAACGTGAATGCCAAATATCATGAATTTTTTTACAATGGGAAACATTGCAAATGGTTACATTGTTAGCATCAAGAATCGACAAGCGGAACATGCCTCCGCTATCATAGCCTTTGCCCACAAAATTTCCAAACTTAGTCAACACGACCTTACTGGACTCAAATACAAGCTTTATTCCCTGCCTACACAACATCGACCCGCTTAGAAAGTTGCGAGTCATTGTAGGCATATACAGTACATCCTTGAAGATGAGTGTTTTACCCGAGGTAAGCTTCAGGCAAACCTGTCCGATTCCACATACTGTTGCAGCGGCTCCATTCCCATTAGGACGGATCCACCACCTTCACCCTGAAATGAAGAAAAACACAATCGATCAGCACAGATATGTCTAGTAGCACCTGTATCAATCAACCAATCAATTGATAGATTTGCCATAAAGGCCTGAGATACGTACTCTTCCGAACTAAAACTGGCCAGTGCGACATTTACTTCGGCCTTACGGCTCTTATGCTGACCGGGAGTAGGACCTTTGCCTTTGCGATTGCGGCAATGGTTGGCCTTATGTCCAGCCTCCTCACAAACAAAGCAGACTATGTCCTCCTTTTTCTTCTTTATTTTCTTGGGTTGGAGCTTGACTGGGGCTGATTCTTGAATTTTGGTTTCCCAGAGCCTCCAGCATTCTTGACTTGAACTTGATGAGCTTGGACTTAAGCCTTTCCTGCACCGTCACCGGCTCTAGCACGTTCTTCGACATTTATAGCTGCTGACAGCTCCTTGAGTGTTAAGCGCTCCTTCATATGTCGACGAGCGGTCACGAAGTCATGCCACGAGGGCGGTAACTTAGCCAAGATGACATTCACTTGGAACTTCTCTGGTAGGGTACAGTCGTACTGACTTAAGTTACGTACATAGAGTTGAAGCTCATGGAGCTACTCCATCACCGACTGTCCTTCGATCATTTTGCAGTTCAAGTAGTTCGCAGTCACGAACGACTCATTTTCGTTATCTCCTTCGGAGTATTTCTTTTCAAGTTTGTCCCACAGAAGCTTGGCGTTTGTGAAGTTGACATATACATCGAACAACTGGTTGGACAAGACGGCTAATAGACGGGCTAATACCGAGTTATTTGCATCCTCCCACCACATCATTTCAGGGATCTCCAACGGAAACGCCAGAGGATTTGAAATGACCCAAAAGAGTTTGAGATCGGTCAGCCAGAGTTTCGTCTTAGCCTGCCACCTCTTGAAGTTCGCACCGTCGAAAACTTCAGGCTTAACGACATCGATGATGAAGCCATTACTTTGAAAATAGGTTTTCTAGATTGTTGTAATAGTTGCAGTATAAGCATATATAGCAATATAATTCCAGTATAATTATATAAACATAGACATGATATCAATCCAAATACAAATGATATAACATGTATGTAATCATATGATTTGAGCATGTCATTTGAAATATAACACATGTTCATTAACGAAAGCAATAAATTTCTAAATGTGAACATGTATGCTAATGTATAAAACATGTATTAGTTAAGACTAGCAAAAAGCTCAAGTTTTAATTGAATATTTGTGCTATCAGATTGTAGGGTTACACAAGATTATTTCTTGGCCGTCCCGCTACTAAAGTCATATGCTCGTCATTAATTGGATATATCACAGAAATTATCAAACCTTTGAGCTCTAAACAAAGTCTAATAGCCTCAAGTTTCAAAGATGTATTCAATCATATAATTTTCGGCCAGCACAACATGTAAGTAAAGATGGTCACTTGATGTTGACTAGTATGTAAACAAATATAACTTGATCTCTTACTGATTGTATCAATCAAATTACTCTATCATGTGATAGCTATTTGAAAAACATACTTACAGTCAACATTTGAATTAAACGGCCCATCAATATACTAATGCCGAAAACAAATGACTGTTGATTCAATGATCAAACCTCTTATTTGATAATTCGACAAGACAATAACTTCAGGTATCAATGTTCTAGAGCTCAAAGATTTAACATCCAATTTCAGTATATGACTATTACATCATCGAGCAATACAACCCACAATACTCTTTGCAATCACAATATATGAACAAGCCTCAAATTGCAAAGAACTTAAAACTGTATACTCACAAACTGGTGATATTCAAAATCACCACGAAGATCACTGAGCTTGGCACGCTGGGTAGCGCTGTCCCAGAAAACCTATTGCCTCTACACACCACCGTGAGAGAGGGCAGTAGGCAACGAAGATACAAAGCCGCTTCGCCGGAATATATCCTCACACCGACGAATCGAGGTATGGGGATGCCACACATGTTCACGGCAGACGTCGGCCAAGTGCCTCGCTGTTGAGCACCGAAGGGGACGAAGTTGCCACACACAGGGCCACCACAGGAAACAAAGAGAAGTCAAGTGGAGGAAAAATCATTGCCTTTCTGCAGATGTCTCAAGGAAGAAGAGGCAAGCTCTTCTTGTAGCCGAGCAGGAGAGGAGGGGTTGTGCGGTGACTACAACAGTCGGGCCGAAGCCCGAGCCTACCACCTACGCCGTCCGCCTCCGTCGCGTGTCCGAAGACCGAGCCAGCCCGGGAGAAGCAGATCTGAGCAACCGCAAGGGAGCGCGTCGCACGGGCCACACGGGAGAAAGGGCGAGTGGGAGGACCTGGCTGCCGAGTGGACTCGCTGCCAGGCGCTGCCGTCGAATGCGCCGCTGCCACCAGGCAAGCCTCCGCCGCCGCCGGGCACGCCGCCACCGCCATGGACTCCTCTCTCGCCTTCTCCCCTTTCTACACTCGGGTTAGTCTGAGGAGGAGCTGAGCTCCTCCTTCTTATCCTCAGCTCGGCCCACCGACAGGTGGGCCACTCTTCTTTTTTTCATTTAATCAAATGAAAAATTCCCATTTTGCCCTTGGGCTTACAACAGAACCATGTCGGTCATCATGTACTCATGAGCAAGTTGTATTCACCTTTTGGGGTTTTGGCTCGGTTTTGGTGTACATCTCCTTCAAACTGAAAAAAAGTCTCAAATTTGATCATATTTTTCATGATCATTTATTGGAATAGGTTCACTATCTCCTATAGAAGATCACTGCAAAATTTTATATCATTTGGATCTACAGATCAAAAAATCTATCGATTCTTGTTTTTGACCTTGTGTTGAAATCATTGTTCATCGAGAAAAGATACTAAAGGAATACGCGTAGGCTACGAAAGCAGAAAACAAAACTTTTCTACCGCACACCCAAGAACATCATGCTAAGGAAGGATCATGGATTGTTACCACTTAGACGCGCAGCGCAGCGGAAGAAGAATTGGAAACCGATCCAATCACGTGCGTCGAGGTAGAAGTGGAAGTAGCCGATCGTCCCGAACAAATCGTCTCCTCCACGCACGCCGATCAACACTGCAACGAGCAGCGCCTCCACTGGTATCCACACGTCTGGGGCTGGAACGCCGATCGCGAGTGTACTAGCACTCGTGAGCAGCTGGGGTTTGGCTCGGGAGGTGGCGGCTAGGGTTTTGCTAGATGTTAAGCGGGCGAATCCCCTCGCCTCGCCTCCATATATATAGACCTCCTCACGTGGGCCTCGTGGACCGAGGCCCAATAGGAGTCTATTCGGATCTCTATCCGAATTGAGCCCATATCCGAATCATATTCGAATTAGTGTTCCAACCCGTTAAGCGTGCGACCTTGTAGGTTCACGTATACTTGGTCGTGACCCGGAAAGGCCTTTTCGGTTACCATGTTAATAGCGGCCTCTAGTAAGACATATTAACCCCAAAGTATATGTAAAGATCATATTGGCTGAACCTATAATGTTCTCTTATGTACGAATCCATTTGCCTCACGATATAGATTGAGCTCAAGGCGAGACCTGTGTCATCCTCTTAATAGCTCAATCACTCTCTCGATTCCGTGATGGATTATAAACTTATGATTGATTCCTCAATCACCTTGGCATGGCCATGCACTTTTATAATCCATTACATCGAGGGGCCCAGAGATATCTCTCCCATAAGGAGGGGCAAATTCTATCTTGATCATTCACATCCCACTACATGTTTCATGGCAAACCCGAAGACTACTTTTATGACTACGATTCACGGAGTAGTGTTTAGTAGTCCCAAAATAAGCTACTACTCATGTTGGGAACCATGATGATCTCAAGTCTAAGGATTCTACATAAACACTACTTGAGACCAAGCGATGACACATGGAATCTCTGCAGTTGTCTCATGGCAGTCTATCCAACATATGTTCACTAACACATGTCCATATTATTGATTTGGTATCACCATACCATGATCCATGAGACATGATCATCAATCAATACATATGCTGATCTTTGTTTTTGAATCATATTTGTTCCTCATATGATATATGATCAGGGATCATTTAGAAATAGCAACATTTTAGTATTTAAGAGTCTCATGAATAAGTCACATACTCATTGATCAATAATGATGATGTCTATTCCAAGGAACAAAGTAATGTATCATAAACATAGTATGTGATATATACAACATCTCCATGTTGCCTCTAGGGCATATCACTAACAATCTCCCACTTGCACTAGAGTCAACCATGTAGGTATCTAATACCCATTGCCCTAGTGTGAGCCTCATGCTGACACTTGGTGTACTTTTTGTGTTGGTGTCTAACTGTAATCCCTTTTGTTTCTTCAGGTGGTATTCTTCCTATTTGGTGTCAGCATCCTTGGTTCCATGTCTTCGCAGGCTGCATTTAAAATAGGTAATGAAAAACATCAAGCTTTCCTTTTTAAATTCTACAAGGCATGCAGCATGAGCACATGACTGATGACATGAGGAATTTCCATGGCGACAATAGGTATTCCTCTGATTTTCATAGGCTTCAAAGCATATGAGAAATGGGAGGACACCATCGACAGCCTGGTCGGCGATGCTTGTTCAGTTGTTCTGCATTTTGGTCCTAGCCAGAAATCCTCAAGGCAGAAACCAACATAGACGAGGAGCTCGTGAACAATTGAATGGCATTGTTTAGCAGGATTAACTTATATTCAGCTATTGCTGTTTTTTTTTTCTCCCGAACTTTTTATGTTTATTTTCTTTTATTATTGTGTAATCATTTAGTCTCAGATGAAGGTTTCTAGAATTTTTCCTTGTGGTAATTGATATATGATACGGAGCTGTACCCTTTTTTTCCTTAAGAAGTTCTTCCCCCATTGTATTTTTCGACAAATGGATGCATATTGCAATAAGTTTGGTCAGAAGCTAGTTTACGATCCTATCGGCACCCTAGTAATTGTGTATTATGCTGATGATTACATCTCTGCAACTACCGATGCGGTTGTGTTTTTCCTTGCTGGTGATCTGGATTGCAGCAGTTGGACACGAATTTACACACGTGTGATTGCTCAGGAATGTGGTTCGGCCAAATGTGAACTAGTCTAAGGGGTGATCGTTTTAGCGATGGTTTCTAGTTTTTGGCTGAAATTTTATTGTAGCTGGCTTTTTTTATTGTAGCTGATTTGGCTTTTTGGGCATAATTAAATTTAAAAAAATATAAAAATAGAAAAAAATTGTTAGCCCATCACGGACAATGCAAAGGAACACGGGAAAAAAAGAAAAATGTAAAAAAGCCTAAAAAATCTAAAAAATTCAGAAAAAGATGAATTACTGAATAGTAAAAAAAAGCTGAAGTTAGAAGCTAAAGTTGAAAAAAAGTTGAAACGAGCGGATCGTGGAGGTCAGGTCGTGCGGGCTTTCGCATGTGTTGAAAAGTGATCCGAATTCGAATCCGTATCCGTGTAGGACTCCGTTTCCATATAGGATTTTAATTCCTTGTGGGATTCTATTTCCCACCACTATAAATATACTCTAGTAGTCCATAGGAAGAATAAGTCAAGAGAGAGTCTCTCCATTGTAATCTCTCCACATTATAGTGATTTGCCATCGAGCGCCCGTGGTTTTTTCCCGCAAGGGTTTTCCACGTAAAAATTCGTGTCTCTTGTCTCTATTCTTCTGTGCGTTATTTGCAACAAGTGGTATCAGAGCACAGAAGATTTAGAGCACATCAGATTCGAGAAAAAAAATTTCCGATCTCATCGAGTCCGAGACGCTGACGACTTCATCTCCGAGTCGAAGCGGCAGCAGCGCCCCTATTTTTTTTCCTCGCCTCGCGTGCGGCCGAGAGAAAAAGGATCGCAGTCCTCGATCGAAGCAAGGGAGTAGCACGGCGTCAGATCAAGCTGCGTGCGAAGGCAGCGAAAAAATCACGCTCTTGTGACGATCGACTAGAGGCCAGTGCAAAGAAAAGGAATCCGTGCCTCGGTCAAGACGCCAAAGAGGAAAGAAAAGGCAACAACAGGTGCCAAGAAAAAAAAGGTAGCAATCAAGTTTGCATGCAAATCAAACAAAGTTGCACGGAACCCGAGGCAAGCTTTGAAAAGTGCTATCAACAACAAAAAGGTGCGATGGTAGTTGCAAGGTCTATTAGCATGCTATGCTAGTTTTCTTTTTTGATGTTATTTTTTTTATAAGAATTGCTAAGTGCACATCGAAGCATACCAGGATTTTATAAATTGCTAGTTTTTTACAAGATTTCATACTAGCAAATATTTGGTTTTCTTCTGCATGGCAACCCTGAAATATGATCTTCCGTTGTTGGATCGCGACACGAGATTTTCTCTATGGCAAGTCAAGATGCGGGCTGTTTTATCACAACTTGATTTGGATGATACTCTTTTGGGGATCGACAAGATGCCAGCGACACTGTCCGCCGATGAGAAGAAACGTAAAGATCGTAAGGCCTTATCCCAAATTCATCTTCATCTATCAAATAATATTTTACAGGAGATTATGAAAGAGACATCCGCCGCCGCATTATGGCTGAAGCTGAGCAGATTTGCATGACCAAGGATCTGACCAGTAAGTTGCATTTGAAGCAAAAACTTTATTCACACAAGATGGCGGAGGGAGCCTCATTGTTGAACCACCTGACAACTTTCAAGGAAGTTGTTTCTGACCTCGAGTCTATGGAGGTAAAATATGATGAAGAAGATTTGGGTCTTATTTTGCTATGCTCTCTGCCTAGTTCATACTCTACTTTTAGAGATACTATTCTATATAGTCGAGATACTCTTACTCTCAGTGAAGTTTATGAAGCTCTGCATGCTAAAGAAAAGATGAAACTTATGGTTCCCGGTGGGAGTTCAAGTACGCATGCAGAAGGTTTGTCTGTCCGCGGCAGGCAATATGAGAAGAGTTCATACGACAATTCAAGAGGCAGAAGCAAAAGCAAATTCAGAGGCAGATCTAAATCCAGGAACAGGAAGTCATGCAGGTATTGCAAGAAAGATGGACATGACATATCTGAGTGCTGGAAGTTGCAGAACAAGGAGAAGAGAAATAATTATTTCAAGAAGGATCACAAGAGGATGAAGCTAAAGCCACCGTTGTCACCAAAGAAGGTTCTGATGGAGATGTTCTCATTGCCTTTGCCGGTAATTGCAAAACCGACGATGAATGGATTCTTGATTCAGCCTGCACTTTCCACATGAGCCCGAACCGTGAGTGGTTCGTTACCTATGAAGCTACGCCAAGTGGATCTGTGTTGATGGGTGATAATACACCATACAAGATTGCAGGCATTGGTTCTATCCAGATCAAGATGTTTGATAGCACCATCAGGACTTTGTCAGATGTTCGTCATATTCCAGATTTAAAGAGAAATCTTATCTCATTGAGTACTCTTGATGCTAAAGGGTACAAGTATTCCGGTGGAGGTGGAGTTCTAAAGGTCACCAAAGGTTCTCTTGTTGTGATGAAAGGTGATATGAAATCTGCCAATTTATATCATCTGCAAGGCACTACTATTTCAGGTAATGCTGCTGTTGTTTCAAATAAATCATCTAATTCTGATGCTACTAATCTTTGGCATATGCGTCTTGGGCATATAAGTAAAGCTAGAATGATGGAATTATGCAAAAGAGGACTTCTTGATAGCAAAAACATCGATAAGTTGAAGTTTTGTGAACATTGTGTTTTCGGCAAGCAAAAGAGGGTGAAATTTAGCACTGCGACTCACTCTACAAAAGGCATATTATATTATATTCACTCCGATTTGTGGGGAGAATCCCGCGTTCCATCACTTGGAGGTGCAAGCTACATGTTGACCATCATTGATGATTATTCGAGAAAAGTTTGGGCATACTTCATCAAACAGAAATCGGATGTATTCAACACATTCAAGGAGTGGAAGACTATGATCGAGAGACAAACTGGTAAGCATGTCAAGAAACTTCGTACTGACAATGGTTTGGAGTTTTGTTCAGGAGAATTTGAAGTTTTATGCAAGTCAGAAGGTATTGTGAGACATTACACCGTTCCAAGCACTCCTCAACAAAACGGTGTGGCCGAACGCATAAACAGAACCATCATGGAGAAGGTACGTTGAATGTTATCAAACTCTGGATTATCAAAGAGTTTTTGGGCTGAAGCCGCTTCCACTGCTTGTTATTTGATTAATCGGTCACCAAATTTGGCTATTGATAAGAAGACTCCAATTGAGGTATGGTCTGGCTCTCCAGCAGATTATTCAAATTTGAGAATATTTGGCTGTCCTGCTTATGCTCGTGTTAACAATGGTAAATTAGAACCTAGAGCAGTTAAGTGCATCTTCCTTGGCTATAAAATTGGTGTGAAAGGATATAAATTGTGGAATCCTGAAACTAAAAAGGTGGTTATTAGTAGAGATGTTACTTTTGATGAGTCTGCTATGTTGCATGATAAACCATCTATTGATGTTCCCGTTGAGAAGCAATCAAGCGTGCAGGTGGAACATATTATTGATTCAGGATCTACACCAGAAATAAATAAGGAAAATACTCCAGAAATTCCTATTGTTGTGCCACCAACACAACATTCCATTGCAGCTAATAGAGAAAGGAGGAACATTCAGCCTACTAAGAGATTTATTGAAGAAGCCAACTTTGCGGCTTATTGTCTAAATGTGGCAAAAGAAATTGAAGGTACTGCAGAACCTTCATCTTATTCAGAAGCTATCTCTTCTAGTGATTCAGAAAGGTGGATGGCTGCCATGCATGATGAGATGGAATCTCTTGACAAGAATGGTACTTGGGAGCTGGTCAAGTTGCCAATTGAGAAGAAACCTATTCGCTGCAAATGGATCTTCAAGAAAAAGGAATGTGTTTCACCAACCGAAGAGGTTAGGTATAAAGCAAGATTAGTTGCTAAAGGATACAGTCAAATTCCATGTATTGATTTTACAGATGTCTTTTCCCCTGTTGTGAAGCATAGTTCTATCCGCACTTTACTTAGCATTGTGGCTATGCATGATTATGAACTTGAACAAATGGATGTGAAAACTGCATTCTTACATGGGGAATTAGAAGAAGATATTTATATGGAGCAACCAGAAGGTTTTGTGTTCCAGGAAAGGAGAATTTTGCTTGCAAATTGAAGAAATCTCTTTATGGTTTGAAACAATCACCTAGACAAATGGTATAAGAGATTTGACTCCTTTATGATATCTCAGGATTTTAAAAGATCTAATTATGATAGCTGTGTTTATTTCAAGATTGTTAATGGTTCAGCTATTTATTTGCTCATATATGTTGATGATATGTTGATTGCTGCAAAAGATAAGGCTGAAATTTCAAAATTGAAGGCACAGTTAAGCAGTGAATTTGAGATGAAAGATCTCGGTGTAGCTAAGAAGATTCTTGGTATGGAAATCTTTAGAGATAGGAAACTTGGTAAACTATATCTAAGTCAAAAAGGGTATATTGATAAAGTTCTTCATCGTTTCAACATGCATGAGGCCAAACCTGTGAGTACTCTCTTAGCTGCATATTTCAAACTTTCTTCAGTATCATGTCCAAAATCTAATGATGAAGTGGAGTACATGTCTAAAGTCCCTTATGCGAGTGCAGTTGGTTCGCTTATGTATGCCATAGTATGTTCTCGCCCCGATTTATCTCAATCATTAAGTGTGGTTAGTAGATACATGGTTAATCCTGGAAAAGAGCATTGGAAAGCAGTTCAATGGATTTTCAGATATCTGCGGGGCACATCTAATGCTTGTTTACAGTTTGGAATGACTAGAGATGGACTCGTTGGTTATTTAGATTCTGATTTTGCTGGAGATTTGGATAAAAAAAGGTCTCTCACTGGTTTTGTATTCACTGTTGGAGGGTGTGCCGTAAGTTGAAAAGCAAGTTTGCAAGCTACCGTTGCCTTGTCTACTACAGAAGCTGAGTATATGGCTATCTCTGAAGTTTGCAAAGAAGCTATTTGGTTGAGAGGTTTATTTACTGAGCTTTGTGGAAGTACATCTTGTACTACAATATTTTGTGACAGTCAGAGTGCTATTTGCCTTACAAAAGATCAAATGTTCCATGAGAGAACAAAGCACATTGATATCAGGTATCACTACATTCGAGGTGTCATTACTCAAGGTGATATTAAAGTTTGCAAGATAAGTACTCATGATAATCCAGCTGATATGTTGACAAAGCCAGTTCCTGCATCTAAGTTTGAGCTTTGCTCAGACTTAGTTGGTATTACTCACTAGTCCTTTGGACTTTCGGCGCTCAAGGTGTACATGCTGATTTTATTGGAGGAGTTCATGATATTCTTCGACTACTGGAGGGAATTCAGCTCAAGGTGGAGAATAATTGTTGAAAAGTGATCCGAATTCGGCTCAAGGTGGAGATTGTTGAAAAGTGATCCGAATTCGGATCCGTATCCGTGTAGGACTCCGTTTCCATATAGGATTCTAATTCCTTGTGGGACTCTATTTCCCACCATTATAAATATACCCCAGTAGTCCATAGGAAGAACAAGCCAAGAGAGAGTCTCTCCATTGTAATCTCTCCACATTATAGTGATTTGCCTTCGAGCGCCCGTGGTTTTTTCCCGCAAGGGTTTTCCACGTAAAAATTCGTGTCTCTTGTTTCTATTTTTCTGTGCGTTATTTGCAACACGCATATCTAGCTATTCCTAATTTCCTAAGCTGCCTCGCATGCGCGCCCAGCGCCCGTGTCTCTGTTCTTCATGGCCTAGTATATTATGTGTACTACGTGACAGTTATCCCTTTCTTTAATTGTGCAATTAATGAACACAGTAGCAACTTAAGATCTTATGGGATCGAACTCCGGAAAATTCACTATTAGCGAATGTGTATTAACTCGTAAGCAACAGAGCGTTAGGTGTGTGCCCTATTCTGGCATGCTAATATATGCGGTGCTGACACCTACAGGGTGAAGAGTTTTTCTTAAGGGGAGGTCTTAGCTGAGGCCTTTTTTCGGGTTTATTCTTTTTAGATTTTTAAAACGGTTTTTGATTTTTACTACAGTACCTAACTTTCAAACAGAGTATTTTTTAGATAGAGTCTACAAGTTAATTATAGTATACGTTAAAAGCCCAACATCTGTACCATCCAAAATCGCAAGCGAGTATCTCTCTCCGTAATCTCTGTCGTAAACAGCTAAAATTTAAAAATTTCAGTCAAAAACCATAATTCGCAGCCAAAAAGAATAGGCCCTTCATCCACCGTTGATCCAGTGCGATCATGCGAGATCAACGGTAGATGAAGAGCTCCCTCACCGGATTTTCTTCCCTACGAAGAGCTTGGTACTGTGTGTATGACATGTGGAGGACAACTCGAGCATGCCGGAGTTACAGTTTGTTAAAAAATAGCTTCCTAAAGGTGGAGCTATTTGAAATCCACACTAAAAGCTACAATATTGATAGTTACCCTAATTAAAGTTGCAGTTATGCAAAATTACTCATATATGCTACATTGCTACAATTTATTCGCGGTCGTTTAAGAATTCAATGAAATTTAGGGTGGAAATAACTAGGATGTCAATAGAAATATTGGGTGGGTTATTTTGAACTGTAGCTTATGATTTTTGAATTATGATTATCTGTGAGAGAGATTACGAAGAGGGAGATAGTCGCATGCGATTTTAACCGATATAGCTAAAGTCGATTCAGTGTGTACTACAATCGACTAGTAGGTTCCACTTTAAAAAACACACCGTTTAAATGTTAGTTACTATAGCAAAGTGAAAAGTCATAAGCACAGGCCCATGAACGCACCCATTGCCCCATTGATATTTTCATAGCAAAACTAAGGATGTATTTGAAAGATGAGGATTTTTTTTTCAAATTGCTACATAAATTGAATTGCTTCACGCTAAATTCTTGCATTCCAATGAGCCGTTTTCATGCTAATGTAGGTCGATTCAAACTAATGTACTCCCTCCTTTTTCGAAATGTGGCAATGTTAACCAAGATTTTTCTTCCACAGATACTTAAACTTTGCAATTCACAAATGCATATTTTCCTAAATATCCCTACTGCATATATTGCCTGTTTGCTCGTGCTTGAGATATTATTGAAGCCCATTTAGTTAAACTTTGATTACCTTGATAAAAAAGCGCCTGGTATACGAGATCAAGACACTGTGATTTCATTATGTCGTTGAGCTTGTGCAAAGCGAGACACGTGTTGGACGAAGCAAGCTATACCTATTTGATCTTGGTAATTTGTGATGTGAACAAGGTGCTATGTTAGTTGGTGTTCAGTTTATGTTAATGTTATCTTCAATCCAGTGCATGCCTACACCAGGTTGTGTTCAGAACATATGTAGGAGGAAAGGGAATGGAGAGAGGTAGAGGGAGAGTGACTCGGTCAGGTTCAACATCAGGGCCTCATCGAGCTACATAGCGTTGCCCCGAATAGTCCTAGGAGCAGGATGGTCGATTCATCTTAGGTTTAAGACCCGATTCAACAAAAACATGGCTAAAAATTCAAATGGAGGCAAATGATCAATTGATGCATGAACTTTAAAACAAAATATCTGTTATCATATAATAGAGGTCATTTTATCAACAGTTCTCTAACTTTAAGACAAATAATCACTTATCTCTTTTCCTAAATACTCCTATTGCTCAGGGGATTCTGATAGAGGCGGGGGTGCCTGATCTTTCGATGAGATTGATAACTATCGATTTTGGTGGAGGTGACTCTCACGATCCGACTACAATCGTACGACGATGTTTGCGCTTTAGTAATCGTTGAACCAACTCCGAGATGTTATTGACCAAGCTGAAAGCGCGATCAATATGAACACAAAGTTCAATCCTTACGAGCAATCAAAGAACTAGTAAGAATAAGATGTAGGCAACTAATATTGCGAATAAGATTGATGGTATTGAAAAATAAAAGTGGGATCCCGAAGGCTGTCTTGACAGGTGGTCGTCTGACACAACTGAAGAACAGAAGTTTGCACAATGGCTAAACATAAACTCAACGAAATCCAAGTCTTGGAAAAGGGCGGCGATGGCTCCTTTATAGGGAGACACACGCCGTAGGGTTACAAGGCCCACAGGCCCAAATAGAGGTGGCGTAGTACCCTTTTCAACTCGGACTCAGAAATAGACATGGACTCTTTTGATGATTGTGATCGGCTCGGATGGAATTTGAAGATGAGGTTGGATCTGTTGGAAAGTAGATTTGATAAGCTTTCCATGAAGTCTAAGATCGTCCAAAACGAAGTCCGTATGAACAAGTTATGTCCGTTTGAAATTGATACTATTGCGGTAGTTCGAATCGGATTCCAAAACAGGCCCAACTCCAACTCTTGTTTAACTCAGCCCCAAAGTGACATGGTGACCTTCATTGTGCCTTCCCTGCATATCCATGACTCCACATGCCTCTTCTTCATCCTTTCCCATGTTTCTAAGCACAATTAAATCACTGGCATTAGGTAGCGGACTATTCTCAGTAATATACAAACCTAGGAACGACTTCACCCGGTAATTAAGTTGGCGAGCATGGGCTCGAGTAAGTGGACCTTGCAACACTTGTTGTGGGTGAATTGTGTATGTAGATACGGTTGTATCCGTGGGAGGGATGTCCTCATCAGATTCTGCCCCAGGCAACACCGCCACTTTAGTGATTTTGCGAAAAGGACCTTCAGTTTTTTGAAATTATGTATGAGTCCTCAACTTTTTCCAGAAAAGCCCTCGCTATGTCAACGCTTTTGCAAAAAAAACTCCTTTACTTTTCTGAATTTTCGTATGGATCCTCGATTTTTTAGAGATGCCCTCTTTTTACGTTTTTAAGCCCCGCACTTTTCCCAAAATTACGTACGAGTCCTCCATTTTTCAGAAAAGCCACTCGTTTTCCTGGGAAATATGTACGGGTCCTTGATGTTTTTTTTAAAAAAACCTACAAATTTTTGACCCTTTTGTTTCGATCCACGTGATAGCTAGCATGACGTGGCGCTGCTCTTTTGCAACTAGTTATCCCAATAATACTACCAATCTCCGTCCACTTGCATATATTATTGCCTCTTTGCTCGTGCTTAAGATATTATTAAGCCTATTTCGTTAAACTATGATCGCCTTGATAAAAAGTGCCTGGTACACGAGAATTCTAGCTTACGGCTTTGGCTTGTAATTTTTGAATTCTGGCTGTTCGTGAGAGAGAGGGAATACGAAGAGATAGATAGTTATATGGGATTTTAGCCAATATAATTGAAGTTAATATAGTATCTACTACAATCAACTTGTAGATCACGTCTTAAAAAATATGCTGTTTAAAAGTTAATTACTATAGCAAAAATGAAAAGAAAAAAATTACAATCGGTAAGCCCAAAAGAACCCAAAGGGAGACACGTGTTGGACGATGCAAGCTATACGTGGCACGCGAGGGGCAGCATGAACTGATGAACCGCCCAGCGCCAGCGGCGACCGAATCCCTGCCGCCCGTTCGGAGCCAGCGTGCGGCGAACGATCGCACCGGGCCACCATTAATCCCACACTCGAGACGCCGCCTCGCCATTTCGTCGAACACGTCGCACGCTCGCTCGGATGGCCTCCTCCCTCGCCGCGCGCCGCCTCCTCTCCCGCGCCGCTGCCGCCCGCCTAGTCCTACCCTGCGCCTCCCAGCCACCTTCTGCCCCCGCCGCTCTCCGCCGCTTCGCCACCGACGCCTCGCCGCCACCTCCCCCTCTGGAGCCCACCGTCGAGCCGCCCAAGTCGAAGGACGCCTCCTCCGCCGGCGCCGGCGCCGGCGGGGCCTACCGGTCGTCACCGGGAGCTGCATCGGGTACTCGCCGCCAGGGCGGCGCGGGGTACGAGGAGGAGCAGGAGAAGGTCCTCCGCGCGTCGCTGCTCCACGTGGTCCCGATTCGAACTCCCTCGAAATCTGCTTCCATTTTTGGCCTTCTTGATGTCTTGTTATTTGAGTTTTTTTTGTTATTTGTTTTGCTGCAGCCGAGGATGGGGTGGAGTGAGTCGGCCATGATCGCCGGGGCCAGGGACGTTGGCGTGTCGCCGGCCATCGTCGGTGCGTTTCCAAGGAAGGAGGCCGCGCTTGTTGAGGTACCATTGCTTTCGATCGGACATTTTGTGTTGAGACATCGTTATATCGATGAGGTGATCACAATGTTCTTCCCAAGAAAAGAATCTCTTGGGATGATAGTACATGGAAAGATAAGGAAGGTGCGCAGTTTACTTTAGGTATTAATGTGTTGGGTTCACATTGGTTGAATCGGAAGCTAATGCGTGAGGCCAATGTTGTTACTCTGTGGTATGATAGTTGTTGTGCTATTATGTTATGAATGTTCATCTCAAATGTAGGCATCAAGTTCGTGATGTGTTTGATGATTTGTACTTCTTGCATTCATATTAACACTAGTAAGTATTGAGATTTACTGCTGAAGAATGATGTGACACATGGATAATGAACAATTTTACTGTCACGAGTATCGTTGTATAGAGTGATTAGTTTGGGATTAGGGATGCTGTGGCATTGCTATTGCTTGGAATTTAGTGAACAGGGCATTTGGCACCTTAGGATGATGGAAGTGGAACTTGTCAGGTTTAGCTGAAGAAAAATGGATACTGTTAATAAATGTTCATTTCAAGGTGCACCACACATGCATGTGTCCAACCATGTTCAGAGATACCTGTAGTGGGCATGATTGCTCCCACCATGTTTTCGCTATCTGTTCCATTACTCTAATTCTATTTAGACTGGAATACTAATATACTATGCTTAGTCCAAATAGTTAAGAGTTTGGTACATATGGACGTTACTAGAATCTAAAAAGACATGTTCTGAATATAGTTGTTACTTTGAAGGGTTGACATTTGCAAAAATGGAGATTCTTCTGCTAAACAGCGGTTAAGTATGGGAAGAAGAAGCAAAATGGGAAAACTAACTAAAGAAATAAGCTTTCAATTGTCAGCAGCACATTTGTAGGAGCACTAAATAGGAAATTATAAAAGAAAATAGAAATGAGCCTTTCATCTTTCAGTAGACAACTTGAGCAATCCTATGCCTTGACACCCTTCCTGCTTAACAATGGCAAACAGCACAAATATCCTTTCTAGGATGTCTGCTCAGCTCTACCGATACTATTGCCTCTGCCTCCAACTGTTTATTCAACCTTCTCTAGCCAAGCATTATGTTTATTCAAAAGAAAATCCTTGAATCATTATGACTGCTGACTGCTCTCTTTATAGCACCCCTTGCTGTTGTCTTGTACTGAGCACACTTTCGCAACTGGAACTAATGTAGGGAAATCCCTTAGTTTATCTAGTTTAAATGATATGATTTTGGATGTTCTGAAGCGCTCTGAGAAACAATGGCATTGTCAGTATAGGTTGAAACTTCCTTCGTTTCACTCCAATGGTGTATGATGAAACTACGCATTGCTATCAGCATAGGTTGAAACTTGTTCCACTCTATGTCAGCATGAAACTAAGCATTGATATCTTTTGGGTATTAACAAAATATATTAGACAAATTATGGAACATCTAAAGTAAATTTTTTGTTTCTATGCTTCAATGTGCCCACATTGATGATTTTCGTTTTTGATTGTGTGTATGCAGTTTTTCATGGATGACTGCCTTCAACAACTCATGGATCGTATTGATGCTGGAGAGGGAGAGCAGCTGAAGAATTTGATATTGAGTGAGAGGCTCTCCAAACTTGTCCGTATGAGGCTGGAAATGCAGGCACCTTACATTTCAAAGTGGCCTCAAGCACTGAGTATCCAGGTGGTCCATTGTCTTCACCTTTTTTTCCCTTTGCGTTAATTAAATCACCTGGTTCCTATATTTCCTACTATATACTTTGTTTGACAGTCTCAACCAGCAAACATCTCAACAAGCTTAAAGCAGAGGGCAGTCCTTGTTGATGAGATTTGGCATGCTGCTGGAGATACTGGATCAGATATTGATTGGTATGTGAAACGTACTGTGCTTGGTGGTATCTACTCAACCTCAGAGGTGTATATGTTAACAGATAATTCTCCAGGTTTGCATTTTTTTTCCTAAGCTTTTGGTATTAGTTCGCTATTTCCGTTCTATGAAATTCCAAACCAACTTTAGCAACACCTCTGAAAATAGTTTAACATCAAGCACTGGAATGGAAATAGTTTACCATGCTGTATTTTTCTGTGTAATGAAACCAGAGTAAACTGATCATGACACTGGCAGTTTAGAACTTCTTTCATGGAACCTGGCAGTGTGGAATTATGAACTTCTACACTCGAATGGTTTGATTATTTCTCTTTTTGTTTAATTTGAAAGTTCATATCTCAAGACAATATTGTATACATGATAGAAGTAGAATATCTGTAAATATCTGGGGTTCTTATACACCATGTTGTCTCTGTTTTGTTGTCTGTTGCTGGTTCTGTAAGACACTTCGTATCTTTTAGTAGAAATATGGACCTTCTCGCCTCGCTTTTCGATCTTGAAAGAAACATAACAGAAGCAGGATGAACAACATAGAGTTAGTGGCAAGGGTTCCCCTCCCTTCCTTTTCATGCCTTGTTTGGGGTGTTTTGTTACATACAAACCCTGCCAGATGAGTATTTTGACCCCATTTTACTTGTTAGAGTAAATAGTTCCGTTTCCTATCTCTTAGAATCCTGAGTGACTGAGTGTTATGATACCTGGTGACTGAGTGTTATGATACCTGGATCTGTCTTGTATGTACCAGTACTATAAAGAAAAAATATAAGTCTAGACTTTCTTTGCACAACTGATTCGAATATAGGCTTGTGTTGATTGTTTCCCCATTTCTGCTGGCACTTGGCAGAGTTTCGGGATACATGGACATTTGTGAGTCGCCGTATCAAGGATGCTCTGGATCTTCAGAAAACTTTTAAGGAGGTAGGAGATTATATGCTCAACTATGATTTCATCGCCCCCTTGGTGGTATTAACCTGCTGGTCTGAAATGATCCTCTGTACAGGCCGCATATCTAGCAGAAGCCGTAGGAGCAGGCATGGGTGGCTCCTTACAGGGCGTCCTGAATCGAGTCTTCCAGAAATGAAGGGCGTGAACTTGTATTGCACTGAATACTTTTCATCCTCTAGTGTTCCCAGTTCCCACTAGCACTTTTTACATACCAGTTGGCACGTCTCGAGCCAAATAAAGCATGCTGGTTACATCATCTTAAGATTTGCCAACGATGTATATGGATCTGTTCTTTTTAACTTTGTCTTAATTGTGGCTATGGTTGATGGTTTTAGACTATTCGTGAGAGAAAGTATGGAATAACAAATTTGTGTGTGGTTTTGGTCGATATAAATAAAGTTGTTATAGTGTGTACTATGATTAATTTATAGATTTTATTTTAAAAAAATATTTTATTTAAAAGTTAGTTGTTTTAGAAAAATTAAAAAATAATTTTTAGAAGTTGAAAAAAAGATACGCAATAATACCCGGCTGTTCAAATTAATGTTGTCAGGATCCGCATGCACGCAGAGCTGAGGAATCATTTAGATTTAGTGCAGTCATGTTACATCATGTCAAAATTTTACTATTAAGATAAGGAAGAGTACAAGGTGACGTATATGGAGAAAACTGAAGCCCGGCGGCGGTCCGGCCCGAGGAGCAGCAGCGGCGCGCCGGCCGGTTGAGCAGCAGCAAGCCGCGGTTGTCGCTGGCGCGGGAGGTGTTGGTGAATTTGGGCAAGGAGGAGTGGGATGTCGTCTAATGTGGGTCCATGAAGGGCCTCATTCGCTTTCACTCCCAGGCCGCCAAGGAGTTCTTCGGCTCTTACGAGCGCGGCGGCGGCAGTGAGGCCACGCTTGGGCTGCAGCAGCGGGGCTGAAGGCCAGGACGGCGGTGTATGCGGTGGCGGCGGCCTAGTCTTGCCACCGTCGTACAGGTAGCCTAAGCATTTGGGTGATTTGAGGTCAGGACGAAAGCTTGGACGGCGACGTTTGCGGACGCCGCTTCCTCCTTGGAGGCGTCCTCTGTACCTCGTCCCCGGTTCCCCTCACCCGGTGGTTGATTACAGGTGAAAACCTTTCCCATGGTGGACTGGCGGCGTCAGCGCATTGGGCGTTGTTACCTTCTTGAAGGTGTCGTTTGGCAATTTCAGCTCAGTTGATTGGTGCTTGCCGTTTGGCTTTGTCACTGCTCGTGTTCGTTTGCATATGTACAGTTTGCCAGAAGCTCTCGGCACTGTGTCTTCCCTCATCTCCTGACCCGTTATACGGTGTTGGAAGGTCCGAGGAAGGTTAGAGGTGTTGGCCGAAGAGAGAGCTATTTGGATGAAGAAGATGAAGTGCTTGCCGAAGGCCCCTCCCTGTTGAGCATCGATGTGATGCATCAAGTGTTGCTGTCTTTACTAGAGGAATACAGTCGCTTGATGGAGGCAACAAAGAGTTTGGTTTTGTTTAGCAAGTTATGTAATGTGGTAGGAATAGGGCTGGGACTTGAGTTCCATTTCTTTGTTCCGTGTTTTGTACACCGTGTGGTGGTTTGTAGTCTAAGTACTATAGGTGTGTTAGAATTGGCTGTACTTATTCATGTGTGAATGATGGAGACCGGAATATTATATTCCTTAATCTAAAAAAAAAGTATACGGAGAAAACTAGCACATCTGGAAATTTTCCTCCGTCACTTGTATATCATTGACAAATGAGGTTAGGGCCGTGAACGAAAAACTCCTTTCTTAATAAATATAAATCGAGTATTAACAAATCACAATAGCTTTGTTATTCTAACAAATTTTGTAGTGGATCCCCGTCGCTTTGGATTCCCTTGAGAATGCCAGCCATGAGCTTGTCAGCTTTTTTACAATTATCCAGAGGCCTCGGTTAAGTAGTACAGTAGTAGTTCATATCCAAATCTAGATGACCCGGCCGAATCGTCTACAAATCGGGTCGCCAACCAGACAGCCCTTTGAGATCCTTTGAGATGGCTTTCTCGTTAATTTAGATGGAATGGTGAATTGATCGACATGTGTAGTGCTTACAGACATTTTATGTATGCCATTGATCGGATTTGAGATCGAAATCTTAGCTTAGCTCTGGGCCAGCTGCGATGAGGCTAAGCTGGATTTTAATTAGCCTTGTTTTATTTGATTACCTACAAACATTTTGAAAGAGACGACAAAATTCCATAGAAAGGAATACATAGCCCCATTCAATCTAGCTTTTTAGCGGCTTCTGGTTATTGACTTTTGACTAAAATTATATTGTAATGTCTGTTAATTTTTTCTGAATTATTTAATTAAAAAATTAAAAAATACTATTATATCTCTATAAGCAATGCAAAGAGAAAATAAAAAACAAAAATTAAGAAATAAAAATATTTATTCTAACTTCTAAAAAAATTAGAAACCGAAACCAAAATAAATGGAACCGTAAGCCATGATCCTGCTGTTTTGATCAGGACGCTTTGTCGCTCCACTCATAGGCCGATGAGGCCCCACCATTTGATTGATACATCTGAACCTAATAAGTATCCTACGCCAGGAAAAAAGCATATATCAGATTAAAATTTCCACAGTAGTATGACAAGCTGTAAATGATAACTATAGAATGATTTTCAAAAATTATTTTTGAAAGCGTAATGATTTTCACAAATTATGGCTTCTTGATTAGACAACCCAAGTGTAATTAGTTGGCCAATGCTTGGCTTGTGCTTGGTGAGTATTGATAGGGCGTTCGTTTTAGCGATGGTTTCTAATTTTTAGCTGAAATTTCACTGTAGTTAACTTCTTTTTACTGTAACTGATTTGGTTTTTTGGGTATAATTAATTTTAAAAAAATGTAAAAAAGAAAAACATGTTAACCCATTAGGGATAATACAAAGGAACACGGGAAAAAAAGAAAATACAAAAAGCCTAAAATATCTAAAAAAATTCAGAAAAGACGAAATACTGAATAATGAAAAAAAAGCAGAAGCTAGAAACAGAAACCGAAAAAAGCCGAAACGAGCGGGAAATACAACCAAAGTGGGACCTCACCTGTGCCCTAATGGCACATTGATGACTGGGATACACGCAAAAAAATATGTATTAAGCGACTAAAATTTAGCAAAATTTTAATCACTTTTGTCAACTTTTAGACGAAGATCAAACTAAAATTAATAAAAATAAATAAATAGAACTAAAAGTTACAGAAAACTGTGATAAAATTGCATATTACTTGGTGCTATAATTTTAAGTTTAATATTATGCCATTTTAGAAGGCTGAAAGATAAGAAAGTTTTGAGCGACTGAAATTAGTAAAACCGAAAAATATATTACACGCATCCTCACGTGAGATAATTTTATTACGAGGCCAATGGATGGGAGGGAAAGAACAACTGAACTACCGAAGGCGATTGGGGGCACACGCGTTTCCTTGGAACCAAGACTTGACTTAGACGAGTTCAAAAAAAAAAAGACTTGACTTAGACGTTGATCGGTCAACGTGCGTACGCACGTACGTGTCCGCACGTTACGTCTTGCAATGTCGGATATCATTCCGTTTCGGAGCGTTACACCGCCCTATAGCTACATCAATTCTACTACTAGTACATACTATGGCCCTGCTCCAAACTACTATGTTATCTTTATCTTTACTACTTAAGAAGGAGTTCGTGGTTGTCGAAGTCTCTATCCAATCTAGACCGTTGAATCTTCCCTCCCATCCCCCTCCCGACCAACCCTAAAATCCTCCAACCGCCGCCCCCCTCCTCCCCTCCCCCTCTTGGCCTCCCCTCTTCCCACCCCCCGGCGCCGCCCTCCTCCCCCTCCCCCTCGCTCTCCCCCCACCGCCCTCCTCCCTCTCCCCCCGCCGCACCCCTCCCCCTCCTGGCCTCCCCCCGCCGCACCCCTCCTCCCCTCCCCTCCACCCGCCACCGCCTCCTCCCCTTCCCCTCCGCCGCCGCGCCTCCCTCCCTCTCCCGGCCTCGGCCTCCTCCTCCCCTCCGCCGCCGCCTCCCCTCTCCCCCCCCCCCCCGCCCCTCTCCCCACTCCCCGCTTCCCTTCGCTCTCTCCCCACCTCGCTCGCCTCGCTCCCCCGCCTCGCTCTCCCCGCCTGCCCCGCCTCCTCGCTCTCCCCGCCTCGCCGCCTCGGCCTGGCGAGATCCAGCGCGGAGGTGCTCGGATCCGGCAGGCAAGGGTGGCGTGGCCGGATCGGCCCGAGGCCGCCGGATCTGGAGGCGGAGCGGTGGGGCGGCGCGAATCCGACGACGGGAGGCGGATCCTCTCGCCGCGCAGTCGGCCTCCGCATGCGGCCGACCGCCTGGTCCGTCCTAGGAACCCCACTACCTCCTCCACCTCCGGACGGCCTCCTCCTCGCACCACCACCTCCTAGATGGCGTCGCGAGCTGGTCCACACGGTTGATGAAATCGAAGACGCCACGACCGTAGTAGCTGGAGATCCATGCTGCTCCCCACCGCTCCGCCTCCCGCCACATTAAGGTGTGCTTCACAAATAGCTATTGCTTTTGCTTGTGTATAATGTTGATTGTTGAAGATTACAGACATTAATGTTGATTGTTGCTTGTGTATAATATTGCTACATGAGAATGCAAGATTTTCTCCATGCTTCTAATGAACATATACTGAAAAGTGGAAATGATGAAATGATGATTGATGACTATGTACATGAAGGGATTAGCCTTTGAAATTGAGAAGTTTAACAATTGTAAGATGTTTACTCCAAATCAATCTTTTCAATTTATAATCTATATCTGCACATCCAAATGCTCATTATATTTTTCAGTTTTAGTTTTCAGTACATAAGAAAATCTAATGCATGCTGTCGAAAGTACCAACTAGAAATTACTATCTTCCTAATCGAGAAAGGAGGCGGAGTGGGAGGGAGGAAGAGGCGCGGGGTGGGGAGAGGAGCGGGAGGTCTGTGAGGTCATGGTTCGAGAGTCGAGTAGCCTCTTTTCCTCTGGTTGTATTTTTGTGTTAACTTTTTTGTGATGGTCTGATTCGATTATTGTAATATCATTGTGATCTTCACATTTTTTGGCTTCACAATTTTTCCTTAAAAATGATCGGATGTACAGATCAAGCTCTAGCAACAACAAGAACCATCCGCCACCTTGAAATTGATGGCAACCAGCTGGCGCACAACATTAACAAACGTGTGTTTATGAATCGTGAAGATCACTGTGATTACGCGTCATAGGATGGAAAAAGGTAGCTTCAGACAAGAAAGCTTACACCATGCTCTGCAATGAATATATTTTTCTAGAGGAATGCAAAGTTGCAATGTTATCAGCACTGAAACATATATTGATGCCGTTGATCATATTTAATAATAATTGGTACACTTCATGACCTGACTATGTAACGTTGCTAAAGGCAATTTGGCCATGCCACACTACCAGAGGAAGCGAGCAGCGATGCCGATAGCTCGAGCATGATCAGCGAGGAGGTCGCCGCACCACTGAGTTACGAAGGGTTCGGCTCTCCGGCAAAAGGTGGTCACTTCGCTGCTATTGTGAAGAATGAGAGTAATCTGCCGGCTCTATACCAAGAAAGCAAATTTGTTGAAAAGATGCTTCATAGTATGCATCAATTTTATTTAGTTTTTCGTTGCAACGCACGGGCACCTTACTAGTACTCTTAACAGTTTTAACTTTTATTTTTTATTTTTGTATATTTAAGCTAAAAGCCATTTAAAACACATCAATTTCTAATTTCCACTTATTTTGATTTTTTTAGCTTTTTTTCTTATTTCTTTGAATTATTTATGACGATATAATATTTTTTTAATTTTTTCTTATTTTTTAAGAAAAATTAACAATCACTACAATACAATTTTAGCTAAAAGTTAAAGAGCACAACCATAAGCTTAAACCATTAGCTAGTTGGAACACCACCTACAACTCTGTTAGTGATATGCCCTAGAGGCAACATGGAGATGTTGTATATATCACATACTATGTTTATGATACATTACTTTGTTCCTTGGAATAGACATCATCATTATTGATCAATGAGTATGTGACTTATTCATGAGACTCTTAAATACTAAAATGTTGCTATTTCTAAATGATCCTAATCGTATATCATATGAGGAACAAATATGATTCAAAGACAAAGATCAGCATATGTATTGATTGATGATCATGTCTCATGGATCATGGTATGGTGATACCAAATCAATAATATGGACATGTGTTAGTGAACATATGTTGGATAGACCTGCCATGAGACACTGCAGAGATTCCATGTGTCATCAGTTGGTCTCAAGTAGTGTTTATGTAGAATCCTTAGACTTGAGATCATCATGGTTCCCAACATGAGTAGTAGCTTATTTTGGGACTACTAAACACTACTCCATAACTGGGTAGTCATAAAAGTAGTCTTCGGGTTTGCCATGAAACATGTAGTGGGATGTGAATGATCAAGATAGAATTTGCCCTTCCTTATGGGAGAGATATCTCTGGGCCCCTCGATGTAATGGATTATGAAAGTGCATGGCCATGCCAAGGTGATTGAGGAGTCAATCACAAGTTTATAATCCATCACGGAATCGAGAGAGTGATTGAGCTATTAAGAGGATGACACAGGTCTCGCGTTGAGCTCAATCTATATCGTGAGGCAAAGGGATTCATGAGAGAGAACATTACGAGTTCACCGATATGATCTTTACATATACTTTGGGGTTAATATGTCTTACTAGAGGCGCTATTAACAGGTGACCGGAAAGGCGTTTCGGTCACGACCAATTATACGTGAACCTCTGTGGTCGCACGCTTAACGTGTTGGAACACTGATTCGAATATGATTCGGATATGAGCTCAATTCGGATAGAGATCCGAATAGACTCCTATTGGGCCTCGGTCCACGAGGCCCACGTGAGGAGGTCTATATATATGGAGGCGAGGCGGAGGGATTCGTCCCTGTTAACATCTAGCAAAACCCTAGCCGCCACCTCCCGAGCCAAACCCTAGCTGCTCACGAGTGCTAGTACACTCGCGATCGGCGTTCCAGCCCCGGACGTGTGGATACCGGTGGAGGCGCTGCTCGTTGCAGTGCTGATCGGCGTGCGTGGAGGAGACGATCTGTTCGGGACGATCGACTACTTCCACTACTACCTCGACGCGCGTGATTGGATCGGTTTCCAATTCTTCTTCCGCTGCGCTGCGCGTCTAAGTGGTAACGATCCATGATCCTTCCTTAGCATGATGTTCTTGGGTGCGCGGTAGAAAAATTTTGTTTTCTACTTCCGTAGCCTACGCGTATTCCTTTATCTGGAACCTCCTACTAGTGATACTCCTCTTCCTCAACTGAGCAACATTGGGCATAAAACCGTGAGTACATTGGTACTCAGCAAGTCGTTTGTAACAAATGAATGCAATATAGTATGCAAGGCTTACCAAAGGATGGCTGAAAGATTAATTTGCATAAAATGACATTTAAAGGTAAATACAATAAATAGATTGAAAGCGAACTTTAAATAAAACAATGATAAATAAATAATCAAAGAAATTGACATAACCACTTGCAGACCTCCCATCCACAAGCTAAACCAACCCCTTATGGACCTCCTATCCATAAGCTAAACCAACAGCGAATTAACCATTCACTGTCCAACCACAATCCACAAGTTTTCAGAAATAACTATACCTCGTGTGAAATCATCGAGTATTGTTCATGATCGAGGACGCGGCTATTCGAATTATTTTACACTCTGCAGAGGTTGCACAACTTTACCCACACGATGTGATTAGCCTCGCGCTAAGGAAATCACAACAAGGCCTTTACAAAGTTCAGTTCCAATCCAATCCTGTCCGCTAGGGTTTCGCATCACACCCCTCCTTGCGCCTCATGGAAATCAGCAACTATGTTCATCGCAATGGCGAGATTGAAATTAAAACATCCCAAATTAATCAGCCAGGTCCATCTCATACCAGACATGTGGTCAGCGGGACCGCCGTGTGTATTCCCCCTTGTATAGCGTCGTGGGTTCACGTCGTTAGGTAGAATGCGATTCTACATCTAAATTGTTTTTGCAGGGAATGATGTGAATAGTATGGCCCTATAGCTTATTTGAATGTATGAGATGTATGTGATGCATGTAACATTCGTTCATGGCCTGCATGTCATGATTATTTCAACTATTGTTAGCTGTATATATTGTATTTAACGACCTGTGTGTCGACCTTAATGCTTGAATCTATCTTTGTAATCTTCAATTTCTAGCTATTATAGGTAGTAGTCTAGTTTTGAGGTTACAAGTTTTTAAGCATGGTGGCTTAAAGGAGTGATGTGGAGGATGGAGATCGTCTACACCTACTTGGAGATGGATATCACCATTTTTTGGGCCATACTACTTCACAGTTAAATGTGTTTATCTATGATGTTATCTATCTTATTCTTATGCAATGATATATGTGATATGTTGCTTTGGTAGGATAGAATCCCTCTTAAAATTAGGTGTTAATGCCCTTCCATATGCTGCACCAAAAGATAATGATCACCACATGGTAGGTCTACCAAAGTAGAGTGCCATCGGTTATCATCATCATTTGGGGTAAATGTCGGACATCTACATGCGGAAGCATTTGGTTTACTTAACAAGATTATCAAAATAGTTTTGGACCTTGGGGCATAGATTGGGGCCGAGGCATACTGATGTCACCCAAAGTAGAGTCACATAGAGATGTGATTAGCAAGGTGTTGCTTACCCATATCACTAGTTTTCTAGCTGTGATGCCAAAGCTCACTAGGAATTTGTGAAATGAGGATCTTTACCCACTATGTAACTTAGAGGGAGTTTTTGTTGCAAAACTCACAGTGGGAGTCTTTTGTTAAATAGTTTAATAAAAGATTAACACAAACATAGTGCTAAACTTTGCATATTCTTATATTGTAGATCATGTCAGCTAACGCCGCATCTAGTACTTTTAATTTGCGATCTGTTCTTGAGAAAGAAAAACTCAATGGAACAAACTTTTTGGATTGGTATCGCAACTTGAGAATTGTTCTCAAGCAAGAGCGTAAGGAGTATGTCCTTGAGTCTCCTTACCCCGAAGACTTGCCTGATAATGCTACTGTGGCTGCACGGAGAGCTTACGAGAAGAAAATGAATGATTGCCTTGATGTGAGCTGTCTCATGCTTGCCACAATGTCCTCTGAGCTTCAGAAGCAATATGAGAACACAGATGCCTACAATATCATTGTGGGGCTACGTGGTATGTTTGAGAACCAAGCAAGTGCTGAGAGGTTCAATACTTCAAAGTCCTTATTTGCGTGCGAGCTTGCGAAGGGAATCCGTCGACCCTCATGTGATTAAGATGATTGGCTACATTGAGAGTCTGGAAAAGTTTGGTTTTCCCCTTAGCCAAGAGTTGGCTACTGATGTGATTCTCCAGTCGCTTCTTCCGAGCTTTGAGCCATTCATAATGAACTTTCACATGAACAACCTGGAAAAAACCCTGACTGAGTTGCATGGGATGCTAAAATCTGCCGAGGAAAGCATTAAGAAAAGCAGCAATCATGTGATGATGATGCAGAAAGGCAAGAGCAAGCCCTATGTCAAGAGAAGCGCGGTCAAAAGAAAGAAAGCTCCTGATGCGATCGCGAGCAGTTCTAAGGCCAAGAAAGACAAGAAGGGCGATGCTCATCCTGATGCAGATTGTTTCTACTGTAAGCAATCAAGACATTGGAAAATGAACTACCCAAAGTACTTGGAGGATCTTGAGAAGAAGAAGGGAAGTACGACTTCCACTCCAGGTATAAATGTTATAGAGATCAATCTTGCTACTTCATCAACTGATTCTTGGGTATTTGATACCGGATCGGTTGCTCACATTTGCAAATCGTTGCAGGGGCTAATAAGAAGTAGAAGTTTGAGGAGGAGCGAAGTGGATCTTCGCGTTGGCAATGGAGCAAAAGTTGCTGCGGTAGCTGTTGGCACCATGCCATTGTCTTTACCTTCAGGATTAGTTTTGGAATTGAATAATTGTTATTGTGTTCCATCTCTTTCAAAGAACATTATTTCTGCTTCATGTTTGCAAGCAGAAGGTTATGACTTTAAATCTATGGACAATGGTTGTTCTCTTTATTTCAAAGATATGTTCTATTGTCATACTCCATTGGTGAATGGGTTATACGTTCTTACTCTTGAAGGGTCACCGGTCTATAACATTAATGCAAAGAGGCAACGTCCGAATGATTTGAATCCCATGTTTATTTGGCACTGTCGCTTAGGTCACATAAATGAGAAACGCATGCAGAAGCTCCATAGAGATGGTATTCTGCACTCATTTGATTTTGAATCATTAGAGACATGCGAATCTTGTTTACTTGGCAAGATGACAAAGGCACCTTTCACCGGTCAAGGTGAACGGGCAAATGACTTATTAGCACTCGTACATACTGATGTATGTGGACCAATGAGCTTAACAGCCAGAGGTGGTTTTCAGTACTTCATAACTTTTACTGATGACTTTAGTAGATATGGGTATATCTACCTGATGAAGCATAAGTCTGAATCCTTTGAAAAGTTCAAGGAATTCCAAAATGAAGTGAATAATCATTTAGGTAAGACAATCAAGTTTCTACGATCTGATCGTAGAGGCGAGTATTTGAGTCATGAGTTTGGCAATCATCTAAAGGATTGTGGAATTGTTCCACAATTGACTCCGCCAGGAACACCTCAATGGAATGGGGTATCTGAACGGAGAAATCGCACCTTATTAGATATGATGCGCTCCATGATGAGCCAAAGTGATCTTTCGTTGTCTTTTTGGGGGTACGCTCTTGAAACAGCCGCGTTCACACTAAACAGGGTTTCATCAAAATCAGTAGAAAAGACACCATATGAGATGTGGACAGGACAACGTCCTAGCTTGTCTTTTCTTAAGATTTGGGGATGTGAGGCTTATGTAAAACGTTTACAATCTGATAAGCTCACTCCTAAATCTGATAAATGTTTCTTTATCGGGTATCCTAAGGAAACAAAAGAATATTACTTTTATAATCAAGGAGAAGGCAAAATGTTTGTCGCCCGGTATGGTGTCTTCTTAGAGAAAGAGTTTCTCTCAAGAAGGGATAGTGGGAGCACAGTGCAACTTGAAGAAATTCAAGAAACACGATAACGTTTCGCTCCTGAGAACCACAACAGGATGAACAAACTGTTGAAGAACCTGTTGTGGACACACCAGCACCACGTAGGTCAGAAAGGTCACGTCGTGCACCTGAGAGGTACATGTTCTTGACTACTCAACAACGGGACATATTGTTGTTAGACAACGATGAGCCTAAGACCTATGAAGAAGCGATGGTGGGACCAGACTCTGAGAAATGGCTTGAAGCCATGAGATCCGAAATTGAATCCATGCACAGTAATCAAGTTTGGAACTTGGTTGATCCACCTGATGGTGTTAAAACCATTGAATGCAAATGGATTTTCAAGAAAAAGATAGACATAGATGGAAATGTTCATATCTATAAAGCGCGATTGGTGGCCAAAGGTTTCAAACAAATTCAAGGTATTGATTATGATGAAACTTTTTCGCTCGTCGCAATGCTAAAGTCTATTCGGATCATTCTAGCGATTGCTGCATATTTCGACTATGAAATATGGCAAATGGATGTCAAAACAGCTTTCCTTAATGGAAATCTGAGTGAGGATGTGTACATGACACAGCCCACGGGTTTTGTCGATCCGCAATCAGTTGGAAAGATATGCAAGCTCCAAAGATCCATTTATGGAGTAAAGCAGGCATCTCGGAGTTGGAACATTCGTTTTGATGAAGTAATCAAAGGGTTTGGTTTCATCAAGAACGAAGAAGAGCCTTGTGTTTACAAAAGGCTAGTGGGAGCGCACTCGTATTTACGGTCTTATATGTGGATGACATATTCGATCGGAAATGACATTCCTTTGCTCGAATCATTAAGTCTTCATTAAAAATAGTTTCTATATGAAAGACTTAGGAGAGGCAGATATATTCAGGCATCAAGATCTATAGAGATAGATCAAAAGGCTAATTGGATTAAGCCAAGATACGTACATTGACAAGGTGTTGAAAAGGTTCAACATGCATGATTCCAAGAAAGGTTTTCTACCTATGTCACATGGTATAAATCTTAGCAAGAATCGGTGTCCTAGTACACCGATGAGCAGGATAAAATGAATGCGATTCCATATGCTTCGCTATTGGGTCCATTATGTATTCCATGCTTTGTACACGTCGGATGTTTCAGTATGCTTTAAGTGCTACGAGTAGATACGATCGATCCGGTGAAAGTCACTGGATTGCCGTAAAGAACATCTTGAAGTACTTGAGAAGAACTAAAGATGTGTTCCTTGTCTATGGAGGTGAGGAAGAGCTCGTTGTAAATGGTTACACCGATGCTAGCTTCCAAACCGACAAAGATGATTTTAGATCGCAACTGGATTTGTGTTACTGCTGAATGGCGGTGCGGTAAGTGGAAGAGTTCCAAGCGCAGACGGTTCTTGATTCTACAATGAAGCCGAGTACATAGCAGCTTACGAAGCCGCCAAAGAGGTGTTTGGATCAAGAAATTTATTTCGAGCTTGGTGTGATGACTAGTGCCTCCAGCCCAATGGACCTCATTGTGACAATAGTGGGGCCATTGCACAAGCCAAGGAGCTTAGATCGCACTAAGTCCAAGCACATTTACGGCGATTTCATCTCATCCGCGAGATAGTGAGAGAGGCGATGTGAAGATATGCAAAGTACAAACGGATTTGAACATTGCAGATCCATTGACAAAGCCGCTTCCCCAGCCAAAGCATGAGACTCACACTAGAGCAATGGGTATTAGATACCTACATGGTTGACTCTAGTGAAAGTGAGAGACTGTTAGTGATATGCCCTAGAGGCAACATGGAGATGTTGTATATATCACATACTATGTTTATGATACATTACTTTGTTCCTTGAAATAGACATCATCATTATTGATCAATGAGTATGTGACTTATTCATGAGACTCTTAAATACTAAAATGTTGCTATTTCTAAATGATCCTTGATCATATATCATATGAGGAACAAATATGATTCAAAGACAAAGATCAGCATATGTATTGATTGATGATCATGTCTCATGGATCATGGTATGGTGATACCAAATCAATAATATGGACATGTGTTAGTGAACATATGTTGGATAGACTGCCATGAGACACTGCAGAGATTCCATGTGTCATCGTTGGTCTCAAGTAGTGTTTATGTAGAATCCTTAGACTTGAGATCATCATGGTTCCCAACATGAGTAGTAGCTTATTTTGGGACTACTAAACACTACTCCGTGGCTGGGTAGTCATAAAAGTAGTCTTCGGGTTTGCCATGAAACATGTAGTGGGATGTGAATGATCAAGATAGAATTTGCCCTTCCTTATGGGAGATATATCTGGGCCCTCGATGTAATGGATTATGAAAGTGCATGGCCATGCCAAGGTGATTGAGGAGTCAATCACAAGTTTATAATCCATCACGGAATCGAGAGAGTGATTGAGCTATTAAGAGGATGACACAGTCTCGCGTTGAGCTCAATCTATATCGTGAGGCAAAGGGATTAAATGCAGAGAGAACATTACGAGTTCAATGATATGATCTTTACATATACTTTGGGGTTAATATGTCTTACTAGAGGCCGCTATTAACATGGTGACCGGAAAGGCGTTTCCGGGTCACGACCAAGTATACGTGAACCTACAGGGTCGCACGCTTAACGGGTTGGAACACTAATTCGAATATGATTCGGATATGGGCTCAATTCGGATAGAGATCCGAATAGACTCCTATTGGGCCTCGGTCCACGAAGCCCACGTGAGGAGGTCTATATATATGGAGGCGAGGGGCAGAGGGGATTCGTCCCTGTTAACATCTAAAAAAACCCTAGCCGCCATCTCCCGAGCCAAACCCTAGCTGCTCACGAGTGCTAGTACACTCGCGATCGGCGTTCCAGCCCCGGACGTGTGGATACCGGTGGAGGCGCTGCTCGTTGCAGTGTTGATCGGCGTGCGTGGAGGAGACGATCTGTTCGGGACGATCGGCTACTTCCACTACTATCTCGACGCGCGTGATTGGATCGGTTTCTAATTCTTCTTCCGCTGCGCTACGCGTCTAAGTGGTAACAATCCATGATCCTTCCTTAGCATGATGTTCTTCGGTGCGCGGTAGAAAAATTTTGTTTTCTGCTTCCGTAGCCTACGCGTATTCCTTTAAGCTCTTGTTTTCTTTCTCTGCGAGGAGGTTTTCTTCCACGACAGCACGCTGCATCCATGCAAAAACAAGGGAGTAAGAGTACTCGACCAGCGAGTCGTTATCAGACTTTTCTTTTGGTATATAACTTATAGCTTTTAGTTATGATTTAAATAATGATTATCATGTGAAGTTAAAAGTAAAAAAATCACTGAAAAAAAAGAGAGCAACAACTAGCAGTCAATTATGTCTTGGGCAAGGTCTTCACCAGAAGGTGCATCGTCCTTGCCACATTTTAGCAAACACGAACAACTCAGGGCATACGCGCTGAGGACTTATCCCATACCAATCTAACGTCTTAGCACCTATTTCTGTCTAAGTGAGATCCACGGCTAAATGAAATATCATCCACTTCCCTCTCATCAACACACACACACACGCACTCTCACACCCGCTCATCAGATGGACTTATTCCATTGTTAATTAATGACTCGATATGGACGTGCCTCCGGTTATGTTAAGGAGCCATTGTGTGTGTCAGGTCAGCTAGTCGAGTCTTCGTATATTTCTTAGGCAGAGTACTGTGCGTGACGAGACAACTACACTTGTCAGCTTGTCTGCTTGCAACGCTGTCGAAATAGTATGTATCATCGTGCAGGTGGGCACAGCCGTCGATACTGGCTGCTAGCTGGTAGATATTTGAAGAAGACACGTCCTACAAGGCTCCATCGATCGCTAAAAAATAGTCCGGTCGTTAGATAGCTGAGGAGCTGCACGAGATCCACCGTGTGCATCCCGCGCGACGTTAAGGTCGAGCTTAGCACATGCGTGCATTTGAAAGTTCTTCGTAAGCTACAAAATCAAGCAATATATGTATCGGCCTCCCAGAATTTTCTCCTGTTCTTTATGCGGGAAAAAAGAAGAAGAGAGAAGCAGTGTATCAGACCTTGTAATTTTCACTTTTTTTAGCAAGGTCAGTCACTGCACATGGCATCTGGGCTTCGAGGAGGCCCATTTGTTTTTAGTCCTGGCTATTAGAGCATATGTACAAGTTCTCTGTCTTTTTGTTTTTAGTCCTGGCTATTACAGCACATGTGCATACGAGTGTGTATGATCGAGGAGGCTGATTAGAGAGGGGGTGAATAGGTAGTCTTAAAAATTCTCTTTCAAACTAATATCGATTTCTATTTGTCTAAACCAAGTATATAATACGGAAACTTATCTCAAATTGGTCTAGCACAAATAAAGCCTAAATCTATTATGTACTCCTAAGTGCACCAATATTCTAAGGCTATGTTAAGATTTGCTATACTAGAATGACAAGCAATCAAATAGAATTCTATAAATGTAAATTACTTGAAGGTCTCGACTGCCTCCGCTTCCGCCACCTTCTCTTGCTCCGGTCCCAGTGACCTAGCCTCCCGCTTCCTCCACCTCCTAGTCCGGCCCCAACGTTCCACCCCAGTACCCATAGCGGCCACCGCACGTCCGCACCTGCTAGCTCCTGGCCCTACTTTGGTCTGATCAAAAGAGTAATTGTCGAGACCCGAATATGCAAATCTAAACTCTATGTGTATACCGCACTAATCTAGATTCACACTAGTGCACATAGCGTAACATATATGAAATATCGATCATATGCACGATTAACAAAGAAAACAAAGACTCAATATTAATAATTATCAGAGTACGACCTTATAACCAAGCTTACAACTTACTAGGCTGAAGGGCTTAAGAAACTAGCAATGAAAAACAGCAATAAACGTAGAAGTCACTCGACGTGCCCACAAGAAATTGACTGGGAAGCGAAATCCTAATCCGCGAAGTCGTCGAAGTATCCTCCTTCAGGTACCTCCTACTGATATGGCTTTTCTTCTTCAACTGAGCAACAATGGGCATAAAACCGTAAGTACATTAATACTTAACAAGTTATTTGTAACAAAAATATAATATAATATACAAGACTTCAATATATGGCTTGTCGAGACCCGAATATGTAAATCCGGACTCTCTGTGTATACTGCACTAGTCCCAGGATCACGCTAGTGCACATAGTCAAACATAGATGTCATCACAACCATATACACGCTAAAATAAAGGAAAAACTCAAATATCAATAAATCTCAAAAGGTACGACCTTATGGTCAAGCTTACAATAGATTAGCCCGAAGGGCTTAACAAAACTAACAGCGAAAATCTAAAATAAAGCGTAGTGGCCAATCGACAAGCCCACAGGCTATCGAGTGGAGAACGAAGCCTAATCTGCGAAGTAGTCGAAGTACTCTCCTTCTGGAACCTCCTACTGGTGATACTCCTCTTCCTCAACTGAGCAACATTGGGCATAAAACCGTGAGTACATTGGTACTCAGCAAGTCGTTTGTAACAAATGAATGCAATATAGTATGCAAGGCTTACCAAAGGATGGCTGAAAGATTAATTTGCATAAAATGACATTTAAAGGTAAATACAATAAATAGATTGAAAGCGAACTTTAAATAAAACAATGATAAATAAATAATCAAAGAAATTGACATAACCACTTGCAGACCTCCCATCCACAAGCTAAACCAACCCTTTATGGACCTCCTATCCATAAGCTAAACCAACAGCGAATTAACCATTCACTGTCCAACCACAATCCACAAGTTTTCAGAAATAACTATACCTCATGTGAAATCATCGAGTATTGTTCATGACCGAGGACGCGGCTATTCGAATTATTTTACACTCTGCAGAGGTTGCACAACTTTACCCACACGATGTGATTAGCCTCGCGCTAAGGAAATCACAACAAGGCCTTTATAAAGTTCAGTTCCAATCCAATCCTGTCCGCTAGGGTTTCGCATCACACCCCTTCTTGCGCCTCATGGAAATCAGCAACTATGTTCATCACAATGGCGAGATTGAAATTAAAACATCCCAAATTAATCAGCCAGGTCCATCTCATACTAGACATGTGGTTTGCACGGTAAAGCTCAGATCAATGGCGCACAAAGTTAAGTCCTTACGTGTACCCAAGCGAGACTACCACATCCCTCGAAGTGCTCCAACACTTCCCCCTTTATTGCACGATCACTCGCCCAAATGCAAAACTAGTTTGTATAACCATGCCAATGACACACCAATGCCATGGCCCAAATTTTAATAAATGTGGAACCAACCACAGTTCCATATCTCATTAAGTCAAATTGGTAATTCATATATGATGATAAACCCAGTCGTAAATGTAAGCAAGGCTAAGCAATTCTAATCGTACCAACCCATGTAACAATAATCATAACATCACTAAATAAATTCCCAACCTAAGGTGACAATGGCATCAGGGTATTCCAAAATATCAAGGAGGGATAATCAATCTGGGACAAATAATTACCAATTACAAGGTTTGAATAAAAATAGCGATGCAATGTAATTTAAAACAAAATAATTAAATAATAGATTGCAAAGTGGGTTCAACATGATCAAAGGACACGACTTACATTGGTTATGCTCAGTGAGGTACTCATGGTCTTCGGGCGTAGATCCTGCTCCTCCGGAATTCGAATCTAACGAGAGATAAAATGACCGAAACAAGAAAAATACATAAAATGATATGCAAATAAACTCCAAAAATCATAAAACCAGAACCAAAAGTTAGAGCTCGATTTTAGATGAATTTAGAAAAAAAACGGGGTCAATCGGAGCTAGGATGGAGGAGAACGGGCTCTCGGAAAATAAACCCTATAGAAAATTCAGGAAAATCGGAAAAGCTACTGTGCTGTGAACCCGGTCCACGGAAAAGCAAGTCCACGGTGGACTCGGTCCACGAAACAGTGCGTGCGGGCGGCGGTGCTGACGCGGTGCGTCTAGGGCTGACGTGATATCAGCTGATGCTAACATGTGGCACACTACTGACGTGGCATGCTGACGTGTCCGACACGTGGCATCGGGGGACCGGGTTTTGCTGACGTGGCCTGCCACGTGGCCTAGGGATGACGTGTCTAGGGCTAACGTGGCTCGGTCGGGGCGGCGACGGCGCTCGGGATCGGATGGCTCTGGAGGCGACACGCAGCAAGATCTGCGCAACCGGTTTTGGATCTGGATGAGCGGCGAAGATCGAGCGGTGCGGAGGCAGGCGCGTTCGGCGCGGGCATAGCGGCGACGGAGGGGGCGACGCGGGCGACAGGGGTCAGCGCGGAACTCACCGGCAGAAAATGGTGACGGCGGCGGGTCTCCGGCGGCGGCGGGGACAGGCGCACGGCGGGCGCACGGGCGGCGGCAGCGTGGGCTCCGGCGGCGGCGGGGCAAGGCAAGGGTGTGCACGCGAACTGAGGTCGGCGGCGGCGTTTAACGTGCGAACCGAGGCGGCTCGATCCAGAGGCGGTGCGGACGCATACGGCGCGCGCGGACGGCCGGGATGCGGCCAAGTGGCGCGGGCAGCATCGGACGGGCGAGGGGCAGCGGCGCAGCTAGGGTTAGGGTTTGCGTGAGCGGCGTGGGCACGCGGGCACGGACGGCCCGGATGCGGGCGCGTGGCGAGGTCCGAATCGGACGGCGGGCGCGCGCGCGAGAGCAGGCTAGGGCGAGCGGGGAGGAGGCGGACGGTGCACATGCGCGCGGGCCAGAGCGGCGGTGGGGATGAGCGACAGCTGGCGGGCGCGGAAGGCAGCGGCGAGGCGCGCGGGCGGGCGCAGTGCGGATCCGCGCCACGTGGCGATGGGCAAGATCGGGCGGCAGGGGAGTGAGCTAGGCGGGAGCAAGGGCTGCTGAGCGGGCAGCAGGCCGGATGGCTGACACGTGGAGGGGAGGAGGATCGGACGGTTGAGCAGCGGCGGGATTTTAAATTTTCTTTTTTCTTTTTCCAGGAATTTAATTAAAATACCAAAAGCTCTAGAAAATAGCAAATAAGCCCCAAAAATTCACCAAAAATACCAGAAAAATACTTGTAACACAAGGAACTCAAATAAAATATTTTTAGCTTATGTTGAAGTTTAATTTATTTAGATTAAATTATTTTAAATTTTGAAAATTCATTTTAAGCTTGTTTAAAATTCAGAAAAATTCCAAAAATTGATTTCTAAAAACAGGGTTTTAAAACTTCAGAAAATCAAGATGTTACATGGCTGAAATGTTATTTTACAAAAAAAACCATAATTTAAAGTAAAAATAATAAATATATTGAAAGCAAACTTTAATGGAAATAATAATAAATACATAACCAAAGGAATTAAATAGCACATAAGTGAACTGACCATTCACTCCAATGATCCACACGCGAATCTCCCATTCATATAATGAACTTCTAGTGAACTAACCATTCGCTTAAATAAATCACTAGTGAACTACCTGTCCACTCTCCAAGGTTATCCAACCCAATTTTTATAAAATAACTACCCCTCGTATGAAATCACTGAGCATTGTCCATAACTAGGGACACGGTTATTCGAATAGTTTTACACTCTGTAGAGGTTGCATAACTGTACCCACATGATGTGATCATCCTCATGTTAAAGTAAATCACAACAAAGTATTTACAATATTCAACCTCAACTCAATTCCACCCGCGAAAGTTTTGTCATTGAGTAGGTTACCCCCTCTTGCGCCTTATAGAAATCAACAACCATGTTCAACTCAATGGCGAAATTAGAATTCAAATATCACAAATTAATCAGCTAGGTTTATCCCATACTATACATATGATTTGGATAATATGGCTTAGATAATAGCGCACAAAGTTAAGTCCTTAGACATAACCCATATGAGACTTTCACATCTCTCAAAGTGAATCCACACTTCCCCCTTTACTGCACAATTACTCGCTCAAGTGAAAATCAATTTTGTATTACCAACACTAATGATACACCAATATCATGACATATAAATTTTATAATTGTGGCACAAACTATGATTCAATATCTCATTTAGTCAAATTTATTAATTAACCACATGTGATGATGAACCCATCGAACTATAAGAATGACTAAGTAAATTAATCGTACAACCCATGTGACAACTAATATGGTATTACTAATTAATTTTTCATTCTAAGGTGACAATGGAATCATGGCATTCAAATTATCAAGAGAGGAATTAATCAATTTGGACAATAGTTACCATATACAAAGGATTGTAATAAAGTAGCAATGCATAATACTTTAAAATACAATAAGTAAATAATAGATTAAAAACTGGGTTCAATATAATCAAAGGACATAGCTTACCTTAGTTTTGCTCAGTTATGAATTCTTGATCTCCTGATAATGCTCCTGTTCCTTCGAAGACGCGATGTAACGAGAGAAAAAATGAATGAGGCACAAAATAAAATCAAATAAAATTCAAACGATACCCAAAAACTATAAAACTAGAACCAAAATAAAGAGCTTGATTTTAGATGAATTCAAAAAGAAAAGAACAGGGTCAATCGGAACTAGGACGAAGAAGAACATGCTATTGAAAAATCTAATCTAAAGAAAATACTGAAAAATCAAAAATTTTACTGTGTTGTAGACTTGGTGTACGAAAAGGCTAGTCTACGGTGGACTCGTCTTTGGGAACAGTGTACGGTGTGACTCGGGTGCTGACGCGGTGTCCAGGGCTAACGTGGTAGTTGACTGGACTAACACGTGGCTGACAACTAGCACTAGAGCTAACATGGCTGATGACATGGTAGGGTGGCGAGGCTGACATGTGGCATCCGACGTGGCATCTGGGACAGCTCTTGTACTGACGTGGCACACATGTGTCATTACACATGGTGACACATGGCTTCTAGGTCTGAGATGGCACTAACATGGCTGCTAACTCGGTTGGATCTAGCTCACGAGTCTATGAAACAGTGGCGGCTGGCAGGTGGGACCCCGCTGTTAGTGACTCAGATCATGTGGACGAAGTTCATTGAGAAGTTGAAACGACGTCGGGCGCGAGTGCCGGGTGATGTTAGCAAGATCTGACAGTGAGGTGAGAACCACGTGGCCAAATCTTGACCGTTGGCTTGGATTGACGGCACAGATCTGATCGCACGAACAAGACGATGACGCGTGGTGCGGCACAGGGTCCGGGGCGACGCTTCGATGCGCGAGGGGTTGCGGTGGCGGCACGTGAACCGAGGAGGGTGATCGGGTGGGCGGAGCAAGCGCGGTGTGAGCGACGGAGGCGAGGGTAACGGCTAATCGGCGCAGCTGGGTCTGCCGCGTGAGCAGAGAGGGCGAAGCGATGGGGCTCACCGACAGGGTGAACTCGGTGGAGAAGTCGATGATGACAACGACCGATGGCAGGGCTCGGCGAACTCCTGCGAGGACGGCGGCGCATGGCTCTGGACAGTGGGAACGGTGGCGCGGGTAGCAGGGGGATGAGGGAACTAAGGGCAGCAGCGCGGGATGAGGGAACCGAGGGCAGGGGCGCGGGTTTTTGTACGAACGATGAGGTTGGCCAGGTCACGTACGGCAAGGAGGTCGAGTCAGATATGGTGGCGAGAGCTCAGATTTAGCACAAAAACTGAGGTAGCAGCGGAGACATAGTCCCAATCAAGAACGATGAGGAACAGTGCTCGCTCCATTGGATGAGCGACGCATGGCATGGTGTGAGATCGGATGGCGACAGGAGAAAACAAAGATGAACCGTACCCGACAGTCTTGATGGCTGACAAGTCTCATTGGACGAGATCCGACGGTTGGCTTCGAGAAACGACCGGATGGGTGACGCGCGACTAAGAGGGAATAGGACGGCTGAGGATTAGATGGGCTAGATGAATAGTGATGGGCTCGGCCCGTTACTGTCTTCGGATTTTTGGGGATTTCTCGATTTTTAGAAATTTAAATAAAATAAAATAAGCTCTAAAAATAGCAAATAAATCCAAAAAATTCTAAACAATTCGTTGAGACACAAGGAACCTGAATAAAATATTTTTAGCGCATTTTAATGTTTATTTTAGTTATATTAAATCTTTTTAATTTTTAAAAATTCAATTTAAGCTTGAATTAAATTCAGAAAAATCCAAGTGGTGAATATTTTTTTAAAAGGCTTCAAAATACTTTGAAAATCAGGATGTTACAAACCTTTCCCCCTTAAACATGATCTCAACCCTGATATTTGGGCTCACTAAGAAAATAGATTTAGAAAATCTGCTCTGAGATCCTCCTCGCGCTCTTAGATGGCCTCCTCCTCTGAATGGTTGCTCCACTGAACTTTACAAAAACAGACAACCTTGCCCCTGGTCACACGCTCTAGCACTTTCAAGATTTTGACAAAGTGCTCCTTATATGACAAATCCTCCTAGAGATCAACGGCTTCGACTAACACTACTTACTTTGGCACACGCAGACACTTCTTCAACTGAGACACATGCAAGACGTCATGTATCCCATTGAATGTCGCTGGTAGCTTCAACTAATAAGCAACTTTTTCCCTACGCTTTAAGATTTTGAACGGTCTGACATACCTTGGTGCTAACTTTTCTTTTATCTAAAATCTCTTGACACCTTTGAACGGTGTAATCCTAAGATACACATACTCACCTGGCTCAAAGCTCAACTCTCGATGATGAGTATTCGCATAACTTTTCTATGTTGTCTGGGTAGTTTCCAATCTCTCCTGGATTAACCAAACCTTTTCCTTAGCCTCTTTAAGACAATCTAATCCAAAGACTTGACCTTCCTCCGTCTCTTTCCAATTGAGAGGAGTCCTATATTTTCTGCCATACAGAGGTTCAAACGGTGACATTTGCATACTAGCCTGGTAACTGTTGTTGTACGAGAACTCTGCAAAAGGCAAACAATTATCTCACTTGGCTTCATGATCTAACACATAAGCTCTTAGCATATCCTCGAGAATCTGATTCATATGCTCGGTCTAACCATCGATCTGGGGATGATACGCTGTACTGAAATTCAGATGAATACCCATAGCTTCACAGAAACCCCTCCAAAATTATGAAGTAAACTGCGATCCACGATCTGATACTATTTTTTTAGATACTCCATAGAGACTTATAATTCTCAACATGTATAACTCTACCAATTTATCTCCTGCATAGGTTGTTCTAACCAAAATGAAAAGAGCAATATTTGTCAAACAATCCACAATTATCCAAATTGAGTCAAAACTATCCTTGGTTTTGGACAATCCTGTGATGAAATCCATGCCAACTTCTTCTCAATTCTACTCGGGAATCCTCAGCGGTTGTAGCAAACCTGCTTATCTTTGATGCTCAATTTTTACTCTTTGGCATACATCACAAAGTGCAACATATTCAGCTATCTCACGCTTCAAGTTTGGCTACCAATATTTATCCTTGATGTCCTAGTACATCTTGGTGCTGCCTAAGTGAATCGAGTATAACGACTCGTGATCTTCTTTGAGCAATAACTCCTTTAACTCTTTTTTATTTAGCACACACAAACACTCCTTAAACCACAAGGTTCTTCTGTCATCTTCGTTAAATCCTGATGCTTTACATTTACTCATATTAATCTTAATCCGCTGAATATTTTCATCCTCTGCTTGAGCTTGACGAATCTGACCATCTAATGTCAGGTGCAACTCCATTGTGGCTAGGAATCCTTTCTCAACCAAATACAGGCTAAGCTTTTGAAATTCTTCATGCAATGTTGGTTGATTTTCCTTGATCATCATTGTATTGCAATAAATCTTTTTGCTCAAAGCATCTGCTACCACATTAGCTTCTCCTAGATGGTAATGTATTCCGACATTGTAATCCTTTATCAACTCCAGCCACCTTCTTTGCTTGAGATTAAGATTGACCTGAGTGAATATATACTTCAAACTCTTGTGATCCATGTAGATCTCACAATGGTTACCTATGAGATAATGACACCAAATTCTTAAAGCATGCATTACGACTATTAACTCCAAATCATGCATGGGGTAATTCTCTTCATATGGTCTTAACTGACGCGAAGCAAAAGCTACCATTCTTCTGTCTTGCATCAGCACACATTCCAAATCTTTGCAGGAAGCATCGCAATAAATCTCAAAATCATTGTTGATATCTGGCAATACTAACACTAGGGGTATAGTCAAACATTCTTTTAGTTTTTGGAAGCTCTTCTCGCACTCTGGCGTTCAAATAAATTTTTCTTCTTCTTTAACAACTGTGTAAATAGCCTGGCTACACTAGAAAATCCCTCAATGAAATGACGATAATAACCAGCCATTTCAAGAAAGTTTCTGACTTACATCACTGACGACGGTGACTTCTAATCAAACACATCCTTTGCTTTCCCGGTGTTAACTACGACTCCCCCTGCTAACATAACATGGCCTAGGAAAGCAACTTTTTTCATCCAAAATTCACACCTGCTAAACTTAGCATATAGTTGGTGCTCCTTGAGGTTTTGCAAAGCTAATCTCAAATGTTCCTTATGTTCTCTTTCATCCTTGGAGTAGATCAGAATGTCGTCAATGAACACAACGACAAATTTGTCTAAACATTCCATGAACACTTTATTCATCAGGTACATAAAATAAGCTGGGGTATTGGTTAAACCGAAGGACATCACTATGAACTCGTACAGACCATAATGAGTTGAGAAAACTGTTTTAGGTATATCCTCCTGACCTCAAGTTAATCTTGGAGAACACTCCTGCTCCTTTAAGCTGATCAAACAAATCATCGATCCTGAGCAAAGGATATTTATTTTTGATGATGACCTCACTGAGTGCTGACTGTCATCCTTTTTTTTATGAACAACACTAGCGCCCCCATGGAGACGGGCTAGGTCTAACATAATATTTGTCTAATAACTCCTAAATTTACTTCTTTAATTTTGCTAACTCATTGGCAGGCATTCGGTACAGCCTCTTGAAAATCGGCGAAGTACCAGGTACTAACTCAATCGAAAATTCAACCTCTCGATCAGTGGCATTTCAAAAAGATCATCTAGAAATACACCAAGATACTCTCTGATAACTAGCACATCCTCTAACATGATCCCTTTGCTCTGGCAAACCATAACATTCTCTGGCTGATTCATGCTAGCTGCAAATTCTACTTTTCTTCCATCTAAACTAGTCAAGGTAATAGCTCTGCTTCCACAATTCAACACTGATTGATGCTTTTAAAGCCAATCTATTCCCAAAATCACATCCAAAGATTGGATTCCAACACAACATGATCAGCGACAAACTCCACTCATTGGATGGTTATCTTGACTTTTGGACAACCTAGGTTTGTATTCAACTCGGAGCCTAGGGATTGAACCAAAAGAATAGATTCAAGAACAACTATTTTCAATTGTTGCTTTAAGGTAAAACTCTGATAAACAAACGAATGCAAAGGTTTAGAATCAAACAAAACTGTAGCAGATACTGAATTAACTAAAAATTTTCTAATCACAACCTCTGGCACTGCTTGGGCCTCCTTTGCGATGACATATTTCACTTGATCTTGTACAACTGAATGGGGTACCTAACTGGCTTGACCTGATGCTTAGGCAATCCATGTCCAAGTCCTGAGTAGGGGTCAAATTTGGCATAGCTCCCAAGTTGAAACGAACTAGCATTGGGACTTGTCTCTGAGGGCACTTGTTGGCATAGTGTCCTTGCTCATGACACTTGAAACAAGAGATGGATGTTGTAGGCTTGGCATTTCTCTGTTGCTGGTTGCTTGACCCAATAGGACAGGGACCTGACTGAAATTGACGTAACGTTGGGGCGAGCATCTTGAAATCTGGCTGTTGTGGAATATGAGCTAGTTGGTAGGTACTGAAACTAGCCTTCTGGAACTGATGCATCTGAGATCCTTGCTGCATCATCCTCCTTTTGTGAGACTCCCCTAACTCGCGACGACTTTCCTCAATGAGCATTGTTTTGTCCATCATATTCTAAAAACTGGCATACTGGGTTCAATCCTTTCTTGAATCTCTTCTGATGGGCATCATCAATGGCCACATCCTCTGATGCATAGCGAGCGAGCTGAGTGAACTTGTTGAGATACTCATTGATTGACATATTCTTCTACTGCAGTTCACAGAACTCTTTCTTCTTTATTTCAATCACCACATCTAAGATATGGGTATGACGAAATGCTGTTGTGAACCCTGCCTAAGTGATGTTGTCTTGATCCTCATGAGCGGTGCAGTAGTTTTTTCACCACTCTACAGCGGCTCCCTCTAACTGATGGACAGCGTAGAGTATTTTTTTTGTGATCGATGCACTGAGCAAGATTTAGTTTCTTCTTAACTGAATGAATACAATCATCCACCTCCATGGGCTCGAAAGATCGAAAATAGGTGGGCGGTCCTGTCCTTATAAATTTTGCAAACTTAGATTGCTGCCGAGCTGACTGAGGTGTAATTGTTTCTTGATTTTACCGATTCATTATGGCATTCATGTTCTGCATCATAGTGTGCATCGACTGTGTCTGAGCTGCCATGAACTAACTGAAAGTTAGATCAAATCACATTGGAGTTGCTTGTGGACCCTGAGTCACTGGATTTGCAGCACTGCTCCCTGGATCCTGATTATTCTGACCCCGTCCAGCTAAGTTCTGGGTATTAACCATCTTTTTATTGCTCTAAAAGGAAAACACTATTGAGACTGACTTTACAAGGCTCAAAAGATACGAGGGAAAAGCACAGATAAGAGGTAAACTCGTCTAAGGTAATTTCCTAATGGCAAACCTAGATTAAGCAAACCCTTAGTAGAGAGGCTAACGAAAGAACCAAATAAACTCCACAAACCAAACTTTTGATATGGCTGCAACATAATGCTTTTAAGGGCAAGACTGCAGCTCACATCACACACAACTGTAAATAAAACCCAAATGATCTACACGATGCTAAAACTACAAAGGGTTCTAATCTAAGGGCTCCCACTCGAGTCCTGCTAAGTAGGGCTTGCTCGGCTCATCCTTCGAGTCACTATAGATCACCCATGAGTTGCGGACTTACGGTGACTGCTCTTTTGCTATGGCTGGAATGAAGTGCCGAAGATACTCCTGATGATTGCTGTTATGCGTTGTCTCTCCAATGGACTCGGTGGCATAGGCAAAGGTAGAAGTGTTGGCAGCTGCGACTGAGATTCCTCCATGGCTCCCTCTTGCTCTACTATACTGAGAGTAGCCACATTTTACTCCTTGAACGTCCATATGAGCTTGGATATGTTGATCTTGTACAACTTGCATAGACGCCGAATGGCCTTGTGCGTGACTCCTTGCACAGATCACTCTCCACAAGCTCCAGTGCACTTGAAACTATGGTGCAGAACTTGATTACCGATCATTGTGGTGTAGTACAACCTGGTGATGCTTCTAATGCGTTGGCCTTTTACCTTCTCATCCTTAGAGAAGTAGATTAGCGACCTCTTCAATCCAAGGCTCCGCAACAAAACTCGAAGAAGTCCTCGCCATCCTCCAGACTGGCTGTAGAAAGCTTGAGACATTTAGGGCATTATAAAGGAAAGAAGTCAATTTAAGGATTTTAGAAAAATAAATTTTTGAATAAGGCGGAGGGCATCAATCTTAAGAAAGAGGAAAGAGAATAGAGAGTATACTAAATATCCAATTTGGTTAGTTAGATTTAGAAAATAGATTTTACAATTTGGCTAAGGCGACCTTTCTAACTAGGGCTTCGTCCTATAGTCGATATGGTTCTAATACCACCTCTGTCGAGACCCGAATATACAAATCCAGACTCTCTATGTTACCGCACTAGTCCAAGATCATGCTAATGCACACAGTGTAACATAAATGAAATATCGACCATATGCATGATTAACAAAAAAATAAAGACTCAATATTAATAATTATCAGAATACAACCTTATGGCCAAGTTTACAACTTACTAGGTTGAAGGGCTTAAGAAATTAGCAGTGAAAAACAACAATAAACGTAGAAGCCACTCGACGTGCCCACAGAACTGGGAAGCGAAATCCTAATCCGCGAGATCGTTGAAGTATTCTCCTTCAGGTACCTCTTACTGATATGGATTTTCTTCAACTAAGCAACAATAGGCATAAAGCCATAAGTACATTGGTACTCAGCAAGTTGTTTATAATAAAAATGCAATATAATATGTAAGGCTTACTAATGGATAGCTGAAAGATTGTTTTGCAGAAAGCCATAATTTAAAGTAAATATAATAAATAGATTGAAAGCGAACTTTAAGAGAAATAATAATAAATACATAACTAAAGGAATTAAATAGCACATAAGTGAACCGACCATTCATTCCAATGAACCACACACGAATCTCCCATTCACATAATGAACTACCTCGACCGTGCGACCGGACGCGCCCATTCCCCCATCTACGCCCGCAGTGGAGAACGCCCTGCTGGCAGCCCTCGGCATGCTCCAGCAGGAGTTGGCGGATCTCCGGGGGGCCGTGCGGAGAACGCAAGAGGCTAGGAGTCAGCCGACCCCGCCGGTGGCCGCACCGGAGCCCACGCCCGAGCGCGCGGACAGCCAGGACACCCTCACATCCAGTCGTGCTTCGCTGCGACACGTGGACCCGGAGTACCTGCTATCGGCGGGCCTACAGCAGACAGCGTGGCCGGAGGACTTTAAATTCCCTAGCTCCATCACATCGTACAAGGGCAACACGGATCCCCGAGAGTTCGTGCGCGTGTACGAGACCGCCATCGAGGCGGTAGGCGGAGACGAGACCACCAAGGCGAAGGGGCTCCCGCTCGCGTTGTAGGGAGTGGCGCTCTCATGGTTCTTCACCATAGAGCCGAACTTCATATACGCATGGGAGCAGGTTCGCGACCGCCTCTACAATAACTTCCTGGGAACTACGTCGAGCGTGTCGACACGGATCAGCTCTTCACAATCAAGCAACAACCATCGGAAAGTCTCCGCGAGTACTTCAAGCACTTCGCGAAGGTCCGCTGCCAGGTCAAAGATGTCAATGAGACAACAATCATCAACGCAGTGGTACAGGGCCTCCGCCCGGGGCCGCTAGCCGAGTACAACGCGCGGAAGCCAATCAAGACAGTGGCGAAGCTCTTCGATAAGATGGAGGAGTACGCCCGGGTGGAAGAAGACGCGAGGCGGCGCCAGGACAACGGGGCCGATGCCAATCCAGCGGAGGGTCTCGCGAAGAGCGTCAACCCGTTGAAAGCTAGTTCCTCGCGAGTAGCGAGGCGGAGTCGCCGAAGGACGCCCCAAAGATAAGGACGCCGCCGCCGACAAGCCTCGGGCCGCGGGACGCCCCGGCGAGCCCGTTATGTCTTCGACGTCGAGGGCGGCTCGGAAGACAACGCCCGCCAACCGCGAGGCCAGGGCTCGGCGAGGTCGGGGGCGAGGCTGAGGTCGGGGCTGCGACGGTTGGGCCCGCGCGGAGTATGGCGACCAACACCGCCCACAGTGGTGCGAGGTGCACGGCCAAGACAATCATGACACTCGCTCCTGCACCACCATCGCAGCACTTCGACAAAGCGTCGCCAGAGACAGGGATCTCGAGGCGCGCCCTCCCGTCGTGGCACATGTCCAGCAGCCCCTGGACGGCCCCCTAAGCATTCGGGATCAGGAGCCGCAGCCTCAGGAGGGTCTCCGGCGGATGCAAGCCCAGGTGCAACAGCCCCAGGAGAGCCCCCTGCGGATCCTTGCCCTCGAGGGCGCCCCGCGTAGGGTCATCAACGTAATCTTCGGAGGCTTCTCCCTAGAGTTCACCTCGGAGCGACAGCGCAAGGCCTACATGAGGAGGCTACACCACGTGGCAGCGTACCCAGCACATGCACCGCCAGACTGGGCGTAACACGCGATCACCTTCACGCCCGCCGACGCCGAAGGCGTGGAGTTCCCCCATCAAGACCCCCTGGTCATCCAGGTCGCGATTGCCGAGTGCGACGTCCGGCGTATCTTGGTCGATGGGGGAAGTTCTGCGAATGTTTTGTTCGCACAGGCCTTCGACCAGTTGGCGATCCCTCGAAGCCGCCTAGGCCCCTCAAAAGTTCCGCTGCAGGGCTTCGGAGGTTAGCCGTTGCAGGGCTTCCTATGTGTGAAGCTTCCGGGCCCGCGAGGCATCATCACCATCCTCGGCGATCAGCATATGGCTCAGCACATGGAGCATGGTGCCCGAAGCCCGTACCCGAGAGTCCAGCGAGGCCCCTAGGTCAGACGCACTTGTACATGCACTACGGCAGCCCAAGCACCAGAGGCTCCCCATCTCGCCTTCACGACAGCGAGTCCTAGTGGTTAGTCCCCGAACTTTTGTACTCGCTCACCCGCACAAATAGGAATTTAATAAAGTTCACCGTTTGCGAAGCTATTCCTGCTCGCCACCAAAAATGTGCGGAGGCCTGCCTCCGCACGCACTCCCCGGAGTATAAAAAAGACGCGGACGTTTTTCCTGCGCACCCTACTGAGTATAAACAAGACGTGGAGTCCCGCGCACGTGTCGGTCACTACCATGCGTACTCTCCAGGGTATAAAGATGTGGTCGAGGTTTCCATGCACCCCACAGAGGTCCGCCCCTGCACACGCACCCCACGGAGGTTCGCCCCCTCACACGCACCCCACGGAGGCCTGCCTCCGCATGCACTCTACGTAGCGTTGAGGTCTGCCTCCGCACACACTCTATAGAGTATAAATAAGACGTAGCATCGAGGTCCGCCTCCGCACGCACTCTGCGGAGTATAAATAAGACACAGTGGGGGGACGCCTCCGCGCGCACTCTACGGAGTATAAACAAGACGCGGATGTTTTCCCTGCGCACTTTACTGAGTATAAACAAGACGCGGATGTCCCACGCGCGCGTTGGCGTACCCTCCGGAGCTTAAGTAAGCCGTGGTTGATAGTCCCACGTATTCTTCGGAGTACAAACAAAGACGCGGATGATTTCCCTGTGCACTGTACTGAGTCTAAACAAGACGCGGATATCCCACGCGCGCGTTGGCATACCCTCCAGAGCTTAAGTAAGCCGTGGTTGATAGTCCCACGCATTCTCCGGAGTACAAACAAAGACGCGGATGCTTTCCTTGCGCACTCTACTGAGTCTAAACAAGATGCGGATATCCCGCGCACGCGCTGGTGCTATCACCGCGCGTACTCTCCGGAGTATAAATAAGACGTGGATGATATTCCCACGCACTCGCTGGAGTCTCCATGCAACGGCGCATGGGCACTAGAGGCTTCCCGCGCTTCCAGCAAACCGCGTGCACCGCATGAACGCCCGGCTGCGAGTGCAGGGACGGGGCACACGAGACCAATGGCCCGAGAAACCAAACGTGCGCCTGGAAGCCTGCCCCCGGAGCCGTTACGCCCCCTCCCCACCACAGCTCGACGCCAGCCTCTCGCCAGACAAGCTGGACGGCGACGCCGTGGGAGCGGGGCGACGCAACAGCTTGATGGCCCGCACCTCTGCAGATGGGAGGACGACGCAAACGCACCCGTCTAAGAATCCCACACGGGCGCGGGCTCCCGGCGCGGGGAGCTGCCCCAGCAGACGCCCGGGACCGCGGGCGTTCGAGCTCATGACACATCATCGCCTCAATAAGGCGGCACGGGCTCGATATCAAAACTCTGTTACCAGCCAAGCCGGAGGAATGGGAGCGCCCGTGCAGGCGCCCCCCTCCCCCTCATCCCAACCGTCCCACAACTAGGGAAGGAGAGTGGGGGAGAGGACAGGCGCCTGGACGGGACAGCATGGCGGGGCGCGGCCTCGCTGGCGCAATGTAGAAGTTTACTACCAAAGTTAAGAGCTGCCTTGATGAAGTACAAGTGAATTGCCCACCACCCCGCAGCAGCCGCGGTCGGGAACATACATCGCGGCGTCGCACCCACCTCGTATGGGCGGGATGTCTCACCCCGCGGTCGTCCCGACGGCATCAGCCGTGCTGCACCGGCCAGTAAGCAGGAAGAAGCCGAGGCGCACTAAGGACGGCGAGTTCGCCAGGGGTAGTTGTAGGGGCCCGATGTCTGGGAAGGTGAGTGCCGCTTCACTTGGCCGCTCTCCCCTTTAAAGAGCCCCAGAAGCAAGACCGCGGATATTACGCCTCAACAGTCCCATCGCCTGCCCTAGAGGCACGTGGTGTAGTAGTGTTGCCCCACTCCGGGTACAGGGCTCCACCGACTACACTCCACGTGTCCCCCTATCCTGGGGGGCCCGAAGCAAGGGACGATGGGCAAGGGACACCTCCCTCGCAGCCATGAAGCGCCATATACAGAGCCCCGTTGATCTCGCCTCAGCTGTCCCGTTAGTGTCTGGGACTGCAGGGAAACAGTGGCGCCCGCGAGGTTCCCCATCGACCCAGGGCTTATGCAGCTAGGGTTCTGTCATTCCTCAGGCCTACTTCATCCTTATCCCGCCCAGCAGTATGGGACGGAGCGCTCGCGCGTCTACTTTGCCTAGGCGCCAGCTCCGCTGCCACCACTTCGAAGGGTAGGGGACGGAGCGCTTGCGCGTCTACTTCGACAAGGCGCCAGCTCCACTGCCACCACTTCAAAGGATAGGGGACGGAGCGCCGCGCTCATTTTGCCAGGCGCCGGCCGCCGCCACCACTCAAGGGTAGGGGACGAGCACCGCGCGTCTGCCGACCAGGCGCCGGCCCGCCGCCACCACTTGAAGGGTAGGGACGGGCGCGCGCGACGCTCTATTTCTCGGCGGCACCGCCCGCCACCACTCGAAGGGTAGGGGACGGAGCGCCGCGCGCGTCTACTTGACCAGGCGCCGGCCCGCGCCACCACTTCGAAGGGTAGGGGCGCCGCTCGCTCGCCACCACTGGCGGCAGGCGCCGCCGCCGCCACCACGAAGGGTAGGGGACGGAGTGCTCGCGCGCTGCCGCCAGGCGCCAGCCCGCCGCCACCACTCAAGGGTAGGGGACGAGCGCCGCGCGTCTACCGCCAGGCGCGGCTCGCGCCACCACTCGAAGGGTAGGGGACGGAGCGCCGCGCGTCACCGACCAGGCGCCGGCCCGCCGCCACCACTCAAGTGTAGGGGACTGAGCGCTCGCGCGTTGCCGCTGACCAGGCGCCGGCCCACGCCACCACTGGGGTAGGGGACGGAGCGCCGCGCCTACTTCTCTTGGGCACCGCCACGCCACCACTCAAGGGTAGGGGACGGAGCGCGCGCGCTCACTTCTGACCAGGCGCGGCTCGCTGCCACCACTCGGCGGTAGGGGATGAGCACTCGCTCGCTGCCACCACTGAAGGTTAGGCGCCACCCACCGCCACCACTCGAAGGGTAGGGACGACGAGTGCTCGCGCTCATTCGCCAGGCGCCACTCACGCCACCACTCGGCGGTAGGGACGAGCGCCCCGCGTCACTTCGACTAGGCGCTAGCTCCGCTGCCACCACTTCGAAGGATAGGGGACGCAGCGTTCGCGCGTCTACTTCAACTAGGCGCCAACTCCGCTGTCACCACTTCGAATGGTAGGGGACGGAGCGCTCGCACGTCTACTTCGACTAGGCGCCAGCTCCGCTGCCACCGCTTCGAAGCATTGGGGACGGAGTACTTGCGCGCCTATTTCGCTTGGGCGCCTGCCCTGTGCCTACCTCAAGCGTCTACCCCAACTAGCCAACACACTTTACAACAAGAGCACAAAGCGGGTGCGCCAAAAACGACAGCGGGGGCGAACGATTCGGCTTATCATCACGCTGCTACACAGTGATTACAAAAGCCCACCTGGCCAACGCTACTCGTCCGGCTTCGCCTGGACGACCTCCCGCGCCGGAGCCTCATCCGTCGAGGGTTGATTCGCCAGGTTCAGCGAGTCTCGGCGTCACGGCGCCAGAACGACGCCGGTCACGACGTCGTAAATCAGCAGCCGGGCCCCATCGCACCGCCGAAATAAAACGGCGCGGTTGGTCAAAGAAGGACAGCAATTTTCACTTCATTCGCGGCATGGGGTACATAGGTTACAACACACACCGGCGCACAAGAACCTCGAGGTCACACCTGCTTCGACTCGTCGGCCCCGTCATCATCGCGCCGGGCAACTCCATCCAGCTACTCGCCAAGGTTCCCCTCGCCGTACATGTTCTGCCGTAGCTCCACCTTCGCCGCGGCCTCCCTGATGTACTCCCAGATCCATTTGTGGAAAAACTAAACGGCGGGTCGAACAGTGCGCACGGCACCAGACATCACGCCGGCCCTTGCAGGCAATTCCAGCTGAGGGTCGCCAAATTCGTCGACATGACGGCAACCCCAGTGTCGGAGAAGGGCACACGCCAGGCATGCAGTCACGTAAGAGCAGTGATTGCCAAAGGACGTCGCGGCGGCCTGAGTAAGATTGGCCGCTTCCCCAATTCGTCGAAGGGTCCGCGAAAGCTCTTCGGGTCCGAATGAGCGGGGCGGCTCCTCGGCAACAAGGTTTTCGAGGTTACCCTCCAGAGCCAGCATAGCCTCCCATGCCGTCGCCGAGGCGACACCCAGCGCCTGATCCCACTTCCTCAGAGACGCAGCAAGGCGGTCGTTCTCGTCCTCTAGTACGGCAACCTGCTAGAGCAGGCCGTCCCGCTCCTCCACTGCTACTTGCCGAGTAGATGCCACAAGCTCCGTGGCATATGAGAAAGCGCGTTCCACTTCCAGGAGCTGCACGCATTCGTCCTTCGCGGAATGCGCCTCCTCCGACGCGCGAAGGTCCCCTTCGGCGACACACAGCCGGTCCTCCAAGGCCTCTCGTTCCCGGACATGGGCCGCCTGCAGCGCCCGGCTAAGGGCGAAGGTCTACGCGATAAAGCAATCAGTACACCTCCCAAGGGCCGCGTGCTGCTCAGGGTCATGTACTTACCCTCAATTCGGAGACCTCTACCACTCCCTCAAGCAGTCCAGGCCCGCAAATCGCAGCCGCATCACGCCTGTGCTCGCGTCGCAGCATCCGCGCCCCGCCCGCCGCCGGCGCCCGCTCGGGGATGAAGTCCGCTAGACGTCGAGTGGCATCCGTAGCGATAGCCTCGGCGGCGCTGGATGTCCCTCCCAAGTGACCGTCCTCGGACTCCGGGGGCTCCCTGCATTCGGGGAACCATGTTGCTACAAGGGGATATGGCGGTCAGCCCTATGACGGCACAGCAGGTCATACCCAACCAATGTAAGTTTACCTACAGCCCAGCCCGAATCCGAAAGGATCTCGGCATCCCCAGCACCCTCGTCAGGTGGGGGGCCTTTGTGTCGGAGCTCAGCTCCACCAAGCCCTCACCCCCGGCAGCTGCAGACCTGCTCGGGGCCGCGGGGACACCGAGACATTCGGTGTCTGAGTTGGAGTCCCATAGGGCTCCGACCTGGCTCGCTACAATGAACCCCGCCGAGCATAGGGGCGATCGTATGCGGGGCCGCTTCGCCTTTGGGGAGCAAGAGGGCGGCCCCGCCTCGAAAACCGTCGTAGGAGGAAGTTCCACCGTGGCAGGAACGGATTCCACACTAGCACCCTCCGCGGGCGACGGCTCCACTCAACGCCGGTTGGCGGCGAAGCAGCACCCACGCTCGCCACCAAGACTACATGCTTCGCCGAGTCGGAACCCGCGCCTGCTGGTACTCCCTCCCCCACGGAGCCGCGGAGAGATGGACTCGAGGCCGGGACAACGCGCTCTGGCACCCTAATACCCAAGGCTTCGCACACGCAGATTCACCGCCTGCACCGCCTCCGCAGATCGCACTGCGCCAGCGGTGCTCCCTGGTCATATACGGTCCGAGGAACGCACCCACCGCATGCTCCACGTCCTCCAGGGAAGCACCTGCGAGGGGCACGGGGGCACGTCGTAAACAAAACAGCCCCAAGGAATTGCACACGAAAGCAAGCTCCAGTGTAACTTACGCGGACCGGAGGGTTTCGGCAGCGAACACACGGACGGGCGGACGTTGTCGCGCTGAAGCTTCTTAGGGGTAATACGCCACTCCGCGGCAAGTGGCGCCACACTATACATGACGAACTCCTCAGCGAGGTCGCGCATGTTGAAGCGGGCGGTGATCCCCACAAGCCTTCGCGCTATTCGCTCATCCTATCATCTATCGGCGCGCTGGGCGTGGTGTTAACCGCCACGCCCCGAGCATTCAAGGCTGCTACCGCTCACAACGTGGTGGTAGAACCACCGCCTCATCCAGTTCGGCTCCCACTCCGCCCGACTCGACTCCGCGGGAAAAATCTTCCCGCACTGCGGGCGCAAGACGAGGTTGACGCTACTGAAGTCGCCTAACGCCCCATCCTCCTGATCCTCCGACGCACACCGGACATCATGCAGAAATGCGAACAGTGCACGGTCGGCCAGCATGCCTCCGTGTGCAGCACCCAACTGTATACGGCAAGACGGGCTATCATATTCGGCGTTGTCTGCGCCAGCTCAAGCCCAAAGGTCCGTAGGACGTCCCCGACAAGATTGGCAGCCGGAATGCGTAACCCAGCCTCGAAGTAGGCGACGAACACGACCGCCTCCGATGTTTCGGGGTGCGGTTCGGTCTCGTCGCCCGCGGGCAGTCGCACCTCCCGGCGGTCCGACAGCTTCCCTTCGCGCAGAAGGCCACGAATCGTCTCTTTCGTCACCAGTGTCGAGCCCAGCACGTGGGAGCGCGGACCCCCTACTCTCTCCTCCGCCGTCCACCATCTGTCCACATGTGCGGAGTCACGCCCCTCGAGTGTGTACCTCACCTCGGGCGGCGACGGCCGCTGGAAGACGGCGCTGTCATCGGCCGCATGGGCGCGCGCTCCGTCGTGTGCCATCGCCCTCCTAGAGCTCCGCGACGCAGGAGGCAACAAGGAATATAGGAGATTGGGGCATGTGACCGAGAGCTAGAAGGCAAGGCGACGAACGTGCAAGTGGCGTAACGCAAGGGTTATTTAAAACCCCTGTGTCTCCCACGCCATCGATGAAGCATAACTGTTGGGAGGCGAACCACCCACCTTCCCACGATCGCCACCGTAGTGGCACACCAACCCATGCTCGCCACGCCTGGTCAAGCGGTGGTCGCATCAAGGGGCCTGACAACGCACGGCGCGCCAATAGCGCCCCGCCACGTGTCCGCTCGAGAATCTATGCAAAGCAACCTGGCTCCACCTTCGACGACATCATCGCCTCCTCACGGCAGTCCCGGGTCCGCCTCCGCTTCCACACGCACCCGCATGCCGGAGTGGCGCGCTGAGGACGCCCATCTCGGGAGCGCCGCGAGCAATCCGTGAAGCGAGTCGCGCCGAGCAAAGCGAGCTCAATCGCCGCAGCGCAACGACCTCCTTCCCCCGTGGGCGCGCTACGGCCGGCGGTCATCGGAATATTGCGCTCGAAAATAGGCCTCCATCAGTTCATCAACATGGCAATATTCCTCCGCATGTTCATGAACTGAAGAAGGCATATTTTCGAAATCAACACCATCTCAACTACGCCCGGAGGCCGTTACGGCCCTCCTGTATATATATCCAACTGTCCCATGCGTGGAGAAGCGCAATGCGTAAGTCAGTGACGCGGTCGCCACGCGCGAGAGGTGCAACCGCGAAGCCGGCGCGCGCCGCCATACGCTGCGCGGTCTCAACTTGATTGCACTTACGCACAATAACCCCAGCTCCGCCTTCCGCGAAGCCTTCGCCTCAGCGGAACGACTCCAGCCCCGCCCTCGACGAGACCTTCGCCTTCCGCTCCGGTGGCTCGGGACAACCCGGCACTTGCTGCACATCATGTATCTTCACTCTTAGCACAACCGTTTTCTCACCCTAATGTCCCATGCCTTTCCATGGACGCTAGGTTGCAGAGCGCGCTGGCGCAGCAGGTCAGTCGGAAGGAGTCCGCATCGACTGGCGCGAAGCCAGCCACCAAAAAGGCGCGCGAACTCGCGGTCGTCCGACCGCACACAGTGCCCCCGCCGCCATCACCTCAGGAAGCGCAACCAATGGAGGTCCAACCGTCGCGGCCGACCACACGCACCCAACCGGCGGAGTGGAACCGGCGCGGCCGCTCACGCGCATGCGACGCCCCAACCTCCCACGCCTGCCTGCTCCTCCCGCATCGACGAGGTCTCCGACTCCGCAGCGCGGATGCGACTCCGCCTACGACCACACAGCGCGAGACTTCAACATCGGCTCCGCCGCGGACCCCCCGCTTCGACTCTGCGGAGCCACGCCGACCTACACGCGCAAAATCATCTTCGCCCACATCCACACAACGTCACAGGCCACAAGGACGGAGGGGGCAAAAGGGCTCGGCAACATGGCTTCGGCCTATGAATCCCTTCACCATGAGAGGCTCCTGTTGTAGGGGTGACCCCACCTAAACCCGGCTAGCTTGTTGAGAAACGTAGTTGCCCTCGGTTGGAGGCTTCGGTGTAAGGTTACGATTGTAAATACACTCCTTACGAGGGAATGCATATATATTACGATCAGCCATTGGGAAAGACCCAAGATGACATTGCTCACCTAACTCTCTACTACCATACCCCTCTCTCTGTTTGGTCTGTAGCCACAACACTAACCATTCACTTAAATAAACCACTAGTGAACTATCTGTCCACTCTCCAAGGTTATCCAACCCAAGTTTTATGAAATAACTACCCCTCGTGTGAAATCATTGAGTATTGTCCATAACCGGGGACACGGCTATTCGAATAGTTTTACACTCTGCAGAGGTTGCACAACTGTACCCATACGATGTGATCATCCTTGCGTTAAAGAAAATCACAATGAAGCCTTTACAATATTCAACCTCAACCTAATTCCATCCGCTAAAGTTTTGCCGTCGAGTAGGTTAACCACCTAGTGGATAATTGCCCCCTTTTGCATCTAATGGAAATCAGCAACTATGTTCAACTCAGTGACGAAATTGGAATTGAAATATCACAAAGTAATTAGCCAGATCTATCTCATACTAGACATTTGGTTTGCACGGTATGGCTCAGATTAATAGCGTACAAAGTTAAGTCATTAGACATTACTCAGGCGAGGTTTTCACATCACTTAAAGTGAATCCACACTTCCCTCTTTACTGCATGGGTGTTTATTGATAATAAGCCGAGTTCAAGCTTTTTAATGAGCCGAGCCGAGGTTAGTTTTCTGTTAGTTAGCTAAATGAGCAGAGCTCGTTTTCTTAATAAGTTTTACGAAGTCGAGCCGAGCTAGGTCGTTATCTACCCTTACGTGGAGGTCGTGCTTATCCTCCATTTGTTTTGTTATTGTTTGGTACCGGGTAGGGCTGAACAAAAAGCTTGAGGCTCGCGAGCTACTCGAGCTTGTAGCTGGCTCGGCTCGGCTCGGCTCGAGCTCAAAATTTTTTCCAGCGAGCCGAGCCCGAGCCGCTCGCGAGCCGCCGCGAGCCCAAACGAGCCGGAGCTATAATCACTGTCTTAAGTGCATCGCTCGCTCTCCGCCTCGCTCACTCGGTCGTTCGCCCACCTCGTTCGCTCGCGAGCCCAAGTGAGTCACTCCGCCCGCTCGCTCCACGCCTTCGCCTCGACCCGCTCCCTCCGCTCGCCTCGCTCTCTCCGCTCCCGCGCCCCGCCCGCCGCCCCGCCGCCCCACTGCGCCGCGCCTCCCCCCACCGCCTCCTCCCCGCTCCCCGCTCCCCTGCCCCCGCCGCCTCCCTCCCTGCTCCCCGCCGCCGCCTCCTCCCCGCCATCTCCTCCCTCCCCCGCGGCCCCGCGGCACAGATTGAGAGGCGGCGGCGCTCCAAGCGGCGCAGACCGAGAGGCGGCGGCGGATTTGGGCGGTGGCCGGCGGGGAGGGAGCCCAGACTGAGAGGCGACGGGCCGTTGGCGGATCTGGCGCAGGAGGGAGAGCAGAGCAGAGTGGCGGCCGCGCGGCGATCTGGCGGCGGCGGCGGATCTGGCGGCGGGGGAGCCAGGACGAGTGGCGGCGGGCCGACGGCGAATCTGGGCGACTGGGCGGCGGATCTAGGCGGCGGATCTGGGCGGTGGGGAGGGAACCAAGCCTCTACGCGAGCTCGCGAGCCGGCTCGAAGCCTTGAGCCGAGCGAGCGAAGCTTGTCTTGTAGCTCGGTTTCTAAGCGAGCCGAGCCGAGCCATGGCATTACCGACTATGGCTCGCTTGGCTCGCTTAGAAACCGAGCTACAAGACAGCTCGGCTCAAGCTCAAGAAGGCTCGAGCCGCCGCGAGCTCGCGCAGAGGCTTGGTTCCTCCCACCGCCCGATCCGCCGCCTAGATCCGCGCCCGCCGCCAGATTCGCCCGCCCGCCGCCACTGGCTCGGGCTCCTCTCGCCGCCCGATCCGCCGCCGCCGCCGCCAGATCCGCCGCGCCGCCGCCACTCGCTCTGGCTCCTCGCGCCAGATCCGCGCCCGCCGCCAGATCGTCGCCCGCCGCCACTGGTGCAGGCTCCCTCGCGCCAGATCCGCAACGCCGCGCTCTCGATGGGCTCCTCTCGCGGCCGCGCCCAAATCGCGCGCGCCGCTCGTCAAGGCTGCAGAGCGCCGCGCCTCTCGATCTGTGCCGCGGGGCCGCGGGGGAGGGAGGAGACGGCGGGGAGGAGGCGGCGGCGGGGAGCAGGGAGGGAGGCGGCGGGGGCAGGGGAGCGGGGAGCAGGGAGGAGGCGGTGGGGGCGGGGACGGGGCGGGGAGGAGCTGGCGACGGTGGGGGTAGGGGCGGGGCGGGGCCGCGGGGGAGCGGAGAGAGCGAGGCGAGCGGAGGGAGCGGGTCGAGGCGAAGGCGTGGAGCGAGCGGGCGGAGTGACTCACTTGGGCTCGCGAGCGAACGAGGCGGGCGAACGACCGAGTGAGCGAGGTGGAGAGCGAGCGATGCACTTAAGACAGCGATTATAGCTCCGGCTCGTTTGGGCTCGCGAGCGGCTCGGGTTCGGCTCATTTTTGAGCCGAGCTATTTCTTAGGCTCGGCTCGCTGGAAATAATTTCGAGCTCGAGCCGAACCGAGCCAGCTACGAGCTCGAGTAGCTCGCGAGCCTCAAGTTTTTTGTCCAACCCTACACACACAAAGAAGAGTTTAGCACCGATTGATGCAGTGTGGGGGCACCGGTATCGAGTCCTCTATTGATACCGGCCCATTCAAACGCTAAAGGTGCTGTTAAAGAACCAAACCTGACAACCCATCCAAAAAAGTCAGTACATGTCATAGAAAAAGAAAACGTGGGAGATGAAGCTAGCTTGAAGATAAACCTAGAAATCTGGACTATTTTGGTACCGTTGCGCGCAAAAATTCCAATTTTAGCTCTTTTTATGAAAAAATTCCAAATCTAGCCCCCCTCCCCACCGCACGACTCACCAGGAAGCGACACGTGGCGGAGTCGTGCGGTACCGAACCGCACGACTCGCCAGGAGGCGACACGTGGCGGAGTCGTGCGGTACCAGACCGCACGACTCACCAGGAAGCGACACATGGCAATCGTGCGCTCCCGCATGACTCTAAAATCGTGCTACGTGTCGCTTCCTGGTGAGTTGTGCGGTCCGATACCGCACGACTCCGCCACGTGTCGTCTCCGGGCGAGTCGTGCGGTCCGGTACCGCACGACTCCGCCACGTGTCACCTCCTGGCGAGTCGTGCGGTCCGGTACCGCACGACTCCACCACGTGTCGCTTCCTAGTGAGTCGTGCGGTAGGGAGGGGGCTAGATTTAGAATTTTTGTAAAAAAAGGGCTACATTTGGAATTTTTGTATGCTAACAATACCAAAAACATCCAGATTTCATAAACCTAGGGACCCAAACAGAGTACCTTTTTTTCTTGCCGGTTGAGTAAAGCTTTTATAAATATACTTACTTAGGCTTCGAATTTAACTAATTATAATGCAAAGCAAACCATAGGAGAGGGGTTTCACATGTTCGTCGTACCAGAGAGGAGATCCAAATCTTATCACATGTACACGCATGCCTTGCTTAGCAAACTCATGAGTAGCGAAATACGTCGTAACACGCTTTAAGCCTGTTTGGAACAGGAATTTAAGAGAAGAGAAGGGCACAATGTTCCAAACGACGTCTTAAACCCTAGCACTTGTTAGCCAGTGATTCGCCGACTTCAGCCAGAGTTGGCGGGCAGGCTGTAGCGTGATTACCGACACTTTCGGCACGGGGGGATCAGCGATGATGTCATCGATTACGATAGTGTCCCGTTTCCCTAGCTAGGGCAACAAGGACACTCGTAGTGCAATCAGCAGTTTCTATTGAGTGTTAATCATGTAGAGGAAGAGTTAAAAAGAAGAAAGAGACTAAAGCTATCTCTCATCTAAGGAATAATCTGTTTGAAAAAATCAAGAAAGTCAAAAGGATATAAAAATCAAGAGGAAGGAGAGGGAAGGTGAGATCGAAGGGAAGAAATAAACTAAGCGTGATAGTTATTAAAGTTTCGTTTATATTAGTTTTTTGATTTTAACTTATAAAGAGTAATAACTTATAAAGAAAGATATTTATGTGTAATTTTAGTTGATATAAATAAAGTTATTATAGTGTGTACTACGATTGACTACTAAAGTCTATTTTAAAAAGACACTCCATTTAAAAACTAGATATAATATAAAAGTTATTTTGATATAAAAAATAATTTTTAGAAGTTAATATGAACAGCCTATATTATACAATGAAAGATTGTATAGAGTCATTTCTACATGATATGGTATGTCTAGTAATAATCTGTACATACTATGTATCGGGAATGTCCTAATGCATTTTTTACCATCTACATATGGTACCGTACTTCCTCACGAGAGCGATATTATCTTGCGGTGAAACACTACATTTACTAGGACATCGGATAATCCAGGGCAGATGCTCTCCTTCAAGTCCGCCGTTACTATAAACGGAGTGGCCGACCAAAAAAGCGACGAAGACTTCACGGGCAATGTCTTTAGTTGGGGGTTTTTTTTTTGATAGTTTATAGTTGTAGCTATTGATTTTTAGTTTTAATATAAATATTTATATAATCAAATCTAATACCGTTCTAAAAGATTGTCATAATAACTTACATAGAAAAAACGACAGAAAATTTAGCCTATTTATTTATTTAAAAAATTTATAAGTTATAAGTTGAAAAAAAGAGACTAGATTTATAGGTTATGCTTTCCTTTAAGAAATAATAGAATAATTTCTCTGTTATCTTTTAAAATAATTTATTTGAATAACTTCTTAAAAATAATTTATTAAAGTTCGTTTATATAAGTATTAATGTTAGTATAAAAAATGATGGGCCGCAGTCATGAGGCTGAAAAAGACCTTGGCCGAAAACTTCCACGAAGTAACCCCACACACTACCACACTCGGTACACGACAAGAACCGACCATATGCCAACACAAGCTCTTTCATTTATTTAGGTAAGAAAGACTACGAATAGTCAATGTCGGCGTGATTTATTTTTAATAACTAATTTTAAAAAATAATATTTTTAATATACAATCTATAAATTAATTGTAATAGATACTATAGCAATTTTTATTTATATCGATCAAAATCGTATACAAATTTCTTTTACTCTACACTCTCTCACGATCTCTCTATCAGTTATTACTGTTTATCAACCGTAGCAAAAAACTATCTACCGTAATCTAAAAGAGTAGACTCCTTGTGACATGTTGCCTACAAAGACTACCTGATCGTGCATGTATTTCTCGGATTGTTTCTCTTGAAAAAATGTATTTAGATCAATTTCTCTTTCTTTCCCCTCACTCTCTGAAACAGTATTTATATAGATCGATTTCGATTACATAGGCTACGTTCTCTTTAAATGATGGATTAATACATATCTGAACGTGCGTAGCACTCGTTTTACGCACTTGTTAAGAAACAGTATTTTTTACGTAGCACCCGTAAAGTCTAATTGTACTTTCATCGTCACCCTAATGATTACATATTTTTCAATTATTCCCACAATCTTACTTTTTTTAATTATAGTTAGGTAGAAATTATGTGAGAAATAGAGTAGAGGCATGGAAGAAGAGAGTATTTATTGATGAAATTAATCAAAGGTACGATAGGAATAAAACGGGCAAAAGTACCTCAAAAGGGTAGAACCACTTTTATTTTAAGTAGAGTTAAAAGAAGGCTAAAACAACAGGAGGGATACTTATTGAGTTTCTTAAGATATTGTTGTCGCAGACTTTCATTACCCTATAATATATCCTTACGAGCGATAATACAAGAAAATTGATGGGATATTACCCCACTCAGTTCAACTTATATAAAGTGGATTATAGTTTTTTTGTACTGTAGTCGTTGGCAATTTTTTAGCGTAATTAAACTTTTAAAAAATTAAAAAATAGAAAAATAGGTTAAACTATCACGGATAATACAAATAAATGCAAAAAAAAGAAAAGATAAAAAGTTAAAAAAAATTTAAAAAAAAGAAAAGACGGAACTAAATAGTGAATAGAAGCTAAAATCTAAAGGACAGGAGCTCAAAACAGTTGATGCTGATATTATATACTGTCCTATCTATCTATAATAACATTATGTACCAACAAAGTATTGGAGGAATCGTATGCCTTTCGACGTTCTTGCTTGCCAAGGAAGCATTTTCTAGCACTTGGCTATATGACCGTGGCAACCTCAATAACCAAACGGCCCAAGCCACCACCTCGTTCAACCCGCCGCTCCGTCTCCGCCTCCGCACCCTCACTTGCCCACCCACTCTCACTCCCCTTCCCTCCTGTCTCCTCACCTCCCTTCCAGCCAAGGAACCACCGGATGGCGGCGGCGTCCACCACCACCGGCGACATCGGGACCATCCTCGCCTCCGGCGAGAGGGATTTCCTCGTCCGCAACTCCGGCGAGCAGGTGAGCTCCTTTCTTTCCTGTTTTCCATCCCTACGCTTGTACGGATTTGCGATTGGGCCCTTCTCTTTGCCTTCCCCCTTGTTTCTTGTGTTAGAATTGGTGGATTTGGAGCTCTAGTTATCAATAGTAAGCTGCAAATAAGAGGAGGGGCTTTCCTACTTTTTTTCCACGGAGGATTCTATCGAATAAGTAGTAAAATTAAGAACTTTGGCATGATCACTTTCAGTATCGTATGGTTACCAGATTTTATCTGCTGTCCTGATACCAGTGATATATGAGGTATGTTCTAACTTGAAACTGCCGTAGTGTGGTCAATTTTAACTTGAGCTGTTCTAATATATGTTTCTTTAAAACTGATCTCTGTTTTTTTTTGTTTCAATTCAGACAGCAAAGTTTATGTATGAGCTAGTAATCTTTTTCTTTTTTTCTATGGAAACAGAATTAGTGTATAAGTAACAGCATATTTTTTCTGGGAATAAGATTGTTCAATCTTGTCTTGTGCATACTAGTTAGCAGCATCTGTACCACAATTTCAATAATGAAAATGAAAGGGGAGAAGGTTGTTATGATCTTTTCTTTATGAAAAGATCTAGTGAGAAGAGTACTGTGAGAATTCATCACAAAGTGGTGGAAAGTGGCCAAGATCGGTTCCACTACCGCAGATGACATACTTAGTGAATGAAAAAAGGTTACAAGTTCATGCATGTGAAAAGGTTATCAGAAACTGTGCATCAGATTCTTTAGATGTCTTAAACAAAAGCAAAAGAAGAAATAATTACATGCTATGAATGAAAACAAGTATAACCAACTTGTTCTTCCCAACCAGAATGAAGTATCTGAACTGCGCTGCACCCTTTTGTCATCCTGCAGGTGAAGATCAGCAGCGTTGAGGCAAGCACTGTGGCCCTCTACTTCTCGGCCTCATGGTGCCCGCCATGCAGGCGGTTCACGCCGAAGCTTATCGAAGCATACAAAGAGCTGACCTCACAGGGCAAGAGCTTTGAGGTGGTCTTTGTTTCGGGTGATCAGGATGAGGAAGCATTCAACACGTACTTCACAAAGATGCCATGGTTGGCAGTCCCTTTTTGTGACTCTGACGGTCGTAAAGGCCTTGATGACCGGTTTAAGGTCAGGGGTATTCCACACCTCATCTTCCTTAACGCAAAAACTGGTGAAGTTTATACTGAAGATGGAGTTGAATATGTGAGTGAGTATGGTATAGAAGCTTACCCTTTTACATCAGAGAGGATCAATGAATTGAAGGAACAGGAAAAGGCAGCTAAACATAATCAAACTATTCATAGCGTGCTTGGTACACCTGATCGTGACTATTTAATTTCAAACAATGGAGACAAGGTAACTGATCGATCGCAGTTATTTATTGTCTATTCATGATTTTACAGATGCAGACATTCTTACCTGTTCTGTTGCCGTTATTGTACCCAGGTACCCATATCTGACCTTGAGGGGAAGTATGTTGGTTTGTGCTTTTTGGTGAACGGCTATGGTCCAGTTGATGAATTTACCACAGTGCTTGCTACGATTTATGGTAAACTCAAAGAAGTGGGGGAGAAGTTTGAAGTTGTAGCTGTATCCTTGGACAGCGATGAAGCACAGTTTAATGAGAGTTTCTCAAGCATGCCTTGGCTCGCCATTCCTCAGGGTGACAAGATGTGTGAAAAGCTGGTTCGTTACTTCGCACTTAGCAATCTTCCTACGCTTGTCCTGATTGGTCCTGATGGGAAGACACTGAACAACAACGTTGCGGACATAATTGAAGAGCATGGTATGGATGCATGGGAGGGGTTCCCCTTCAATGCAGAGAAGCTGGAAATTCTTGCTGAGAAGGCAAAGGCTAGAGCAGCATCACAGACCTTGGAGTCCCTTCTGGTCACCGATGATTTAGACTTTGTCGTTGGGAAAGATGGAGCAAAGGTATGTGTTACTTGTGCTTGATTTCTTAGATTAAAATCTCTTCTTATCTTTGGGAAGAATGGATCAAAGGTATTCCTGTATGAAGTAATATGGAGCAAATTATTATTGCATTGAAGTTTATTAGCTATGCTCATCCAGATATTGCCCTTATGCTCAATTTTAATGAATATGAAATATCCCAATTTTTGTTGCTTGAAGTCATGACAATCATTCTTCCATCTCTATTTTCCCTGGGATCTTAGTTATGTTACGAGCTAGTAAAGTACGTGCAGACTTTCCATATCGTAATCACTAAGCTCCTGTCATTTTCTAAGAAATACTACTATATTCATGTATTCTACTGCTACTGCCCTGCAACGAAGGAAAATGCAGGTCTGAACTCCTGGTGTTGAAAGGTAGCCATTTATCTGGGACATTATATATATATATATATATATAGAGAGAGAGAGAGAGAGAGAGTATAGTATATTACAATTTTTTAGTCACTGGCAATGAACATATGATAGCTGTTTTACCTCTTGCAGTGATTACACTGCCCACTTAGTAGAGATTGTCCTGCAAAGATATCTTCCTGCACTTTTGATGTGTTTTACTTACCTAAATTTGATATTAGTATGTGAAGATTGAAATATACTTTTTTTATGTGTTCTCAGGTTCCTGTATCAGAACTTGTTGGGAAGACTGTCCTCCTTTACTTCTCAGCTAAATGGTGTGGACCATGCCAAGCTTTCCTGCCTACACTTGTCAATGAATACAACAAGATCAAGGAGAAGAACAGTGATTTTGAGATCATCTTCATCTCTAGCGACAGGGACCAGAGCTCCTTTGACGACTTCTTCTCTGGCATGCCATGGCTTGCCCTTCCCTTGGGGGATGAAAGGAAGGCATACTTGAGTAAGACCTTCAAAATCCGTGGGATCCCTTCACTCGTCGCCATCGGTCCCAATGGAAATACAGTCACTAGAGATGCAAAAGTCCCACTGATGATCCACGGCGCCGATGCATTTCCATTCACTGAGGAGAGGCTTCAGGAGCTGGAGAAGAAGATGGATGAGATGGCAAAGGGGTGGCCTGAAAAGCTGAAGCATGAGCTGCACGATGAACATGAGCTTGTGCTGACGCGCCGCCGCAGACCGTATGGCTGCGATGGATGTGGCGAGATGGGCAATTCATGGTCCTACAACTGCGCGGAATGTGACTTCGATCTGCACATCAAGTGTGCACTGGGTGAGGAGAAGAAGGACGAGGAGGAAGATAAGGGGGAGAATGCTGCTGAGGCTGCCCCAGCTGGGTACGTCTGCGAGGGAGACGTTTGCAGAAAGGCCTAGAGTTGTTTTTCCTTGCTACCTTTGCCAGCTGAAGCGTATCTGAATGATGTTGTGTGGTGTGATAATAAATAATCATCCTATGGTTTTGTTGGAAGGTACTTTGTGCTGATGATGTTCGTGTTGATCAACAGTAGTTGTGCCCTGTAACTTATACCGTGTGTGCGCAAAACCGTGTTAAGTGTGATTTTGGATTGTCGATGAAATGGCTTGCTCATCCTTGCTTGTTATTTCAGTTCTGAAGCATATCGAGAATATGGATGCGGTTCAGAAAATTGGCATTGTCTTGTGTTCTTTTTATTTCGTTGCATTGCTTTCAGGAGTTACATTCTGCAACCTGCATGCTTGTGATCGTTGAGGATTGAGATGTTGAAATAACTATGTGTGCTTAGCTCTCAGCCACACCTCCTAGTTGTAGCCTGGCCTACTAGTGAAGCATTCGAGCTTGTTTTGTTGATGCCCTGGACAAGTTACCTAGGCATTAGACCTGCCGGTGGGTTGCCTGGTATTGTTTGCCAAATTGCCCGACTAGGCGCACCTTAAAGTCAAGGCAGTGTTTGGTTGGTGTCCTGGAATTGTGGCTGAGTGGATACAAGAGGCAGGCAGTGTTTGGTTTGTGATATGCCTGGGTTTGTGGTTATCATTTTGTCAGAGGAGATGAGATTATTGTTATGAATATTATGTGTGTATTTATGAGATCTAGGGGGTTATATATATAGGAGAGTACAGGAGGATATACAGAGAATATGCTATATACATATAAGAAAATCGAGGCATATAAGAAAGCAAATAACAATCATATTCTATCTCCTATTATATCATTTCTATCCTTAACATCCCTCTTAAACTCATGGTGGATCACATACGCCGAGTTTGAAGAGAATACAAGTGTTGTGCCCTTGTCTGCGGCTTGGTGAAGAAATCAGCGAGCTGTAACTCTGACGGAATAAACTGTAGAGCAAGTACTCCCTCCTGCACCTGGGAGCGAGTGTATGAAGCATCCACACCAATGTGCTTGGTGAGTTCATGCTTCACTGGATCTCGAGCAATACTGATAGCACCTATACTGTCGGACATAAGGGGTATAGGTCCCCTCACAAGTACTCCAAAGTCTACAAGTAACCACCTCAACTAAGTTATCTCTGCTGCCAAAGCTCTCAATTCAGCCTCTACACTTGATTGAGAAACTGTAGTATGCTTTTTTGTCTTCCAGGCAATCAAGGAGGAGCCAAGAAAAACACAGTAAGCAAAAAACGAATGACGATCAGAAGAATCACTAGTCCAAGTCGTATCGGAATATGCCTGAAGCTGTAGTGAGGTGGAGCTGGGGAAAAACAAACGACGAGAGATGGTTCCACGCAAGTAGCGAAGAACACGAAGAAGATAGTTGTAGTGAATATAAGTAGGATGGGCCATGAACTGACTCAAGATATGGACAGCATGAGCAATATCAGAGTGAGTGCTCACAAGATAGACCAGACTCCCAACAAGATGGTGATAACGAGTAGGATCTTCAAGAGAATCACCATTAGTAGTACGAAGCTGAAGTGAGAGCTCCATAGGAGTATCAACAGTGCGGGTATCAGTCAAACCAGACCGATCAAGAAGATCCTGGACATACTTCTGTTGGGAGAGATAGTAATCCTCAGATGTAGAAGAAACCTCAATCCCAAGGAAGTACGTAAGCAAATCAAGATCAAATATTAGAAATTGCTCACTGAGATGCTTCTTCACGTATGTGATGAATGAAGAATCGTCACCAATGATGAGCATATCACCCACATAGAGAAGAAGCAGTGTCTGACCTCGAGGTGAGACATGGACAAATAGGCAGGATTATGAGCACTGATAGTGAAACTGACAGCGATAATCACCGAGGTAAAACGAGCGAACCAAGCATGATGGGCCTATTTTAGGCCATAAAGAGCACGACGAATACGACAGATATGTCCATTGGGAATAGAATACTCAGGGGGTAGTTGCATGTAGACCTCCACATGCAAGACACTATTAATAAAGATATTCTTAACATCTAGCTGAGAGATAGACCACTGACGAACAGAGCCAACTGCAATAAGAGTGCGAATAGTGGTCATATGGGCAACAGGAGCAAACGTCTCATCGTAATCACGACCATACTCCTATTGAAAAGCACGCGCCACAAGACGAGCCTTATAGCGCTCAATGGTATCATTAGACTTGGTCTTGATCTTGTACACCCACTTGCATGTGATAGGACGAGCATACATAGGTGTCGGTACGATGTCCCAAGTCTCCGTACGTCGAAAAGCATCAAGCTCTTCTACCATAGCGAGCTGCCACTCAGAATGGAAAGCAACCTCACGATAGAAAGTGGGCTCATGGACAGAAAGAGCAAGAGCTGTCGAAGTAAGTCCAAAACGAGTAGGAGGCCGAAGAGATGTCCGGTCACGAAGGGCGTAACGAGGAGCATCATCAGATGAATCAGGTGTCGGTGTCGATAAGATACCAAGAGATGAGTCTGGTGAAGGCCGAGGACGTCTGGAGTAGTGTACCCCTGAGAAATGAGACGACGGTGCTATAGGAGCAAGAGGTGGTATTGCAGGAGGCAACACAGGAGGTGTAGGTGTATCAGGAACTACTGGAAGCAAACTAGAGGGTGGTGGTGAAGAAGAAGAAAAGAGTGAAGAATTAGAGAGAGACAACCAAGAGATTGTTTCAATGGTGAAAACAGGATGAGGAGCTGAATCTCGATAGAAGAAAGGTCAAGATTCGTCAAAGGCAACATCTCGTCAAATCCTGATCTGTCGAGCAGAAGGATCATAATAGTGATAACTTTTATGCTCAGAACTGTACCTAAGAAATATGCACTCAACTGACAGAGCGGATAGTTTGGTGTGCTCACGGGGCTGTAGAAGAACAAAACAGGTGCAACCGAAGGTACGAAGATGATTGTAGTGGGGGCCTCGAGAGTAAAGATGCATTATAGGGCTCACATCCTTAAGAGTAGTGGAACGCTGCACATTAATAAGATATGCAGCTATAGAAACAATCTCAGCCCATAATTGTGGTGGAACGTGAGAGACAAGGAGAAGAGTGCGAGCAGTCTTAAGTAGATGGCGATGCTTGCGTTCAGCAAGCCCATCTGGGCATGGGCACTAGGACAAGAAGACTGGTAAAGAGTGCCCTGGTCAGAAAGAAATTAGTGGAAAGCATCAGAACAATACTCACCAGTAGAATCATATCGAAAAGTACGAATAGAGCACTCGAATTGAGTACAAACTATTGTGGCAAAGTTACGATAGATTGCAAGAAACTGACCATGAGTAGATATAGGAAAAGTCAAGTAAAACGGGAATAATCATCGATAAAAATAACATAGAATTTATGCCCACCTTTGGAGATAATAGGCATAGGTTCCCATACATTTGAATGAACCAAATCAAAAGGACGAGCTGACACAGACTCACTAGAATGATAAAGAAGTTGTAGCTGCTTGCCCAACTTACAACCTTGACAAGACATGGACGTGTCAATAATGCGTCCAAGAACTCCTTGAAGAACTAATGAAGAAAGATGGGACCCACACAGGTGACCTATCCGGTTATGCCATTTCACAAAAGCTCCAGAGATGGTGGCAGTAGTGGCAATGGAAGTAGACACGGTAGGAGCAACGTGAGAAGACGGAAGGTGAAGGCGGTCAAGGATGTAGAAACCCTGGCGATCCTTATGGCGGCGGCCAGTCCCAAGAATTGTGCCTGTCTATCAATCCTGAATGAAACAGGTGTGAGTGAAACCAACCCTACCACCAAGATCAGTGAGCTATCCTACCGAAATAAGCTGCATGGTGAGATGGGGAACATAGGAAACAGCTAGAGCAGAAAAATCAGTGGACAGAAAAGTGCCCTGACAGTTGACCGATAAGAAAGCGCCATCAGCTGTCTGAACATTGATAGGAAAAACAGGAGATCTTACTGAAGTGAGAGATGTGGAGTCTGGTGTCATATGAAAAGAGGCACCAGAATCTAGAACCTAAGAGGTATATGAAGGAGACGTCTGAGCTAGACTAGCAGAACCTGTAGAGTGAGAGAGCTGCTAAAGTAGAGCTTGGCAGAACTGCTGGACAGAGTGACCTCGTTGAGTAGAATCTGATGAACTGGTTTGTCCTCTTGTGAAGGAAGGGCCTCTCTGCCCCCTTTTGTCGTTCACCCCCTCGCACATTGTTTCGCTTTTTTCGCATCGCACAACTCTGGTAGTCATGCCCAAAGTTCTTGCAGTAGTTACACTGAACTCCAGTTGGTGCAAAAGCAGGAGCAGAGACAGGCACCAGAGGAGGAACCATAGTAGACAGCATCGGCGTAGTCGAAGGAGCAGCAAGAACAGTTGGAATGGACTGTGCTGCTAATCCAAGGCGAAGCTCCTCAGCCCAAAGCGTCGAAAGAGGTTCGGTGATGGTCGGTCGTGGTGAGCGGCTCAGTAGTTGAGCCCTGACAGGCTCAAACTCTAGGCGAAGACGACATACAAAATCATAAAGGCAAAGGCGATCATGATCCGCCTTCTGCACTTTATGACACTCCTAACAAAATGGAGATGCTAGCTCATCCAGCTGGTGCTAGAGACTGGCTAGGGCTCGGTAGAAGTCGTCGACGGAATAATCTCCCTAGCGAAGCATCTCCAGCTCTTGCTGGAGTGAAAAGAATTAGGCATCACTGCTCTACTGGTAGCGCTCACGTAGGTACTTTCAAATTTATCGAGTAGATCGTAGACCAATAATATCTGGTTGGATGGAGTTGAGCACTTAAAGAATTCATTCACAATATTCTTAAAAGCACTAGACTGAGCAATCTTTCTTTTTTTAGCAAAATTATTAAGTTGTTTAGTCAATGTTTCTATTTCTGTATTAAACTTAGGACAGTTAGAACAAGAAGGCGTCTCATGATAAAGTATTTGTTGAATTATTTCATGAGATGAACTAAGTCTAACTTCTAACAATTCACACTTAGAGCAAGTTTTAGATTGAGCACATGAAATACTTGACTCCAAACATGTAGAGGGACTAGATTTGAGCTTTTCAATTTGATCATTTGCAAGTTTTAACTTTTCATCATAAGAGTCATGTACCAATTTTAATCCATCAAGTTTAGCAGTTACTTCACTAAGTTGAACCAAATTTGATGTATTAATTATTCTAGTAGTTTCTAATTCAAAATATAAAACTTGACAAGACTCACAAGATTCATCATCAGGAATAAAAGTTGTAAGTGTATTGATTTCAGAATGTAAGCTCTCAACAATAAATTCATGATTTTTAATTTTTTTTATACTTTTTGAGCTCCTCTATCAATCTAAGCACAACACGAGATAAATCAGTATAAGAAGGTTTTACCTCATCAGGATCACTATAAAGATCATAATCGTTAAGCTCCTCACTGTTGGCCATAAAATACATCCCTATGAAGTGTATTTCCTTTGCCTTCTTGCCATTGCCCTCATCGTCGTTTTGAGAATCATCATCACTTAAAACAATTTCATCAAGTACTAAAATTATCTTATTAATCACCCTACAATAATTGCGCTTCTTGTTTGCATCAATCTTAACTTGGGAGCAACGAGTTGGTGTCTTGTCATCTTTGACCTCATTACTCCTCAGTTTGGGGCAATTCATCTTGATGTGGTTTTGCTTACCACATTCATAGTATCTGATTAGACCTCATCTTCGTCTTGATCTGATATTGCTAATTGCCTTGGTCACCCTGTTGGAGAGAAGTACAAACTGTTCTTCTAGAATTTTCACTAATTGTTCATCTGAAATAGAGCACAGTGCAGACAAAGAAACAATAGAGGAACTAGAAGAACTGTCAACTTGGTTAGTCACTAAGCCCAAAGAATTATTCTTATTTATTATGGCTAAAATACCAATCTCATGAGTTTTTATCTTGGAATAAAGATCATTCAAAGTGAGTGTTTCCATATTAACAGAATGATTAATAGTAGTGACTAACACATTCCAAGCAGACATATCCAAAGCATTTAAAATTTGACGAGCATTATCAGAATCAGAATATGTGACATCAACAGATTGCAAATCACTAATAATTTTATTGAAGTGATCAAAAAGTGTATCTATTGATTTTCCTAGTTTCATCTCAAATTTAGAATACTCCTTTCTTAATTGATTCTGGCGAACACCTTTGACAGATTTAGAACCTTCATGATTATCAGTTAGAGTAGTCCAAATTTTATTTGCAGATTTAATATGAGCAATTATAACAAATTCATTTCTACTATAACCTTGTAACAAAATATTTCTAGCCTTAGCATTTGCTTTAACATCAGCAGTATTATCAATAGTAACAATAGTAGGCACAATATATGGATTTTCAACTTTTTGCCAAATTGTATTATCTTGTGCTTATAGAAACCTCCATGCGTGTTTTCCAATAAAGATAATCAGATCCATCGAAAAAAAGGTGGTTTACCTGAGAAACGATCCCGATCTAATGCCATTGCAACCTCGCTCTGATACCACTTGTAGGATTGTCGATAGCAATCAGAAGGGGGTGAATGATTGTATCACTTAGTAGGATCATTTTTTTATTATTTTCTAGTCGTCTAAACCTGTAAAATTGTGAGAACAAACAAGAACAAAATAATAGTATAGATTATCAAATAGATAAATTCAAAAGATGACCATCCAGAAACTAAATGTCACGAAGTAGTACTTCTCTTTGCTCTAAGACTTGGCAATCAACAATAGAGGCAATGCATGCAAGCTACGACTCCTTCAGGCCAGCAATCAATGAGACAAGAAGAAAACACGAGATTCTCTTAGCAAACACAAAATGAAGACGTAAAAAAAAACCGACTGCCCTTGTACCAAATCTCGGTCAAAGAGAAGCAGTGCATGCACTCACCTTTCTTCTTTTCTTCACAAGCCACGGCCAACCAAAAGAACAGCCGCCGTCGCCCCTGTTAACTAGTAGTTTCCTTTCTCTTGTTTCCAAAAAACCTCAACAGAGAACAAAGCAGCCACACTTCTTTTAATTATCTAGTTGCCCTCACGTTTTCCTTCACAGGTCACGGCATGCATGCATGCAACTGCCATGCAAAACAACTATCTTTGTGTAACAATTAGCTAATGCTTTGATCAATTCCTAGCCGCCCAAAACACATACAACCTCTCCTTTTTATTTTGCTCATGGGTCTCCTACTCCAACACGGAAACGGTCACATGCTACCACTCCGTGTACGACTCGTATACGAATGCCATACACGCAACACAAGCTATGCATACACGATTGGATAACACAAGCCCCAACTAAATTTTGTACTCCCCAAAATTACTACGTATCGTAACTCCCCAAAAGCTCTAGACTAAGTCAATCTTTTTTTTTCAGCATAATCATGAAGTTGTTTAGTCAATGTTTTTATTTCTATGTTAGGCTTAGGACAGTTAGAACAAGAAGATGTCTCATGATAAAGTATCTGTTGAATTATTTCCTGAGATGAATTAAGTCTAGTTTCTAACAATTCACACTTAGAGAAAGTTTTAGATTGAGCACATGAAATACTTGACTCCAAACATGTAGAGGGATTAGATTTGAGCTTTTCGATTTCATCATTTGCAAGTTTTAACTTTTCATCACAAGAGTCATGTACCAATTTTAATCCATCAAGTTTAACAGTTACTTCACTAAGTTAAATCAAGTTTGACGTATTAATTATTCTAGCAGTTTCTAATTCAGAATATAAAATTTGACAGGACTCACAAGATTCATCATCAGGAATAGAAGCTGTAAGTCTATTGATTTCAGAATTTAAGCTCTCAACAACAAATTCATGATTTTTAATTTTCTTTTTATACTTTTTGAGCTCCTATGTCAATCTAAGCACAGCACGAGATAAATCAGTATAAGAAGGTTTTACCTCATCAGGATCACTGTAAAGATCATCATCGTTAAGATCCTCACTGTTGGGCATAAAACACATCCCTGTGAAGTCTACCTCCTTTACCTTCTTACCATTGCCCTCATCGTCGCTTTGAGAATCATCATCACTTAAAACAATCTCATCAAGTGCTGGCTGAAATTATCTTGTTAACCGTTCTACCATAGTTGCACTTCTTGTTTGGATCAATCTTGACTTGGGAGCGACGAGTTGGTGTCATGTCATCCTTGACCTCCTTGCTCCTCAGTTTGGAGCAATTCATCTTGATGTGGTTTTGCTCACCACATTCATATCATCTGATTGGACCTTTAGGAATTGGAATTCCATTTGATCTTTTAAGGGCAGCCTTTAAAACTACATTCTGAGTTGGGTAGGACTTGCGACCTCTAAATTTGGGATATTTCAATTTCAATCTCGCCATTGTGATGAACATAGTTGCTGATTTCCATGAGGCGCAAGGGGGGTGTGATGCGAAACCTCAGCGAGTAGGATTGGGTTGAGGTTGAACTTTGTAAAGGTCTTGTTGTGATTTTTTTTAATGTGAGGATAATCATATCATGTGGGTACAGTTGTGCAATCTCTGCAGAGTGTAAAACTGTTCGAATAGTCATGTCCTTGGTTATGGAAAATGCTCGGTGATTTCACACAAGGGGTGAAATTTTCACAAAAACTTGCTCGGTTATCTTTGAAAAGTGAACGGTTAGTTCACAGATGGTTTGGCTTGTGAATGGGTAGTTCACAAATGGTTTATTCAATTCCGTTGGTTAATTAATTATTATCAATTTTCCATAAAGTAAGCTTTCAATCTATTTATCGTATTTACTTTAAATTATTGTTTTATACAAATTAACCTTTCAAACATTCATTGGTAAGCCTTGCATATCATGTTGCATTTATTTGTTACAAACGACTTGATGAGTACCAATGTACTTATGGCTTTATGTCCACTGTTGCTCAGTTGAGAAGGAGGAGCTATACTAGCAGGAGGTACCAGAGGGAGGATACTTCGATGATTTCACAGATTAGGCCTTCGCTTCCTAGTCGATTGTCTGTGGGTTTGTCGAATGACTTCTATGCTTATTTCTATTTTTTTGCTGCTAGATTTTAAGCCCTCCAGGCTAGTAAGTTGAAAGTTTGGCCATAAGGTTGTACTTTGATAATTATTAATATTAAGGTTTTTTTTCCTTATTTTATTGGACATATGGTCGATATTTCATATATGTTATACTGTGTGTACTAGCGTGATCCTGGACTAGTGCGATATACACAGAGAGTCTGGATTTGCATATTCAGGTCTCGACAATTTGACATAGCATGAATTATAGGAGAATCACTGAAGTAAAACTTGTCATAAGATCCAACAAGACATGATTTAATTCAAATTGTTTACATATAATAAAGCAAGCATGGCAAAAACTAAGCTACACATAGAAGAATATGATAAATTTAGAAACCTAGCACAGGATATAACAAGATGTAAAACAAGAAATCATATCACATAAGGATAATAGTCAAAATATCATGTATTTATATTACAATGCATATTGCTGAATTTTAAATGCAATATTATGCAATGAAGATCCCAGCTCCCCCTCAGCGAGTCAATTTCAAAAAAATTTTGGTTCCAGTTGAGTTATGACAACATTAATCTCAAGAAAATCACAAAATGAACTCTCCTTGAACCAAAGAAACAAGCAAGAGAGAAGAAGCTTGGGAAAATGAAGAAATAGCAGTACTTAAAGCATCGAATATGCAAATTCCGACTCTCTGTGTATACTGTACTAGTCCAGGATCACGCTAGTGCACAGAGTTAAACATAGATGACATAACAACCAGATACACGCTAAATAAATGGGAACTCAAATATCGATAAATATCAAAAGTACGGCCTTATGGCTAAGCTTTCAATATCACTAGCCCGAAGGGCTTAAAGTCTAGCAGCGGAAAGAAACAAAATAAGCGTAATAGCCATTCGACATGCCAACAGGCAATCGACTGGGGCGCAAAGTTCTAATCCGTGATGTCACTGAAGTACTCTCCCTCTGGTACCTTCTGCTGGTAAAACTCCTCCTCCTCAACTGAGCAACAATAGCATAAAGCCATGAGTACATTGGTACAAATGAATGTAATATAATATACAAGGCTTACCAATGAAGGGCTATAAGGTTAATTTGTATAAAATGACATTTCAAGATAAATACAATAAATAGGTTGAAAACGAACTTTAATGAAGAAACAATAATAAATAAGTAGTCAACGAAATTGAAATAAAACCACTTGTGAACATCCCATCTATAAGCTAAACCAACAGTGAACTACCCGTTCACTTTTCAACCACAAGTTTCTATGAAAACACTACCCTTATGTGAAATCACCGAGCATTGTCTATAACCGGGGACACGGCTATTCGAATAATTTTACACTCTGCAGAGGTTGCGCAACTGTACCCACACGATGTGATTAATCTCGATCTAAAGAAATCATAATAAGGCCTTTACAATGTTCAACCTCAACTCAATCCCGTCCGCTAAGGTTTCGTATCACACCCCCTGCGCTCTATAGAAATCAGCAACCATGTTCATCACTATGGCAAGATTGAAATTGAAATATCCCAAATTAATCAGCCATGTCTATCCCATACTAGACATGTGGTTTGCACGGTAAAGCTCTGATCAATGGCGCACAAAGTTAAGTCCTTAAAGTTACTCAGGCAAGTCTTCCACATCCCTCGAAGTGATTCCACACTTCCCCCTTTGTTAGACGATCACTCGCCCAAGTGAAAATCAAGTTTGTATAACTCACGCTAATGACACACCAATGCCATAGCACAAATTTTATAATAGTGGCACCACCACGATACCATATCTCATTAAGTCAAATTAATTATTCCCATGCGATGATAAGCCCAACGTAACATAAGCACGGCTAAGCGTACTACTCGTATCTCCCATGTGACATCTAGTATGGTATCACTAGTAATTTCCCAACCTAAGATGACAATGGCATCATGGCATTCAAATTATCAACGAGGGGTAATTCAATTTGAGTTGATAACTACCAAGTACAAAGGTGTGTAATTAAATAGCGATGCAAGATAATTTAAAATAAAATAATTAAATAATAGATTACAAATAGGGTTCATCATGATCAAAGGACACGACTTGCCTTGGTTTGGCTTAGCGAGGTACTCGGGATCTTCTGGCGGTGCTCCTGCTCCTCTGAAATTGGGATATAACGAGAGAGAAAATGACCAAACAACAAAAATAAAATCAAATAAAATTCAAATGAACTCCAAAAATCTTGAAACTAGAACCAAAATATAGGGCTCAATTTTAGATGAATTTAGAAAAAATAACGGGGTCAATCGGAACTAGGACGGAGAAGAACAGGCTCTCGAAAAATTAAATCTAAAGAAAATACTGAAAAAATCAAAAAATCTACTGTGGTGTGGATTCGGTGCACGGAAAATCAGGTTCATGGTAGGCTCGGTTCACGGAACAATTCACCTAGGGTCACGCCGATGCGACGGGTGTGGCTGACGTGGCAATGACACGTGGCACGGGGTGGCTGACGTGGCATTGACATGTGGCACTAGGGCTAACATTGCACCGACACGTGGCATGCTAGGGCTAATGTGGCACCGACACGTGGCTGCTGACGTGGTATGCTGATGTGGCAACTGACGTGGCACCTGGGGTTGGTCTGTGCTGGCGTGGCGCTAACGTGGCAATGACATGTGGCGCCACGTGACAGCTAGGGCTGACGTGGATGCTGATTGGGACACTGACTAGGACGGGGACCGGCTCACGGGTCTACAGAATAGTGGGACTGACACATGGGACCGGGCTGTCAGTGACTCGGTGCACCATGAACCGGGTGCACTAAGGAGGTGAAGCGTCGGCGGCGCGCGGTTGCAGGCTAACGTCAGCACGATCTAACGGCTTGGAAGCTGACGCATGGCACGATCTGGGCCGTCGATCCAAATCTAGATCGACGGTGGTGATGGGGCGTGCGGGCTGTTGGGTGGTCGACGTGTGGCGGGCACGCTATGCGAAGCGTCACGGCGTGAGGCACGGGCGCCAGTGTGGGTGCGGACGCGGGCGTGGCGATCGAGGGCAGTGCGAGCACGTCGAGCGTGGGTCGTGGGCACGTGGCACAAGGGGTGGTGCGGTGAGTTCGCCGGTGAGGGAAATGATGCAGGCGCAGCCAGATGCTTGGAGTTCTTCGGCAAGGACGGGGAAAACACAGGGAGGCGGCGACGCTCGCCAGCGAGGGCGACAATGACGACGGAGCTCTAGGGACGACAAGGGTGGCTCGGCGCCGAGGGCGGCTCTGGGCGAACACGAGCACGGGTCGGCGGTGGGGACGGCGTCTCCAGGCGGTGAGGGACAGCAGCGAGGGCGACGGCGCGAGGTGAGGGAGGCGGCGAGGGCGGCGGCGTGTTTTATAAGCACGTACCTCGAGGAGTCTGGCTCGGTTACAGCACGGATGCCGAGGAATCCGCATGGGCGATGGCAGGATTCCTGTAACATCCCAAATTTTGCATTTATATGGAAAGAATAATTTTAAATTAATTAATTCAAATTATTTGGATTTTCTAGAGTTAAAGTTTCTGTTTGAAATAAAAAAAATTAATACCAACATAGGTGGAAAATATTTTTCTTAAGTTTAAAACCTCTTCAGTTATTCCTGTTAATTTTTCTAGAATTTTTAAAATTTATTTGGTATTTTTCCGAGCATTTTAAAGCCTACTGGTATTTTCTGAAATGTCTAAAAAGAATTAATTCCAGAAAACTCTCTCGGGCTGACGCGTGGACGCTTCAGATTTAGTCTCTCCGTCGTCGGATCAATCCACGCCGTTTGTCTTCACTCATCCCTCTTCCCCGCCTTCCCTCTCTCCTCAGCCGACGCGCGTCGCGCATCAGAGCTGCTCCCGCCCACTGGTTCTAATCCCCGCCACCCGCACCAACTTACCTCTTCGACCGCCTCTTTTCGCTCATGCCGCCAAGTGTCGCACATCGGTCTCAAGCCCCGCGGACCAGTCTAATCCTCACCGTCGCTACCGCTTACCCCTTCAAACCCCCCTTCACTTCAATCGAATGGTCCGGATTAAATCTTTCCCCACCCGATCAATCCCCGCCGTTCCTATTCACTTAACCGCTTCATCCCGCCTTCCTCTCCTCTCTGGCCAACGCGTGGCAAGCATCTGAGCCGTTCACCGGTGTCGGATTCAATCACGCTCGTCTGATGCCACTTAAACCTCCGCCCGAAACCTCAACGACCCCGATTCAAACCTCGTTGCCGGATTGAATTGCATCCGTTCGCTGTTACTTACCGGTTCGCTCGGGATCTCACGGCCCCGATCTACTCCTCATGCCACACGTCGCCAATCCAACCACCACCCGTTTTCTTTCTCTTTTCTTTCTCTCGCTGATCGGTGGGTCCCCTCGGTCAGATCCTTCGTCCCCGCTCCCCTCCTTCTTCCCCGCACGATCGACGCCGCCATTACCGCGATTATCACCCGAAACCGAAAATTGAAGACTTCGGTTTCCTTCGCCGTTAACACCCGAGCGAATGCGCATATGCCTCCCGGTGTTCTACCGCACCCGAGCCGCCCGTTACCCCCTCCTTTACCTCGCAATTAAGCCAATTGGTGCTCGGGGCCGATTTAAGTCCGGCGAGCAATCGCTCGGCCATTACTCCTTTCCCCTCCTATTTAAGCACTCCCTGAGGACCCCCTCCCCGAACCTTACATTTTCCTCTGGCCAATTTCCTCTCTCCGCGCCGGTGGGCTCATCGCATCGTGCGCCTGCCCCTTGCTGCGCCGGCAAAGCTCCGGTGAGCAATTGCGGGAGCCTTGGACGTCCTCGTGCCACATCGCCACCACTCCGAGCTTCACTGAGGCTGCGCGCACCTTCTCCACCATCTTCCCGAGCGATCGTCTCACCGGATCTCTCCGCCGCCGTCAAGACTCCTCCGACCGCCGCCTCTTTCCGTCGCCAGCCCTCTCCGGCCATCATCGAGGTCCGTGCCAGGTACTGGAGTACTCCCATCGGTCCCCTCTTGCTCGTGCACCTCTTGGCCGGCGCCGCCGCCCGCCGGAGCGCCGGTGACCTTCGGGTCCTGCGCCCCCCCTCCGGCCGGCGAAGCCACATCGGCAGCCGAGCCTCCGTGGCAGCCCACGTAGCAGCCCGGTGGACGCCACGTCCGCGCCGGACAAGCCACGCCAGCGCCACCCGCTCCCGCCCGCGCCACGTGTGCGCTGATGCACCACGCGCGCCACCTCACCACCCGGGCCCACCTGTCAGCCTCACTCCCGAGAGCGGGCCCCGCATGTCATTCTCTCGACCGAATGATTTAATATCAGGGCTGACGTCATGCTTGCGTCATAAACCTAATTTTCTCATATAAAAATAATTCGGCCGAAATTAAATTCTCGAGCTGACGTCATAACTCAGATTTTCCTTTGGGAAAATAATTCTTGATGACGTCATAAATCCTTTTCGGTTTAAAAATAAATCCAGAAAATAGCCTTTTTCTTTTATTTTGTATTTAAACTTTGGAAAGCTATAACTTTTGCATTTTAACTCCAAATTGACCCATTCAAATTTCTAAATTCATCTAAAATTCCAAACTTTTATTTGGTATATTTATTTTTAATTTTTGAGTTTTATTTTAACTTATTTATTTTGGTTCTTCTCGTTTCTCATGTAGAGTCTGAATTCTCGGAAGATTTTCAAGAGCAACCTTGGGAAGATTCTAACCTAATTCAAGAAGGCAAGTCTCCTTGACCATTTTGGTCCCAATTTTTGCAAATGATTTCATGAATATTTTAAATTAATTGTATGGCTATGTTGTATAAAGTGATAATTTAATTGTAGAAAATTTAGATAAATACCCAAACTTGTTATACCCTCCTTTGGAAATTTCTTACCATGCACCTTGTCAACATAGGGTATTCTTGGACTTGTAAATGAGTTAGTATTATTTGTTGTTGAATTTAGAATATTAGCAAATGCTTAGTTTAGCTGATAAATGTAAAAATGCTCACATGAGAAAAATGATTAAGGAATGTTTTGGATTTAATGATTTGTTTGAAAAGTGGTAATAGATGTTACCACTGTAAATTTTAAAATAAAAATGAAGTTTAAGGAAAAATGATGAGGGTGGATGGAATGTTTGGCTGGTGCGGTTTAGCACGAAAAATGGGATTGTGAATGATCCACCCTAGTCGTTTAAGGACCGACGTTTGTGTTTGTCTAAACTGAGCAATACCGTACAACCATAAGTTTAAATGGGTACAACCTAGCTAATTAATCTACAATAGTTTAGTTTATATGTCACCATTGGAAAATGGGTACCAAGGATTTACTGGTTACTTAAAGTGAGGGGCAGGGATTTACTGCACTCACATGGCGCAAGAGGGGGCTTCTGAATGTGGTGGATTTAACCCTTCAGCGGTGAAACCTCAGCGGGTGATATAAAACTATACTAGAGTAGTTGAAAAGCTTTGTGATATTTTATCTGGGTCTTATGCCAAAGGAAGCATGTTGACTGTTAAGATAATTTATCTCTTGTGGGTAAAGTTGTACAAACTCTGAAGAGTAATAAACTATTCGAATAGCCGTGCCCACGGTTAAGGGCGAGTAAGGAATGCATTCACATGGTAGACTTTTGTTTCCAGTTTTTAAAACAAAAGTTTTGTAAAACTCGGGAGTGGAAGGAACTATCGTGATTTTTGGTCTGGTGGATGTAACCAGTTCAGGTGGATTTAACCTTCATTTTAAATCTTGGCGGAAATAGCCTATGTGGATGAAACCTTCACTAAATTATTTATATAATTTCAATTATTGAAAATGAACTATTTAACAAATTGCTTTTAAGATAAGTATGTAAATTTGAAATAAAATGCTGATTTCTGCAAAAGAACCATATAACCTTCCTTTGAGAAACCCTGCATCTATTGCATTTTCCCCAAGACTTGCGGAGTACTTTATGTACTCACATACTACACTTCCAAATAACTCTCAGAGGAGGTCGAAGCTCAAGAAGGAGATTACGACTATTGTTTCGCTTGCGGCTGTGATGGATTCTTCCCGGAGGACTAGGTCGCTCTTCCCCAGTCAATTGCCTGTGGCGTATTGATGGGACTTCGCCGGTTTATCTTTTGTTTCCGCTGTGTTCTATTTGTGTGAGGTATTTAAACCTCATTTGTAAATAAGACTTCGAGGTCTATACTCTCGAGTATTGTAATAAAGCGTGGTTGGTTATGTATCAAATCTGTTTAACTGTGTGCACTAGCTTTGATCTGGGACTAGTGCGGTAATACACGGAAGATCCTGGAGTTGCTGCTCCGGGTCTTACAATTCCGATTGGAGACGATGGCGTGAAGTGCCGACGCGTGAAAGAGGGAGAAGATCAGACGGCCGAGCGGTAGCGGGAGGCGGGCGCGGGCGCAGTCGTGCGGGATGGCTGACGCGTGGCGGGTGGGAGGATCGGACGGCGGGGCGGAATGGGCCAGTGAATAGTGTTAGGCTCGGCCCAATACTGTTCATGAGGTTTTTTCGAGTTTTCTTTTTCAGAAATTCGAATAAATACAAAGGAGCTCTAGAAAATAGCAAATAAATCTCAAATATTCTCCTTCAGAAAAATCCTTGAAACACAAAGAATTCAAATAAAATATTTTTAGCTTATGTTAATGTTTATTTTAATTATGTTAAATCCTTTTTAATTTATAAAAGTTCAATTTAAGCTTTATTAACTCTAGAAAATTCCAAAAAAATCATTTTTAATTCAAAAATTTTAAAAACTCTAAAAAACAGGGTGTTACACTATGGTTTAAACTCACTCTCATGTACCCCAAATGACTCTAGGACTATTTGTTGGTAATCTAAACAAAGGGAGTAAATACGTTCCCTGTCTACCCAAGGGGCCCAACCCTGTTTGACCTAAAAGAAGTGTGTGAACTTAACTTAGTGAGAAGAGAAACAACTAATAAGCAGCATCCTAAAGTTAGAAGATAAAAGAAAGAAATTTAAACAGCATAGTATAATAGAAACCCTAGTCTATGCTAGGAAGACTAACCCAAAAGCACTTAGAAACAAAGTGCAGAAAGAAGCAAATGAATATATGATACAGAATGTACATGATGCTCCCTCTCAGATAATGCCATAAGGACAAAACACCCAAGCTCTCCCCGCAAAGTTATGAACATCAAGCTATCTAAAGGTTTAGTGAAGATATCATCTAACTGGTTGTCATTCTCCACAGACTGAAGCACTATACCACCCTTCTTCACATGGTCTCTAAAAAAATGATATCAAATATCTATGTACTTGGTCTTAGAGTGTTGCACTAAGTTCTTGGCAATGCTAATGGCAGAAGTGTTATCACGAAAAAGTGGAACTTTATCTATGGCTAACCCAAAGTCCCATAAGGTCAAAACCATCCAAAGCACATGACTACAATAACTAGCGGCTGCAACATACTCAGTCTCTGCGGTGGACTATGCAACACTAGATTGCTTCCTAAAAGACCATGAAATAAGAGAATTGCTAATGAATTGGCAAGTTCCAGAAGTGTTCTTCCTATCTATCTTATAGCCAATAAAGTCTGCGACAGAATAGGCTCTAAGGGAAAGACATGAAGTAGAAGTGTATCAAATACCATAGCCTAGAGTAGCTCGAAGGTACCTAAAGATACGCTTCACCGCCTGGTGGTGAGAGGCATGGGGGAGAAGCCTGAAATCGAGCGCACAGACAGACAGCAAAGTGTATGTCCTATCTCGAAGCAGTGAGGTACAAGAGAGAGCCAATCATGCTACGGTACTCCTTCTGATCTACAGGTTTGCCATCCTATAGTGTGGTCGAGGTTGCCATCAGAGTCGAAATCGGCTTATCATCACTCATGTCAAAGCATCTTAGGAGGTCTCGAGTGTGCTTATCTTGATGCAAAAAGTTACCCTCCCGAGTCTACTTGATCTAAAGCTGAGGAAGAAGCTCAACTCAACCATCATGCTCATCTCAAATTCTCTGCTCATGACATCAAAAAACTGGGAAACAAGAGTATGAGAGGAGCTACCAAAGATAATATCATCCACGTAAATCTAGACAAGTAGAAATTCATTGCCATGTCTACGAATGAACAAGATCTTATCTACATTATCCATCTCAAACCTATGTCTCAGAAGATAGGACTTAAGCCTCTCATACCAAGCTCTAGAGGCTTGCTTAAGTCCATATAAGGATTTGGAAAGCTTGAAGACATGGTTTGGGTATTTGAAGTTCTTGAAACCTAGAGGTTATTAATATAGACATCTTTATCGATATACCCATTGAGGAATACACTCTTGATATCCATCTGGTATAACTTGAAGACCTTAGACGCTGCGAATGCTAGTAAAATCCTAATGGCCTCTAGCCTAGCTATCAGGGAATAATGCTGAGCTGTCAGTCTAGCCTTATTTTGAATGACTACCCCATCCTCACTCTGCTTGTTCTCAAATACCCATTTGGTTTCTATGACATTATGACCACTAGGGGCTCAACAAGTGACCACTCCTTGTTATTCTCGAAATTTTTTGACTCCTCATGCATGGCATTGACCTAAGACTCATCCGATAATGCATGACAAATATCCTTAGGTTCAAAAGTGGCAACAAATGTAGAGTGTAGGTAGAAATGAGATAAGGCAGATTTTGAGAACGTGACACACTCATGAAGATATCCTATTATCTGTTCAGAGGGATGATGATGCTAAATGTATCAGGGAGGTCCTCGATGAGAAGGAGAGGTGGCCTTTACATCATGGACTGAGGAGGTAGGAGTAGAGCCACAAGCTCCAGAAGAATCAAAAGGTAAGGGCTGATCTCCCTGAGGCGCAGTGGTAGAAGCAGGCACCTCAAAGGAAGGAGGGACTGGATCAGGTAAAGACCCTTCATCTCCATCCTCCTTATCATCTACAAATATTGTCTCAGATTGCACAACTGGACCTGAGATGCCAGGACTAGTGCCAGGACTAGCCTCATTGAAAGTCACCTTACAGGTCTTTATAATCTTACTAGTCTTGCAGTTTCAGACCCTATAACCCTGCGAAGAAGTTGAGTAATCCAGAAAGATACTGTCAGATGAACGTGACTCGAACTTATCTAGGTTCCTAGACTTTAAAATAAAATACTTGCAACCAAAAACACAAAAATGAGAGATACTGGGCTTTCGCCCATACCTCAACTCATAAGAAGTGCGATGCAAGTGTGCCCTCAGAAGAACTCTGTTCGAAACATGGCACACGGTGGCTATAGTCTCAGTCCAAAACTTTCTAGGTGTAGCTTATTCATCTAGCATCGTCGTGACCATCTCAACCATAGTACGATTCTTCCTCTCTACTACGCCATTTTGTTGAGGGACGAGCGGGGAGGAGAATTGATGCTCTGCACCTGACTCATCATAGAACCTCTCAAAGTAGGAGTTCTTGAACACAATGCCATTGTCACTACAAATTGCTCGTAAGGCACTAGGGAGCTCAATAGACAATCTACTAAACAATCCACAAAAATCACTGAAGGTCTCATCCTTCGAGGCTAAGAAAAATACCTAAGAGAACCTCAAGAAGTCATCAACTACAATAAGAACACACCACTTCCTACCAGCCGACTGCACTCTAGCTGGACCAATAGTGTTCATATAAAGAAGCTATGCTGGTGCATCGGTCATAGTCACAATGATTGGAGGGTGAGAAACAACAACTATCTTGTCATGTCAGCAAGGAGCACAAACTATGTTTTTGACCATCTTGAGCTTGGACATACCACGAATAAGGTCGTGGCCGCTAACTCTAGTCAAATAATCAAAGCCAATGTGACCAAGTCTCCTATGCCAAAAGGAGAGATCACGAGACTCTGAAGTAACTAAGCACCTAAATGAATCATCAGAATCAATACGAAAGATTCTCTCAAACCTAAAAATCCTGCAAACCAGACTCCCCAAAGAATCAAGAATCGTGTAAGCATTTTTCTTAAAGCTTACCTCAAAATTATCATCAGTAAGCTGGGAAACTGATAGCAAATTATAACACAGATTACTCACTAAGGCAACATCCTTAAAAAATGAAAGAATCATTAATGTGCATAGTACCTTTAGCGATGACTCGACCTGACGAAACATCTCTAAAGGTGATTGTCTCATCACCTGGAGCTCGGACTAGAAAGAGAACCAACGGGAGTCTCTGGTCATGTGACGAGAACAGCCGAAGTCAACAAGCCAAACCTCTCCCTTCCTAGCCTGATGAACCTAAGTCAGTGAGAAGACAACATCGATGGCTTAGTACTGGGGTAAATAAGAACAAATCTAGGAATCCATTACTGAGTCACATGACAAGCAGTGGATCCAGACACAAAAACAAAAGACTAATCTCTCATGACATTACGCAACTCGCCTCTCACAAAATTAGATGGTCTAGGAGCAGACCTCAAACTTCTGCTAGGTCTGACCGCTATTGAAGAGCGGGTCTGACCCACAGCAATATGCTGATCATGCTACGGATAGCTACCTTGATGGGGAAAATGAGGTCTATCCTCAGGACAACAGACACCCTGACCAGAAGCAACTTGAGGACCAAAACCAGAAGAAGCTGCCTAAAATCAAATGACTTAGAAGACGCCATGCCGGTCTTAGGAGCACTCGGAGTCTGGGGCTGACCCTGAATACCCCTAAGAGCACGAACATAATCTCTTCGTGTGATCTTGGCACGCTTGAAGCAAAACTTATCCATATATCCATCCTTCTGATAGAAGGTATAATGATACTTCGCCTTTTGAGATATCAAAGCAGTAGGATGATGCTTTGCCTTCTCAGGAGTCGAAGAAACAAGTGGCATAACTTTACTGTCAGAAATCCCTTGGACAAAATCTACAGACTTAAACACAGTCTTCTTATGGTCAGACGTAACCTCGATCACACCTGCTACTATAGCTCTAACAACATCAAGTGGATATTTCCTCACATTCCGCTAAGAAATCATATCTTAGACCTTGATTAAACTTGCAAATCTTGAATTTGTTTAGGATAAGATTGAACCTTTTCTTGCCACTAACAAATCTTTTGAGAGTATTCATGAGGCACTCACACTCTCGAAAAAGAGAGGCACATGAAGCACAAGGAGAAGCAAAGGGTGAGGGGTCAAAAGGAGAGGATAAAGAACGAGAAGGAGAAGATCCAATAACACGAGCATATATGTCTTTATACAAGGCCACCTCAACTTTGTGGGCTTCGCAAGACACACAAGGGGCAGTCCTGATTCTATCCATCTGAGCCTTGTAACTCTTTCTAAAGGTCTCTTGCATATTCCCCAATTTCTCCTCTATTTTAGCATAGAAAGAGCAAATAGATTGTGCCTTTTCTAGTTAGTCCTTAGTTAGCTTCGCACAATTTTTATTTAAAGCAAGCAATTTAGATTTTAGTTTTTCACAATTATTACATGGTGAGCTAACAGGTGCCTTAGAAGTATATTGGGCTATTTTCTTATTATGATCACACATGTCCTGAAATTGTTTAGAAACAGATTCAAGTTCAGCAGTCAATTTTAGGTAGTTGGCACAAGAAGCAATGGACTCCATCGAAGCAGCTTGCATTTTAGCAATTTTATAATCTGCCTTCTTTAAATTAACCTCATTAGAGATATCACAAGTTTCGGGCAGATCAAGAAGCATGATATATAATCCTCTAAAAGCATTGTTCTTATCCTCATAAGAGATGTAGAATGTAGTCTCAACAAAATCAGATTGAGAAGGAATAGTTCTAGCCACTTCTAATTCAGCTAACAAACTAATATTCTCCACCTTAAGAAAATCCTACTCAGAAATCGTACTATCATGCGAGGTTCTTAGTTTCTCCATATCTCTAAGCAAAGAAGCACATACATCACAACCATCATGGGAAGAAGCAGATCTAAGTGAAGTAAGCTTCTGTAACATGCCCTTTACCTCCTTCTCTAACTCACTACACTTAGCCCTAGACCTAGCATAAACTTTCCTAACTTGAGAAAAACATCATTGAGCTAGTCGTAGGGAGGACATACCTCATCGGAGTTGCTGTAGAGATCATCATCACTAATGCCATTCTCATCAGCCATGAAGCAAATCCCAGTGAAGTCATCGCCGTCCTTGGTGTCCTTCTATAGATCATCCTTGCCGCCATGTCATTGAAGTCGAAGTTGTCAAAGGTGGTAAGAACACGGTGAAAGACCTTCTTGGCCTTGCCAATGTTGCGGTACTTCTTCTCCTTGCCTTGATCTCTAGCTGAAGGCTTCTTGTTGCAATTCTTGTTGATGTAGTCATTCTTGCTTGGACCACCAAAGTCGTTCTTGCCTTTCTCCAACTTAGGGAAGTTCGCTCAAATGTGGTTGGGGCCACCACACTCGAAGTAAATCACTGGACCTCCTCTTTTTCTCTCTCTAACCCTCTTGTATGCGTATGAGAACTGCTCGAACTGGTCATCACTCGTCTCACACAAAGCAGCCAAAGAGAATCCAGAAGCACCATTAGACGATGCTTCTGAGGCAGAAGTGGGATTGGTGACCAAGGCCATCAACTACCACTTCGTCTTGTAAGACACGATGTCGATTTCATAAGTCTTGAGGCTTGAGTATAGCGTGTCAAGAGTCAAGGTTGACATATCAGTCATGTCCTTGATGGTGGTCACCTTCATCCTCCAAACTCTAAGGTGCAAGGCAGAAAGCATCTGATGAGCATTATTCAAGTCTGAGTATGTGAGACCAACAGCTTGAGGTTGCTTAGAATCTTGAAAAATCTACCAAAGCACTCATCCAAGGACTCACCAACAAGCACCTCAAATTTGTTTTATTCACACTTGTACTAGTCCTATCGGACAGTCTTGATCTGAGTGGTGCTCTCATGGTATGTATTGAGGGTCACCCAGATGTCAAATACTAACTTAAGATGAGAGATACATCAAACTCACTTCGGCTAAGACCCTAAATGATGATATTCCTTACCTTAGGTTTGCCTCAACATATGGCATATTTATAGTCGCGATGTCATCCTCAGCAGGAACGACAAACCGAGTTTTAACCTTCTTCCAAATCAGATAGCTTTGAGCCTGAATGTAAAAGTCTATCCTACTCTTCCAAAAGGGATAGTTGACCCCATCGAAAATAGGAGACTTCGTGGAATACTTGTCTGCTGCTATGGCTTTTTAAGACCGGTTAAAATCTATGGAAAGAGTTAATCGGACTCTGATACCAATTGAAAGACCAAATATGGCAACAGAGCGAGGGTGAATTGTGCCTTCTATTTTTTCCTTTCAGTATTCAACACTCCTTCACTCTAATAACTACAAAGCTATAAAGATTATAATAGAAAATCAACACCAAACAAGCAAAACAAACATTCAAAATTTTAAGAAAAAATTAGAGAAATCGAAAGTAACTTTGTTATAACTACGGTACTTCCAAAAATTAAAACTACCTCTGTTATGACTGCGGTACTTCCTTTTATTGATAAATAGTGAAATCAGCCCAAGTTCAAAAACTAAAATTTGCAATGTTTCATCCGTAGATCCAAATGACATAAAATTTTGCAAGGATCTTTTCTACATTATCAAGAACCTATTCTAACAAACGATCATAAAAATCATAGCCAAAATTGACACCTTTTTTAGTTTTTTGGAAGGTTGCACCAAAATCGAACCAAAACCCAAATGATGAATACAACTGCTCGTAGGCCGATGATGGCTAAGATAGATCTAAATGTATTTTCATATATCATAGTAAGCTAGAACACCAAAGAACATAACCCAAAAACCCTTGAAACAAGAAATCACTCGATGAGCCTAAAATGAAGCAAAATTATGTTTCTTTATGAATTTGCTATCAAAATGACTAGATGATAGAAGATTGATCTCTATAGGTTATCTTCATTTCAATCATGTTCTTAGCACAAAACGTTCAAGAAAAGGAAAGAAGAGAGATCAAAACCAACTAAAACAAGAGTAAATCAATCAAAACAAGAAATAGACATAGAGATCATCAAAGACTGATGTATTGCTTGCTTGAGAGGGATAGTTTTACAGCCACTCCACCTTGGATAACAGAGAGCACCCCATGTACTCAAAACTCTAGCCTTAAAACATCAAAGTACAAGAGAGTTAGGTTGGATGTATAACCTTATATGTCTCTATCCCAACCCCCTTTTATAGGTGGACAACCAGCTACCTACACCTCTTAATAGATTGTAACCACTATAACAATAGGGGAAAACCCGTTAACCTGACAAACATGGGTTTTACTCTCACAAGTTTACTTATGCATGTTTTTCAAAACGCATAAGTGTGTATCCGTTAAATCATTAGCCTTGATCCAAGCAGCTCTACCTTGACCTAAACCGCTCTCCAACGCATCACCCATGCACTGTGGTTTTGATCCAAGATGGTTTCCTGTATTTTGATCAAACTACCAAAATATCCTTCCTTGACCCGATCATCACAAACCACTACAAGCAATAGCCATGCTTAGCACATGTAGGTGCACCACTAGCTTACCACGTATCATCAAGTCTCTCCTATTCTGGTTCCACCGAACCACGACTTACCTGGACCATCCAAACCTCATGGTGCCATCCTACCATTTGACCTTCAACATTTTCCACCTTCTCGTGACATGCTTAACCTCACCATCTCACCAAGTATCCTCGATCATTCTGAGTCTCAACTTCTCTATGAGACTAGCCCCGATGATCGTCATTGACCATAGTTAACTCCAAGTAACTTTGCATATCCAAAGACAAAGAAATTATTTTCGGATATAAGTTCTTGACAACTTAATCAACGTTAGCAAAAACATGCATCATACAACCTTATTACAATGACCCAAGTCACCCCAACCCAATCTACAACTCAAAACCCAAAATCATGTTTTTCTTCCAAATCCGATAGTACCGCTCGCTACACATCAGTGCTACCGCTCCCCTGACTGGTACTACCACTCCTTGCAAATCCAAACTGGACCTCTCTGAAAAAATATAACGCTCCCCAAATCGGTACTATTGTCTTGCGGTATGACCGCTCCAAAACTTGTGGTACAACTGCCCTTATACCTATGGAACTTTCGATTTTTCTAAGACTTCCAGAAAATAATACAAATCAAATGCAATCTTTGCAAAATTATTTTACTATTCCACAAAACTTGCAATGGTTCATCACAACAGTATCTTGGACCTTCTCACCTGGTCCTTCATTTTGGACCCTAGTTGGGTCTAATGCAGAACCTGACTACATTTGCTACCTAAAAGACAATTTGTTGGTTTGTTGTGACCCTTTGCTGGAGTTATACCTTTTATAGCACATATATGTTGTTGTTTTGTTCTATTATTTTGATTTCTAAACCTTTTTGTGCATATATGGTGATAAACCTAGGTGCCATCGCACATGGTAGCTTGGTGAGTTATATCAGGTTGAATCAGGGACATGAATTCTGAAGATTGATGGTTTTTATTATGTTTGTCATGGCGTCGCCAAATCATCGCCTTGAAGATGCCTAGGCGTCATGGCGGTCCAGGGGGATGCCATGGAGCCTCGCTATGGACTCCCCCAGTCATCCTAGGCTCTAGCCAGCGGGAATGGCCGGATTTGAATTCAGCAGAAACAGGGTGGGAGGCGGCGGGGAGAGAAGGCACCGGGGGGGAGGAGGCAAAGAGGGGAGGGGAGGAATCGGGGAGAGGATGCGACGGGCGGGAGGAGGCGGCAGGGAGAGGAGAATACAGGAGAGAGTAGAGGTTAGGAGAGAGAGAGAGACGAGTCAGGAGTTATATATGAGGGGAGGGGGGTCGGCTCAGCTATGGAGTGTATGACCGATGGTATGCATGTAGTAAAGGTACTTGCTTGCCATGGTGTTCGCTGTGGCATCGCCGTGGCGTCCTGGCATCGAGCACTTCCCTTGGTTATCGACTCCACCATGACAGCCATGGTTTCTATAACACAAAATGTTTCACCATATTTTCCTAGTCATATGGTTGATATATCTTGTTACTGAAGTATTAAACATGGATATATGAGCACCTCTTCTACAGCAAACTAGAAAGATTTCTTATGTAGGACGGTGATTGGTAGATTGTGTCTACATCTCCAGTAAACCTAGTCCACGTGGCACGACACGTGGCATGCCACGTCAGCGCCGTCAGCAAAAACGTGCCTCCCGAGCACGTGGCAGCCACGTCAGCATGCCACGTTAGCCCTAGCCACGTGTCGGCACGAGCGGCTGCCACGTCACCGTCGCGTCGCCACGTCAGCGCCCCTCTCTCCGCGTGTACTGTTGCGTGCGCCGGGTTCACGGTGGACTCGGAATCCCGTGCGCCGGGTCCACAGCACAGTGACTTTTCTAATTTTCCCGATTTAGTTTAGGTTTAATTTTCCGAGAGCCCGTTCTCCTCCGTCCTAGCTCCGATTGACCCCGTCCTTTTTTCTAAATTCATCTAAAATCGAGCTCTAGCTGTTGGTTCTAGTTTTGTGAATTTTGGAGTTCATTTGCTTGTTATTTTATGTGTTTCTTTGGTTTCAGTCGCTTTCTCTCTCGCTAGATTCGGATTCCGGAGGAGCAGGTTCCGTGCCCGAAGACCAGGAGTACCTCGCTGAGCATAACCAAGGCAAGTCGTGTCCTTTGATCATGTTGAACCCAGTTTGCAATCTACTATTTATTTATTTTGTTTTAAATTACATTGCATCGCTATTTTTATTCAACCGTTGTAATTGGTAGTTATCGTTCCTTTTGAGATTATCCCTCCTTGATAACTTTGAACACCATGATACTCTTGTCACCATAGGTTGGGAAACATACTAGTGATGTTATGATATTTGTCACACGGGTTGGTACGATAGAATTGCTTAGTGTGCTTATAGTTACGATCGGGTTTATCATCACATGTGAATTATGAATTTGACTTAATGAGATATGGAACTGTGGTTGGTGCCACGTATATTAAAATTTGTGCCATGACGTTGGTGCGTCATCGGCGGTGGTTAAACAAATTGGTTTTTCACTCGGGCGAGTGATCGTGCAGTAAAGGGGAAGTGCAGGTGCACTTTGGGGGATGTTGTAGTCTTGCCCGGGATTGTTAAGGACTTAACTTTGTGCGCCATTGATCTGAGCTTTACCGTGCAAACCACATGTCTGGTATGGGACGGACCTGGCTGACTAATTTGGGAGGTTTCAACTTTAATCTTGCCATTGAGATGAACATGGTTGCTGATTTCCATGTGGCGCAAGAGGGGGTGTGATGCGAAACCCTAGCGGGCGGATTAAGTTGTAACTGAACTTTGTAAAGGCCTTGTTGTGATTTCCTTAGCGCGAGGTAATCACATCGTGTGGGTACAGTTGTGCAACCTCTGCAGAGTGTAAAACTATTCGAATAGCCGCGTCCTCGGTCATGGACAATGCTCGGTGATTTCACACGAGGGGTAGTTATTTCTGAAAACTTGTGAATGGAAGTGGACAGGTGTTCGCTGTTGGTTTAGCTTGTGAATGGGAGGTCCATAAGCGGTTGGTTTGGCTTATGGATGTGAGGTTCTTAGGTGGTTAGTTTAGCTTGTGGATGGGAGGTCCGCAAGTGGTTATTTCAATTCCTTTGATTATGTATTAATTATTGTTTTACTTAAAGTTCACCTTCAATCTATTATTTGTATTTCAACTGTCTTTATTGCAAATTAACCTTTCAGCCATCCTTTGGTAAGCCTTGCATACTATATTGCATTCATTTGTTACAAAATAACTTGCTGAGTACCAATGTACTCACGGCTTTATGCCCAGTGTTGCTCAGTTGAGGAAGAGGAGTTTCACCAGCAGGAGGTTCCAGAAGGAGAGTACTTCGACGACTTCGCAGTTTAGGCTTCGTTCTCCACTCGATAGCCTGTGGGCTTGTCGATTGGCCACTACGCTTTATTTTGGATTTCCGATGCTACTTTTGTTAAGCCTTCGGACCAGTTTATTGTAAGCTTGACCATAAGGTTGTACCTTTTGAGACTTATCGATAATTGAGTTTTTTCCTTATTTTATCGTGGGTATGACTGTGATGATATCTATGTTTAACTGTGTGCACTAGCATGATCCTGGGACTAGTGCAGAATATACAGGGAGTCCGAATTTGCATATTCGGGTCTCGACAGGACATGGCACTAGTGCAGGTAGCTCTGGTTCAGATTGCCCTTGTGGACCTGGTACCTGTGAAGAAGCCTTCAAGCAGATGTCGCTTTTGGGCCACTAGATGAATGTTCCAATAGCTTGCCCTAGAGTCACATCTTGTTGGGGGACTTCTGTTGCGGGACAATATCGAAATTGGCATGAACACCATCCACATTTACTTTTCCAAAGCCTAGCGCTAAAGGTGCACCGTGCACCCTGGTCCCGCGACCAAATGGATATGCCTGGCCTCAAGCAGCGCACAGGGCATTGGAGGCATATCTTACTTAGAGCTTGCACTTCATAGCCACCTACATAACAATATAAAATTAGCTACTCCAATAGGTCTATCAACATATCAAGCATTCCAGAGATAATAATTATTACCAGGATATCGCCCATAGCAAATCTGGGCTCGCTTTCCATGGTAGGATTGGATGTGCAACTACTCCGACAGTTGGGGGGCTGGCTAACACAGGAGCGGTGGCGACGACCTGCTGATTTTCTGTATATCTTCGTATCTCATCTCTGACATTTTTGTCTCCCACACAACGTGAACAATGAGATGGACCATGATATCGAAAAACGAAGGAGGGAAATACATCTCAAGATGACATAGAGTCATCACCACCTCGTCCAATAGAGCATCTAGTCCTTTAGGATCGATGACCTTCTGAGCAATTGTGTTAAAGAAATAACATAGTCTCATAAGTGTCTCTCGAACTTTGATCGGTAAAATATTTTGAATTGCAATAGGGAGGAGCATTTGTGTCATCAGCACATGACAATCATGATCTTCATGCCATTTAACTTCAAATCTTGCATCGAAACAAGTTTATTCATGTTGTCGGAGTAACCAGATGGAACTTAGATACCATGCAAGCACTGTCACTGTTCTGTTTTCTCAAGCCTGATGTCTATATCAACCAAGTTAAGCCGTGTTTTAACACCGTCCTTTGATTTATCTCGAATGTTCAGTAAGAGACCAATCAAGTTGTCACATACATTCTTCTCTACGTGCATAACGTCGATGCAGTGCCAAACATCTAGGTACTCCTAATAAGATAAGTCCAAAAATATTGGTCTCTTCTTCCAGATGTTCTTCTCATGAGCCCTCAATTTACATCCCTTTCCGAGGATAATATCTAAATCCTTAATCATATTATAAATATCTTTTCCGCTTAAATGTCTTGGAGCTGAACCATCCTCCTTCTCTCTGTAAAATTATTTCTTCATCTTGCGGCATGGGTGAGCCCTCCGAAAGAATCGACGGTGACGCATGTACACGATTTTATGTGAGTGTTTCAGCCACACACTCTCGGTACCATCTAGGTAGTGAGTACAAGCTTTATCACTTTTTGTACTCTAGCCTGACAGGTTAGTAAGGGTAGGACAATCATTTATGGTGCAAAACAACAAGGATCGCAAAGTGAAGTTCTCTCGTTTGTATATATCCCAAACTTGTACCCATTCGTTCCACAGTATTTTTAGATCTTCCACCAACGGTGCTAGGTATACATCAATATCATTCCTAGGTTGTTTTGGCCCTTGGATAAGTATCGACAGTAAAATATACTTTCGCTTCATATACAACCAAGGGGAAGGTTATAGATGCAGAGAGTCACGGGCCAAGTACTATGTTGGTTGCTCATGCTACTGAAAGGATTTATTCCATCTATACTCAGTTCAAACCTTATATTCCTCGGTTCTGCACCAAAGTCTACAAACCTTCTATCGATGTTTCTCCACTGGGCGGAATCAGCAAGGTGTCTCAGCATTCCATCCTTCTTGCGCTCCTTCGAGTGCCAACGCAGCAGTTTTGCCTCCTTTGATTTGCGAAAAACTGCTTCAAACGGGGAATTATAGGAAGATACTATGCCACCTTAGTAGGACGTCTTTTCTTCACCTCTGTTCCCTCGTCGTCATCTGATTGATTGTTACGTTTATATCGGGTTGCGTTGTACACCGGACATACATGCATGTTTGCATACTCTTTACGGTAGAGAATACAGTCGTTCAGATATGCATGTATTCTTTCTACTTCTATTCCTAATGAATAAAGAACTTTCTTGGCTTTATACGTGATTTTATGCAACTTATTTTCCTCCAGAAGCATGTCCGTTAAAAGACTTAGTAGCGCCGTGAAACTCTTGTCGGACCAATCGTTGCTTGCTTTCAATTTCAACAATTCAAGCACGATTGATAACCTCGTGTACTTTGACTTGCAGCACGTGAACAAAAGTTTCTCCGAGTTCTCCATCAAGCCCCGGAATTTAACATACTCTCTCTTATCATAGTTCTCTTCTACATCATAAAGCATCTGATCCATATAATCATCGTGTAGCCTATCCGAATCCGAACTACAATCGATATCATCCGACGGCATATCATTGACTTCATCGACGATGTCATCCGGTGGCATATCATTGACTTTACTAGAGATGTCATCCGGTGGCTTATCATTGACTTCGCCATGACTAGTCCAACACGTATACCCCTTTTTGAAACCCTCCGAATCAAGTGCGCTTCAATCTGCTCTCGATTCTTAAACATTTTTAAATTCTCACAGTCAGTGTATGGATAGTACATATATTCCACCTACTTATTCAACATATCCTCCTCGACAGCTCTTGTAAAAGCAGACACGCCATTAATGTACTCTTCACTCACACGGTTCGGCATACATCCAGTTTTGGTCCTATGTTATGCATATATATAACAATTTAGTATTAAAAATTAAATTAATTAATTAGTACTACATATATACCAAGAACTGATCATGTATGGTCATGTATGGTCAAGTATAGTACTACATGACAAATTTGGCCTCCCACATCACGGGAACTGATCATGTATGGTCAAGTAGATGCAAACTATCTTCAATAACAGTCACCAAAATTTAGATCTAAATTTTGATGAAACCAAAAATAAATTTCATTACTAACCATATCTAGGGAAACCAAGAACTTGATGAATCTTCAAAACTCTCCTGCTAAATAGCTAGCCTCTTTCCATCAAATTAAATGGCCGGAAAGTTTTGCCTCCTCCCGGTGCGCATCGGCCTAAATCTGGATCGAAATGAAGATAGATACAGTTCTGAGTGGCGCAATGAATATATAGCCGGATTATCACAGATGGTTTTTAATAAAAACCGTCTGTGATGAGCTGATTATCACAGACTGTTTTTATTAAAAACTGTTTGTGATATTTCTACTATCACAGATGGTTCTTAGAAAGAACCGTTTGTGATGTATCACAGACGGTCTCTAAATTAAAACCGTCTGTGATAGTATACATTACAGACGATTTCACAGAACCGTCTGTGATTTGGCATCTACTATTACTGTTTCTGTAGTAATGAGTGGAGAATTGAACTTTGCATAATTATTTTTGAACAATTAATGGTAGTACTATCAGTAACCCTCGAACGTAAGCTTACTGTTCACATTTTACTTTTTTCGATTACAAGATGCATACGCACAGACCACCATGCACGCATACATGTGGTGCAATCTCTTAGCACACGTATAGAAAGACAGAGGTTGGAGATAAATTCACAATATCACAAAATTCTTACTAAAGTGCTCTCATGTGTGCATAAGGTGATCAACACCAACGTTTTCACATGTGTGTAAAAGTGAGCAGCAGGATTTAAACCCTGATGTATGGAGCTATACACCCACAACTTTACTATCTCCGTACAGATGGTTCCGTTCACAATTTACTATTGTATTACTAGTTTTGCAAATTTTGATCTGGAGATACGTGTATTGGACATTGTTACTCACGTGTATTGGACATTCAGAACGCACTATCCATTAGCGAGATACTACTTTATTGTATTTCACATTTTCACTTTGTTCCTTTCATGTTTACGTATGGATTTTGATTGCCTAAGGCTCTAAAAAAAGACTGTTAGATGTATGTTTGGTACGCTTTCTCATGTTGGCTTTGACCCAAGGAGCAATAAAGCATCCTTCTATTTTTCATCCTAGCTTCATCACTGTAACACATGTACATAGAAAATAATTTTTCGGTAGAATATGACCAAAATTATTTCCACCAATATCTCAAGCCTGTAAAATGAGATAGTAGAATAGGTGGAATGGGTTGGTTTAATAGTTTGCGGAAGTTCACCTAGGAATTGTGAAGGTTCCAAACATTTAGAAACAACAAAAAAATTGATTGAAAGTTTCAAGTATTTAAAAATAGACGGAGTGTAGCACAGTGCCTTTTTTTAACCAGACCGCAACTGCGACTATGTGGTCCGCTGACCGCTGGTGACCTCTAGATTATTTTATGAGCCATTTTGGGCAGATATTTGGCCACGACACGTCTAGGGCAAAAAAAATTTGGTAGTTGCATGGGCATTTGCTGTTTGCCAAAGGCTTCCCAGTGCAAGCACCCTTTGCTTTAGGTGCACCTCTCTGCCCCTCCCTTAACCCAAAGAAGCGCACGAGCATCCAGAAATGTGCCGGGGACATCACATCTGCTTCTGATCAACCCTCCCTCCCTAGTGCACATATAACAGGTTGGCTTTCCTCTTTTGGCCATAGCATGCCACAAGTACCAACGCCGCCGTACTACTCTGCGTTGGATCCGCCCCTGGCTGACTGACAATCCTTTCACATCAGAATATCTGACAAGTATAGGGCAAAACCGATGTACATATTGGCATTAGAAAAAGGCCTGATGGTCCTCGAAATACAAGACAGAAGAAAAGGCAAGATGGAAAATTTTCACATGTGTAGAATGCTCGAAGTTTTCCCGCACAAGCCTACGCACCTGGCTTTGTTTGGGACGCAACAAAAAAAAATCACGGGAGACGGTTCGATTTCTATAGGAATTCAGGAAAATTCCTGCATATATAGTTCAGTTTCTACAGGCTACAGAGGAGTAGCTGGCGGTGTATTTTCTCTTCCATTGTAGTATTACCGCCGTAGCATCCACAAGGGCCGCTTCTTCTCCATCCTGATCAGTTTTACCTGGAATTACGCGGGACACCTGCAAGAAGATAAATTTCGTGCCAAATTTAGCGCTATTGTGTACTGTAATTTTGATAAGAGTGGCAATTAGAAGGCACGTCATGCCACTCGGAGGTGGATGCGCGTGAAGGTAATTAAGTGGGTTAACTGAGAGGCCGCATCGTTTTAGTCTGTTTAAGTGCATGCACTGGTATCTTATCTTTGATTCTTGAAAGAAGAACAATTAGCTTGTGCCGACAATGACTTGTTCATCTTTAGAAATTAGAGCCTATGGTCAAGGCGTTGATTCCATTAGTCTTACCTATACATATCACCATGGTCCAGGTGCATCTTCCCCCTTCATATCTCCAGAACAATGACTGCCCAAAAAAAAAAGGCAATTCGTATTCAGGCCTGGAAACTGTGAGATTGCCCTGCACTGATGGAGGTGTATACACTTTGAAGGGCATGCCTAAGGGACTACTTACATTCAGAATCTGTTCTGTCCCACTCCCACCTGCACCCATCCTGCCCCGTCTCCTCCTCTTCACGGCGACGGTGATCGCCGAGCGTCTTTCCCTTGGGTCTATCCTCCAAGAAGTAGTTCCTCGTCGCCGCGGCGTTGCTCGGCCGGACGTTGATCTTCTTTCCGAGCACCGTCCGGAGAAACTATCGACGGAATAAGTTCACAGAACATTTAGAGACATAGTTGCATTGTGTGAAACACTTAATTATACCTGATCTGGTCATGTGCCTACCTTCTCCATCCTTGATTCCTTCAGGCTCTGAGCCGGCGTGAAGCCGCCATTGCAGACAAACATCTTCTTGAGCAGGAACTTGAAGGACTTGTTCTTCATGCCGGCGCCGCTGTTGCTGATGAGCAGGTCCCTGGCCTTGGTCAGTATGATCTTGGTGTTGGGTGACATGTCGGCGTCGCCTTCCTCGCGCTCCCGTTGAACTCTCCTGTCCACCTCGAGGCTGGACGGGCAGTTGAGGAACCTGTCCAGCGGCAGGCTATCCGCGCCGCCGGCCTCGGACCCGCGGGCGCTGGACTTGGACCTGGCGCGCCGGAGGAGCTTTACCAGGACGTCCTGGAGCTTCTTCACCTCCTCAATGGTGAACTCCGGCACGTCATGCGTCGACGCGCGGTGGTATTCCGGTGGCGGAGGCTCGTCGTTCCCGAACGTGCCGATGGAGAGGAGACCGGCCTGACGAGGCCATTGCTGCTCATTGTTGAGATGCTTGATCTCCTCGGGAACAACTCGGCATCTATCTTGACCTACAACACGGAGTGAATTACCGCGAGACGAGCTGACGGCGGCGCCGTCGAATCCTCTCTTCTCTGTTTTTCCATTGAATCTACTCTGCACCCAGTTGATGATCTGCACACAACAAAAACAAACAAATTGTAAGCTACGCCGTACTGTACAACTAAAATCCAAGATTGGTTTGGAGCAAGAATTAAAGAGCGGCCGGCCATGAGCGGTGCAAGTGAAACCGTACTTACCCCCATGAATAATGTCTCGTTCCAAGGAACTGTGAGCTTAGATTCACCTGCAATGACCTTGAGCAATGTAATGTAGCAATCTAATGGCAAGATTGCGAAGGACAAAAGAATGCAGTGGGGAGCCAATAGGCAATGGCGATGGCAGGAGCTTAGAATAAGGGGCTACTTTTGCAGGTCCCCCAAGCCTTTCTTGAGTTGGTGATCGGTAGTGACAGTTCTGAGTGAATAGCCACTAGCCTGCTAGACTTGGGTCCCCTCCCCTACCCTGGGAAGGATGGTTAAATAGCTCAAGACTTGGATGCTTGAGCAGCGCTGTATGGCAATTTGATGGACAAGTTGTGTCCTGCCCGTACTTTTTTTAAGCTACTGCCCGTGCTTACTGTCTGGCATAGAGTGTATTGAGTCAGATTAACTTCAAGGGTTTGGGTTTAATAAAACCTCATGTTTATTGCATTCCATTTACCATGGACAAATTTGAAAACATATATAAGTGGACGTTAAAAGCCTATTTGTGTGTAATATGAGAAGAACTAGCTATTGAAGTGGTTCCATGTTTTCCCCCAATAAACAATGACTGTAAAAATCAGGAAGAAAATAGAGGAGTAATTTGTTATCTAAAAGCAAATAAGCAAAATCATTTAGGAATTAGTTGATAGGGAAATTGTGGGGACCTCTTCACGGTGACCCGAGGAGCTGACCCGCACCCGCACGATTGCCCAAGATTCAGTCACATGTACATAGAGTTGATACATAGCATAACTCGCGAATACATTAGTAAACTAGAGTTTGATACAAAAATACGACTTTGTAGTCGGAAGCAGTTTTACAAGGGCTCTCGGATCAAATTCACTTAGGTTATAAGTCAAAACAGAGAGAACTTAAAGGCACAGAATCGCTTAGAGGCTCCAAGTATAGGCCATTCGGATCTCTGACAAATACTCAATAGGCTACACTTGAGTGTAGGCATGATCTAGAATGTGAAGTCATCTCTCATGAAGTACTCTTCGCCTATAGCTTCTTCCTCTTCACAGTGCTCGTGTTTTGAACCAAAATATGCAAGAATGAGTACAGAAGTACTCAACAAGCCACGATAGTAACTTTCATAATACAATGCAAAGGATTTAAGGATAGTTTACTAAGGTGAGTTTAACAAAAACTTATTCTGACTAACATAGTACCCCCATAAAGTTTCATTGTAAAGCATTTCAATTAAACCAAAGTAGTTTTAATAAAAATTCATTAGGGGATTCTCAACTTCTTTCCAATGAAGCTCATACGAGAGCACAACTACAACCAGCTTGCTTACGCAAAACAACCATTGGCCCACCAACTTCATGCATCAGTTCGGGAATCACTCCTTGACACAACTCCATTTACCAGGAGTACAACACATCCGAATGGTTTCAAAATCTCTACAGAGAGTACCCAGCTTTACTTACAGGATACCACGACTTACCTAGAGTTGAGATAATAGAACTCACGACTGATTCATAACACTATGTCGCTCAGTATAGAGGAATGTCCCCTCTCGACAGCGGTCCTAACTAGGCCTAGGTTCGGGTAACTCATCCAATTGTTCCCAGGAGTCATACTATGGCATAGGTTGGTCTGTGGAAATTGCCAGCACCAAACGTACCCATAGGGCACCCAATGAAACTACTACAGCAATTGAGTTAAGTCCAATAGAGTGGTCCTGTGGTTGGGCGATAATTATGTATTTTCCTCATTACGACAGTTCACCTACTACACTAGGTGAGCAAAAACCACCGACACCCATGGTGTGAATTGCCACAGAGCATGGTCACTCAGGCAACCATATTGTACTAGGGCTAACAACAACCAAGAACACCACTCTAGGTGAGTGATCTAACTTAATTATCCATGCTCCACCAGCACTAGAGCACTCAGAATAGACCCTAACCCATCAACTCATGAGGGTGGGCAAGCCAACAACAATTATTATAGTTTTTTATTCCATTTAATGAAAAAACTAATCAAAAGACTAATATTCTAATCTTAATAGCTACAAAAGAAGTTAGGATAGGGCAATTATCAAGAATGACAATATAAACATATACTAAATTGATGAGCATAACTAAGTAGGATTAATCAAAAGTAATTGATAACAAATAACATTTGCAAGTAAGCATATGAAAATAATCCCATATAGAATATACCCACCTATTGGGACTCAATACGATCAAGGGTTTGTGACTTGCTTTACAACTCGTAACCTTCACTGCTCACTCCAACGTAGTCCTCAGGAACTCCTCCTTCAACTCCTAGAGCTTTGGTGGTTGGTCGTAATCTAGAACAGCACACAAAACACCGAATAAGGCTATTGCAACAACTACAAAACTTGGAAACAAAACTCAACAAGAAAAAGGAAAACGATCGGAAAGGGTCTAAGAAACTGTGTCCGGGGTTGAAGGAGAACTGAGAAGCTCAAGGGTGTGCAAGGATCAAAAGGTACCTTTGGTGTAGAGCCAAGGGCGAGGAGGATGGTGATGGCGACTCTAGCAACTCTTGGCGACAAAAGTCTGGGTGGTTCACCAACAAGCAAAGAAGGCAACGATGAAGAGCTTAGGCTTCAGCAAAAATGAGAAAGGAAGTGAAAGGAGGTGAGGGCGGATGAGTTCTTGAATTTAGCTTCTACCACACTTGGAGGCGACATGTGGGTCCCATGCATCAATAGTAATCTAACTTGGTGATATGGCACTCATGCATGAGGACAAGGGGATGACGGAAAACAAGGTTGACATAGGATAGACAAGGCGACGCATGATAGAGTGGAGTGACTAGGGAACAGGCGTGGCTCTAAGCAAAGATTGGTGCCTAGCACTTGAGTAAGGCAACTGCCACTGGTCGAGGGCCCTATTCAAAAGGCCCAGTTGAAGCTGAGTGCTCAGAAGACAAAGAAGAAGGCTTTAGAAGCTCTGACTGCTTGGGAATCTTCAAATAAGACTATGGGAGAAAGAAGATGATACCAGAAAAAACACTTAAAGAATGAAAGAGACCTTCATGAGTTTTAGAAATTTTGAGGTTGTCATAGAAAGTAATATCTTTTCTGCCTGCATAACTACCAACTATATTTTGTATAAAACATAAGAAATAATATAATCGATCCTGTTGTAAAAAAAAACATGTTTGAAATCTGACAATATTTACAAGTGGTTAATTTATCCAATGGCTATTGCAGCTACAAGCAAGTTTTAGGAACAATATTTATTCGGAAGCGTATAAGCTTAAGCCCCAAAACAGGTTAAGCTTAAGAAGTTTAAATACACTAACAAGACATAGCCTTTTTTTCTTCTGAGAGGGTAGACAACTAACTATTTTAGTCGTCTTATGATTCACAACTCATAGATCACATTACAAATTACAGATCATAATGAAAAATCTACACAAATAACCATTCTAACCCACGGTCCGTAGAAATTAAACTTTGTTCATTAAAAAAACATACAAGTTGGGCTATGCAAAGGGTAGCGATGAGGCATTAAGTTAGGCATCCCAATGTACAGTCGCAGGATGTTGAAGTCAAACTGTTCACATTTTTGGTACTATAGCCACATTTTTTTCCAAATTTAGCCTCCAAACACCCATTTCGCAAAATAGCCCTGCCTCCAAGCTCAGAAAGCATGGCAAGTGATACCTATCACTTATCACGCCTGAGGAGCTTGGCAAAAGCGGGCGGGCATGGCAGCCAAAGCAAGCTCGATCGGCCAAGGTGCAGTGCGATAGCAGCACGGGCCCACAGCACTACCAAGCTCCTACTGCTCAGTAGCGCGTTGCGAGCATAGGCAGCTGTGAAGGTGGTGTGGTGCACGCAGGGGGTGAGGGGGCTCAGTTGGCTGCTGGCACGGGGAGAGGGAGTTTCTAGCGTGGTCGACCACGATGCGACGTATGATTCTCATTTTATTCGTCGAAGGATTCCACAGTCACTAGTGCCCATGTGCATCCAAATGGGAATTTCATCGCAAATGCCTTCCTGAGTGCATAAAATGGGAGCCCTCATGGTCTACCCTCTCATATAAAGCTGCGCTCGATTTCTTTCTTGCTGAGTGAGATAGCAGCAAGGGGGAAGGAAGAAAGAGAGATTGAAAGATGAGTTTGTAATATTTTTCGTGGTGGTTTAGCTATAATTTATTATCTTTCGCAGTTGGAAGAATTGTAGAATGGATGAAGACCTTTAGGAAAAAGTGTGCTTTATTCACATGCAGTCCACATACCCAGCCACCATCTCCCAGGGCACACTACACGTGCATCGAAGTTCTTGTAAGCGAATGTCTCGTATAGACAATTCACATTGTATGTTTTATTTCGCACATCTCTAACCCACTCCATGCATGATGGCGGACCACAAAACATTGGTACTTCTTTCAATTGATCGATGGCCCGGAGATGTATGACATGATATTCATCGAGTAAAAATATATGCTCAACTGCCTAATGGCATCGGAGGGATTCACACGCTGGAACTCTTACACGCCGGATGACAACGGAAAGGCCAGGATGGTGGACGATAAGGGTAAGACATCGATGGTGCCCAATGACCCTGCTGAACAGTAGTTATTTTTTACTGGGTCAAACCTACATAAGTTACAGAAGCCGAGTACGGGTGTGAGAGCTAAAGCTCGCAAAGGAGAGAAGGGAAAGGCACCGATAGACTCAAATATATAGGTCAAATGACTGCAAGCATGACTTTCAAAAGGCGCATATATATCTTAGCTGTAGTTGGGGTTGATAGTTTGCACATGTTGATATTTGTATCATGCGAAGTATTAAGGCAAACATATATACCTAACCAAACTATACACGTCATCTAATTTGCACCTTTATTGTGAAGTGTTATGTGGACTACACATGATCCATTACACTAATTTTTTGCAATAATGTATCCCTACTACTTAACACAGGGAGTTGATGATGGTGGTTCATCTATCTCTCCGAACCCCTCCTTGCACCTTCCTAAAAAATTTCTACCTTGATACGAACAAACAGTGTCAACAAAATATGTTTTTAATACGTATCAAAGCACAAGTATTTAACTAGTTTACACGGGTATTCACCTAATTTCCAAAAAAAACTAAATTGACTGCGTGGTGCTACCAAGCTGGTGCTACCTAGCCTGGGGAGCTTGGCAGCGCCATGAGCCCGCTCAGCTACCATGCTGCACCCTAGCCTGCCAAGCTCGCTTCACAATACTACAGAAATCATCATCACAGACGGTTCAAAAACGTCATCACAGACGGTTTTCTGAAACGTCTGAATTTATGGGTCAGTGATAATCGAAGGTTATCACAGACAGTTTGTGAGCTGTCTATGATAAATATAGTATAGACGGTTTGTAACTAGAACCATCTGTAAAAATACTATCACAGACGGTTCTAACCAAAAATCGTCTGTGATACTCACATATTAAAGACGGTTCTATATATAGAATCGTCTGTGATTATCAGCTATCACAGACGGTTTTTACTTAAAAACCATTTGTGATATTCTTTTGTACCCCTAAATCTATTTCTGTTTATTGGCTAGCCTCAGGAAATGCTAGCCATGCCCTTTGAAACAAGCAGATCAACATGTACATGTATACATCCAATTCATATCTTAATTTATTTCATAAATATAAAACATCCTATTCACATCTCAATTCATTTCACAAACATAAAACATCCAATTCACAACTTAATTCATTTCACAAACTTAAAACATCCATTTCGCAAATCAATTAATTGAAATAAAATAAAATATCCATTAACAAATACACAATTACGAAAAATCTATATTGCATTTGCACTTAAAAGGTAACATTGTATTTTTTTTATTGCTCTATCACTTCGGAATCGAAGTCTCGTGAAAGGAACAGATCCATAATCAACGAACTTATCAGGCTGCACAAGCAATACTTAGATAGCACTAAAAAATTATTCTACGTTGTGGAACTCTCCATCTGATTTTATGATTCTAGCCACCAGAAAGAATGCGCACTCTCCTCGAATTTGTGCAAGGTCGGGCTGTTGCAATGCAGTTGTAGGGATGGACGCAGCTTGTCGATAGGAATATCAATGTGCGTATATATATAACCTGATAAGTATAAAATAATTATGGGAAGATTGACAAACCTTAGGATTGCTGATCTTCGAAAAATTGAGAAGTATTTTCATATGGTGGCAAACATAGAATCCACACGTGTTGCCCGACGGCTGCTGGTGGCACTGCAAAAAATAGAATATGTTAATTCAAGAGGCATTACTACTGTCGTAGGGGTGCCCCCACCTAAACCCAGCTAGCCTGTTAGCGAGTTATGAACCCGTGTACAATGACATGATAGTTTCGGAAAGGAACTCAAGTGTAAGGGGCATTTGTAAAGACACTCCTCGGGGATATATGTATGAGCATGACGAAGCCTCGAGGGGGAGAGAGGTCATTCGATCCCTAGCTCCCCACTACCACTTTCTTTGTTTGGTTTGTAGCCACAACAGCTGACGTCGTCCGTGGGGACGACGAAAGAGCCTCGAAACCGCGAGAGAAAGGATGGCACCGAAGAAAGCTTCGTCATCGGCGGCGAAGAAGAAGGAGGCGGTCGTGGCAAGGCCCCGCATCAACACCAGAGATTCGGCATCGGCGGTCGGGGCCGAAAACGACGATGCTCATCGCGTGATGGCCGACCCTGCCACCACCGACGCAGCGACCGACCCCGCCACCACCGACGCAGCGACCGACCCCGCCACCACCGACGCAGCGACCGACCCCACCACCACCGACGCAGCGACCGACCCCGCCACCACTGACGCAGCGATCGGCCCCGCCGCCACCGGCGCAGCGACCGACCCCACCACCACCGACGCAGCGATCGATCCTGCCGCTGGCGACGCGACCGTTGGCCTCGCCACCACCGGCGCGACGGTTGAGCCCACCCTCCGCGCGGCGCTTCATCCCGTGCATGGCGCGACCGCCGATCCCAGCAGTGCCGCTCCGGTGCTCAAAGACGGTGGCATCGGTGCCCACCGGGCCGCGGCCACCGTCCCTGTACCAGGCGCAGTGGTCCTGACTACACCGGTAATACGACCGGCCGCACCTATGGCCTCATCCACGCCAAGCGTAGAGCACACCCTGCTAGCGGTCCTTGGCACGCTCCAACAGGAGCTAGCGGACCTTCGAGGTGTAGTGCGAGGCATGCAAGAGGCTCGGAGTTTGCAGGCCCCGCCAGTGGCTGCGCCGGGCAACACGCCCGAAAGGGCGGACAGCCGTGACATTCCCACATCCAGCCGTGCCCCGCTACGTCGCGTGGATCCGGAGTCCCCGCTGTCCGCGGGCCTGCAGCAGGCGCCATGGCCCGAGGACTTCAAATTTCCCAGCTCTGTCACATCGTATAAAGGCGACACGGACCCTCGAGAGTTCGTGCGCGTGTACGAGACCGCCATCGAGGTGGCAGGCGGTGACGACACCACCAAGGCCAAGGGGCTCCCGCTCGCCCTGCAGGGGGTGGCGCTCTCTTGGTTCTTCACCATGGAGCCAAGCTCAATCTACGCATGGGAGCAGATTCGCGACCGCCTCTACAACAACTTTCAGGGGAACTATGTCGAGCGTGTCCACGCGGATCAGCTCTTCGCAATCAGCGGCGAGCCGTCGGAAGGGCTCCGTGAGTACTTCCGATGTTTTGCGAAGGTCCGTTGCCAGGTCCAAGACGTTAACGAGACCATGATCATTAACGCGGCACTACAAGGTCTCCGCCCGGGGCCTCTCGCCGAGTACAACGCACGAAAGCCGATCAAGACGGTGGCAAAGCTCTTCGACAAAATGGAGGAATATGCTTGGGCGGAGGACGACGCAAAGCGGCGCCGAGGTAGCGACGCCGGTGCTAACGTAGCGGACGATGCGGCGACAAGTGCCGACCAGGCGAAGGCAAACTCTCTACGAAGCAAGCGTCGGCAGGAGCTGCCTAAGGACGCCTCCCACCACACGAGCACATCAACCGATAAGCCTCAGCGTGGTCGCCAGGCGTCCCGCCAAGCCCGTCACATCTTTGACGTGGAAGGCGGTTCGGAAGACAATGCCCCCGCCGGCCGCGGGGGTAGGGCTCGCCGAGGTCGCGGCCGGGGCCGGGGCAGAGGCCGCGACGGGTGGACCCGGACGGAGCACGGCGATCAGCATCGCCGCAGTGGTGCGAGGTGCACGGCCCAGGCAATCACGACACCCGCTCCTGCACCACTATCGCGGCGCTCCGGCAAAGCGCCGCCCGTGACAAGGCGCTGGAGGCGCGGCCATCCGTCGTGGCACACGTCCAGCAGCCCCTGGACGACCCCCTGCGGATCCGAGACCAGGAGCCGCAGGCTTATGAAGGTCTCCGACGGTTGCCGGCCCAAGTACAGCAGCCTCCAGAGAGCCCGCTGCGCGTCCACGTCCTAGAAGGCGCTCCGACTAGAATCATACACGTAATCTCTGGAGGCTCATCCTTGGAGTTCGCTTCGGAGCGACAACGCAAGGTGTACATGCGGCGACTACACCACGTGGCGGCCTACCCGCCGCGCGCACCGCCGGCCTGGGCCCAGTACACGATCACCTTCACCCCAGCCGACGCTGAGGGCGTGGAGTTCCCTCATCAAGACCCCCTGGTCGTCCAGGCCACGATCGCCGGGTGCGACGTCAGGCGAGTCCTAGTTGATGGAGGAAGTTTTGCGAACGTCTTGTTCGCAGCAGCCTTCGACCAGATGGCGATTCCTCGCAGCCGCTTAGGCCCCTCAAAGATCCCGCTTCAAGGTTTCGGAGGTGAGCCCTTACTAGCGCTCGGTCAAATATGTCTGCAGGTCTCCTTCGGACGGGGCGACAACGTGGCGGATGCGGACTCTACATTCGACGTTGTTGACATTCAGTACCCCTACAACGCCATACTGGGAAGACCGACCCTCAACTCCTTGGGGGCAGTCCCGCATCACGGCTTCCTATGCGTCAAGCTGCCAGGCCCACGGGACATCATCACTATCCCCGGTGACCAACATATGGCCCGCAACATCGAGCATGGCACCAGAGGCTCGCATCAGGAAGCTCGGCGTGGTTCCTAAGTCCGGCGTGCCCCTCCAAGAGCCAGAGGCCCCATACCTCACCATCGCGATGTCCGGTCAAACGGTTAGTTCCTCGCCTTTTGTAAACGCCTACCCGCGCAAACGGGGCTTTAATAAAGTTCGCCATTTGCGAAGTTGTTTGTTTCTTCTGCAAAGCCGCGCGGGGGCAAGTCCCCGCGCGCACTCTCCCGCGTACGAATAAGACGCACGGTCTTCGCCTACCGGGTTCACGTGCGCACTCTGCGGAGTCTAAACTAGAATAAGACGCGCGGTCTCCGTCTATCGGGTTCACGTGCGCACTCTACGGAGTATAAATAAGACGTCGCGGGGGGACGCCCCCGCACGCACTCTACGGAGTATAAATAAGACGTAGCGATGAGGCTTGCCTCCGCACGCACTCTACGGAGTATAAATAAGACGTAGCGATGAGACTTGCCTCCGCACGCACTCTACGGAGTATCAATAAGACGTAGCGATGAGGCTTGCCTCCGCACGCACCCTACGGAGTATAAATAAGATGTAGCGATGAGGCTTGCCCTCCGCACGCACTCTACGGAGTATAAATAAGACGTAGCGATGAGGCTTGCCTCCGCACGCACTCTACGGAGTATAAATAAGACGTAGCGTCGAGGTCTGCCTCCGCACGCACTCTACTGAGTATAAACAAGACGCGGATGTCCCGCGCGCGCGTTGGCGTACCCTCCGGAGCATAGCTAAGTCGTGGTTGATAGTCCCACGCATACTCCGGAGAACAAATTAGACGCGGATGTTTTCCCTGCGCACTCTACTTGAGTATAAACCAGACGCGGATGTCCCACGCACGCGATGGCGTACCCTCCGCGAGTGACCGGTAAGCCGTGGTTGTAGAACCACGCCCCCTCCGGAGTACAAACAAAGACGCGGATGTTTTCCCTGCGCACTCTACTGAGTCTAAACAAGACGCGGAAGTCCGCGCGACGCTACCGGTGTTAACATCACGCGCACTCTCGGAGTATAAACACGACGCGTGGATGCCGATCCCACGCACTCGGCAGAGGCCACACACAACGGCGCGGGGCTCCAGAGGCTTCGCGGCGCCGGCAAACCACGCGTGCCGCACGGGCATGGACAGCCGGCCGCGAGTACAGGGGCGAGCACGACTCCTGCATGCCGATCAAGCAGGCGGCGCAGGAGCTCAGTGGCTAGCGCCTCTGCAGGCGAGCCAGGAAGCCAGACGCCCTCGGCGGAAGTGCCCGTGCCGGTGCCGACCTCCAGCACGGAGTGGACGCCTGGCGCCATCGACGTCCGACCCCGGGATGTGGCGTCGTCCCGAAAAGGCGCTACAAGACGGAGCGCCAGACTCCCCTCGGGGCCTGCCGCCTCGAGCCGAAGGAGCCGGAGCCTGCCCGCGAAGCAGCGTGGCTCCCGGCAACACCGCCAGCGCCGCGACCCCCCCATCTCAAGCGCCTGGTAGCAAGAGAAGGAGACGGGGGGAGCCAACAGGCGCTGGTATGGGGCAGCAGGGTGGAACGCCGCCTTGCCCCAACGCGCTATAACAGTCTATTATCGAAGCGACAAGCAACCCAGATGAAGTACAAGTGAATTGCCCTGTGGGCGACGGCCAAGGGACACCTCCCCGTAGCCGTACCACACCACGTGCGGCCCACCGCGGATCCCGCCTCACCTGTCCAATCGGCGCTTACAAACACAGCGCAGCAGTGGCGCCCGTGAAGCCCCCACTTGTCGTTGCACGCGGGGCCTCACGAGCTACATCACGACATTCCATCATCCTACATTACCCTTACCCCACCCGGCAGCACAAAGTCGCTCGCGCGTCTACTGCGACTAGGCGCCAGCTCCGCTGCCACCACTTCGGAGGGTAGGGGATGGGCGCTTCGCGCGTCTCATCGCGACCAGGCGCCAGCTCGCCGCCACCACCGAGGGTAGGGGCGGAGCGCTCGCGCATCTATGCGACAGGCGCCGGCTCGCCGCCACCACTTCGAGGGTAGGGGCGGGCGCGCCGCACGTCATCGTGACTAGGCGCCGGCTCGCCGCCACCACTTCGGAGGGTAGGGGGGCGAGCGCTCGCGCCTATCGCGACTGGCGCGGCCCGCCGCCACCACTTCGGAGGGTAGGAGCACATCGACATGGCGGGAACAGACGATCATGGTTATATACCACACCGATACATACAAAGTCACGCCCACAAAGCGAGTACAAGGCCCAGCAAGCCAAAGCTACTCATTCGACTGTGTCCGACCGATCCTCCGCGCCGAACCCTCACCCGTTGAGTGTCAGTTCGCCCAGAAGCTCCGCGCCTCCTCGGCCCGCCACGGCCAGAACGCCGACGAGCTACGATATCGAAACCAGATCGGTCCTCATCGCTCAGCCGCTGTGAATGAAATGGCGCGCGCGGTCAGGAAAACGAGGTAATTTTTGACTTTATTCATTTGTAACATGGGGGTACATAAGTCGCAACACACGTTGAAGTACAAGAACCCCGAGGTCACACCTGCCTCGAGCCGCCGGCGCCGTCGTCATCACACCGAGCGACTCCGTCCAGCCACTCGCCAAGGCTTCCCCCGCCGTACATATTCCGCCGCAGCTCTACCTTTGCCGCGGCCTCTCCGATGTACTCCCAGATCCGTTCGTGGAAAACTCGAACGGTGGGCCGCACGGCTCGCACAGCACCAGACATCACTCCGGGCCCAGCAGTATCTCGGTGCGGTCACCTGGGCCGCGACGTGACCGCAGCCTCGATGCTGGAGAAGAGCGCACGCCAGGCAGGCGGTCACATACGAGCAATGGTTGCCAAACGATGTGGCGGCGGCCTGGGCGAGGTCGGCTACTTCCCCGATCCGTTGAAGGGTCCGCGGAAGCTCCTCCGGCCCGAAGGAGCGGGGCGGCACTTCGGCCGCGAGATTCTCAACCAGGCCTTCCACGGCCAGCATGGCTTCCCATGCCGTCGCCGAGGCCTCCCACAGCGCCTGGTCTCCTTCTCGTAGAGATGCACAAAGACGGCCCTTCTCTTCTTCCAGCACGGCAACCTGTTGGAGCAGGCCATCCCGCTCCTCCGACGCTCTCGCCGAGCACGGGCCGCAAGCTCATTGCGCATAACCAATAACCCCACGATGCGCTTCAAGCCCGCAGCGGGCGTCCTTAGCCGCATGTGCCTCCTCCGACGCAAGCAGACCCTTCTCCGCGGCGTGTACCCGGCCTTCTAAGGCCTCCCGTTCCCGGATACGCGCCGCCTGCAGCGCCCAGCTAAGGGCGAAGGTCTGCGCAACACAATAATCGAGACAAAGATCAAAGAGCTTCGCGCTACCATAGGTCGCAGGCTTACCCTCATTTCAGAGACCTCCAACACTCTATCTAGTAGCCATGCCGCCCCACACGCCTGCAGCGCCTGTTGGTCCAAGCCGGCGACGCGATCGCCGCTCGCAAAGCCGCCAAGACACCGGTCCGGACAAAGTCCGTCAAACTCTGTGCGGCACCGGCAGCAACGGCGTCCCCGTCATCAGACGTCCTTCCCAAGTAGACGCCCTCGCACGCCGTGGGACGCCTACGCGCGGAGACAGGCGTTGCTGCAAGGGGTCATGGCAGTCAGCCCTCTCAACGTATACAGGGCACCGTCAATGTACGTTTACCTCCAGCTTCGCCCAAGTCCGCCGGGATCCCCGCATCCTCCACCTCCTCGCCGGGCACAGCAACCTTTGTGTCGGAGCTTAGTTCCACCAAGCTTTCGCCCTCAGCAGCCGTGTATCCGAGCACGCCCGCGGGGATCTCCAGGCATTCTCCGTCCACGTTGGGGTCCCACAGGGCTCCGACTTTGCCCGCAACAGCGAAGCCCCGGAGAGGCGATTGTACGCGGGGCCTCTTCACTTGCGGGGAATAGCAGGCCGGCCCCGCATCAGAAGAGCTCGCAGGAGGCCTCACCACGACGGAAGCACGCCCCGCCCCCACATCCTTCGCGGGCGACAATTCTGTCTCGACGGCGGCGGCCCGCAAAGCAGTGTCCATGCACGCCTCCGAAGTGGCGTGCTCCACCAAGTTGGGGCCCGCGCTGGCGGGCCCTCCCTCCCCCATGGGACCGCAAGGGGGCGGGCTCGGGACTCGAACAGGGCGCTCGGGCACCCTCACGCCCAAAGCCGCGATACGCGGTTCAACCGCCAGCGTTGCCTCCGCGGTCGCAGCCACGCGTAGTGCGTGTTCCCTGGCCGTATAAGGCCCGAGAACTGCGCCCACCGTGCGCTCCGCGTCCTCCAGAGACACCCCTGCGAGTGGCCAAGGGGGAAGTTAACACAACATGCTCAGTACCCCGCATAACAAGCCGAGCCCCAACACTTACAGCGGTCGATGGGTCTCGGCAGCGTGCACACACCCGGGCGTACGTTGTCACGTCGAAGCTTCCCAGGAGTAAGGCGCCACCCATCAGCAAGGGGTGCCGCGCCATACATGACAAGCTCCTCCATGAGGTCGCGCACATTGAAGCGGGCGGTGATCCCCACAAGCCTCCGTGCTATCCGCTCGTCTTCAGCACCTAGCGGGGTGTCGGGTGCGGGGTTGACCACAACTGGCCGCCCCGAACACTCAAGGCCGCTACCACTCGCCACGCGATGGTAGAACCACCACCTCGCCCAACCGGCTCCCACTCGCCTGGCCCGACTCGCGGAAAATTTTCTCACGGCCGCGCGCGCAAGATAAGGTCGACGAACCGGAAGTCGCACACGCTCCTATCACCCGCCCACTCGGTTCACACGGACGCCGTGGAGGAATGCGAACAGCGAGGCGGTCGGCCAAAGACGCCCGAACGCAAGGCCCACCAGACGCAAGGCGGCTATCACCGCCGGCGTTATCTCGCGCCAACTCAAGCCCGAAGGCCCGCAAGACGCCCCTGACAAGTTCAGCGGCCGGAATCCGCAACCCAGCATCAAGGAAGGCGACGAACACGATCGCTTCTGCCGTGTTGGGGCGCGGTTCGGTCTCGTCGCCCGCGGGCAGCCGTACCTCCCCACGGTCCAACAGCTTCCCCTCGCGCAAAAGGCCGCAAATCGTCTCCTCCATCACCAGCGTCGGGCCCAGGACGCGGGAGCGTGGACCACCCATCCTCCCCGCCGCCGCTCGCCCACATCTGTCGAATCCCGCTCCACGAGTGTGTACACCACCTCGAACGGCAACTCCCGCCTAAAGACGACGCCGGCACCGGCTGGCTGGGCGCGCACCTCATCTTCCGCCATCATCCTCCTACCTCGTACCGTCCCGCGAAGAAGGGCGCATCAAGAGATAAGACAGTGGGGCGGGCAACGAGGAACTTGAAGCTCGGGCAGTACAAAGGAGGTGGTTCAACTCAGGGGTATTTAAAACCCCTTCACCTCCCATGATACCGCCCAACGTAAATGCTGGAGACGAACCGCCCACCTTCCTGCAACCAGAATCGTCGCGTCACTTCCACCCACGCGCGCCAGGCCTGGTCAAGGCGCCCAATCCAACGGCCCTGACACCGCACGACACACCAATGGTGCCCTGCCGCGTGGCGCGTCCGGGGCCCAGGCAGCACAACCTCGCTCCTCCTTCGACGCCGACTTCGCCTTCGCGGGGCAATGATCCGCCCCCGGCCTCGCCAAGCACACTGACCGGGGGGCTCCGCAACGACCCCCGTAACAGCAGGCCACTCGGGTGCGGTGTTACCAACAAAATATCCATAGGGCATACTGCTCACGATCTTGTTCTCATAAATATGTGCCGAGAGCGATGAAGCCCTATTTATGAGAACAAGACCATCTTAGAGCGTGAAAGCGCGGGGTGCAGGTTTGGCAAGCACAGTGCTCCACCACGGGTATATATATATGCGTACCGGTAGTCGCTCCATCAAGAAGCGCAACCAACGGAAGTCCAATCGGCGCGACTGCTGGGCGGAAGCTCAAAAGCTGAGGCGACGCGGCCGCCTGCGTACCAGGCGCCGCAACCGGCAGAAGACGTACGGGCGCGACCGTTCAGGCGCACGCGACGTCTGCACACGGCCCAGATCAAGGGATCTGAGTTACGCCCCCGGCATCGCCGGCAACTCAGCGGAGCGACCCGTTGTTCAGCCGGGCCGTCCGCACAACGCTTCCACTACATCGCGCCCGATGCATCGACCCCCTGCATCGCCGCAACGACTTCTCCTACGCTGACCTGTCGCGGCTATTCCACACCGGCACCACACGGAGTCACACCACTCCGAGCCCGCGAAGTCTTCGCCTCGGGGGGCCGACTCCGACTCCACCATAGATAAGCCCTTCGTGCCCTTGCCGCACGATATACCTTTCCACTCTTACTGCAACCACTTTGGATACTCTAAATGTGTCCCATGCCTTTTAGTAGGCGCAGATCGCGGAGAGCGCCGACGCAGCGGGTCAGTCGCTGGCAGTCCGCACCAACCGGCGCAACCTTAACCATCCCACCTCCCGTCTTCGCAGCGCACGTGCAACTACGCCCGCCACAATAGCCCCGCTGCGGACCCTCGGCTCCGACTCCGCCTCGTTCACGGTCATACAACGTCACAGGCCGCAGGGACGGAGGGGGCCAAAGGACTCGGCGGCATGGCTTCGGCCTATGAAGCCCTTCACCATGAGAGGCTCCTGTCGTAGGGGTGGCCCCCACCTAAACCCAGCTAGCCTGTTAGCGAGTTATGAACCCGTGTACGATGACATGATAGTCTCGGAAAGGAACTCGAGTGTAAGGGGCATTTGTAAAGACACTCCTCGGGGATATATGTATGAGCATGACGAAGCCTCGAGGGGGAGAGAGGTCATTCGATCCCTAGCTCCCCACTACCTCTTTCTCTGTTTGGTCTGTAGCCACAACAACTACCAAATGTTGTATAGGATTAATTAATGTGTACTAGCGAATACCGCAAATTTTTGAACATATTTCAGGCCGTTGGCCCCTTCCATCGAGCCACATGCCTCTGCAATATACGTTGCAAACGACCTACGTGATTCGAAAAAGTTAGCTTAGTCATTCGGAAGGAAAGAAAGGGTACAATATAGTTATGTATAGAGAAAATGTACTTACCTATCGAGTAATTGGCCGATAACTGTGTAGTCGGTTTTGTTCTTACTTAAAGAATCAAGGTATATTGACTTCTTCTATTTTGGTATAATTACAATTAAAATCCAATGAAACCCTATATTGTAGGGCATAAATACATATTTCTTATCGCGGTGAGCCAGTAGTGCTTGTGTAATGTATCTCTCGACGAAGGATGCATCCTCGTTAATGGTATGCATGGCGACCAAGTGTGGGTCCAAGAAACCAACCGATGATTTGGATGATCTAGCTTCAATCACCATGTGTCTATATATATACACACACAAAAGCAACAAATTATATATGACATTTATCGGTATGACATGAACGGAGACTATGACTGTACACACTTACAGCATCCATGTAACAGCCCAGCTGTTTATTTAATAAAAATAAAAATAAAAATAAATAAAGTAAAATAACAATTAATTTAGTTTAAAATAAAAATCAAAGTTATTTCATCGCCTGAATTTTTAAAATTTTAGTTGACCTGATTTTTTGCTTTTGAAGAAAAGAGCATTTCTGTTAAAAAAATATTTTACAAAGAAAAATATGCAAATTTTAGTTGGAATTTTTTTGTAAGTTCAAACTAGCTTTAGAAACTTCTATGAATTTTTCTATGATTTTCAAGCTTTATTTGTAATTTATTATATTATTTTAAAGCTAGAAAAGAAAAATATTTTAAGAAATTAAAATAAACATCAAATAATTCTAAAATTATTTTTTTATTTTTTTTCAGGTTCCAAGGATCTTTAGAAAATTTCTTAAAATTTTGCTGAATTTTCTTTTTTTCTTTTTTTTCCTTTTCTCTCTTTTCTCTCTCCTCCCTAATCTTCTTCTTCTGCAATGAAGAGTTACGTGCGTGCAGTCAAGAACAGAGCCTCCATGGCCACGTTTTGGAGCTTTTTCAATCCCTCATATCTTTTGATTTTCTCAACCGTTTCCCGTGAAATAAATTGCAATCAATTCCTCTCATCAAGACTCCTTCATTCCCACCGTTTCCCCCCTTATTTATGAGCCATTTCGCGATAATTTAACCCATGCCATTCAAAGACATACCTCGTCGATCTCCCTCTTCAAACCTCCTCAACCCCTATAAAAGAGAGCCCTGTGAGCCTCTCCTCATCCTCACTCAACTCCGAAACTCTCAAGTCTCCACTCCCACTCGTTTGGCCACAATCGGAGTATTACTTGTGTTGTACAAGCGTCATTCTTTGGCCTTTTGCGCCTCGTCCGGTGGAGCCCCGCCGTGTTTTACCACACCGTTGGCTTCGCTTCATCGCGTTCTACGCGGTGCTCACCTCCCCTTCGCCGAAATTTTGCCGAGCACCGTCGCCACCGTGGGCCAAATTGGGTCGTCGTTCCTCGCGTCGCCACCAGCCGACCGTGCATGCCCGACTAAAACCAAGGTGAGCATCACGTTCCCCATGTTATTATCTTCATTTCGCCGCAAGTCTCACATGTTAACTCCACTCGTTTACCCGAACGCCGATGTCAGCTTATGGGCTACATAAAGTCCGTTGGTCGAGCCGTCTGCGCCGTTGAGTTCGTCTCGATGCGTTTTATGCCGTGCTCCTCTCCGTTTGACCAAAAACTATCCATAACTATTCGTGCCCGACACCTCGCCATGACCGCAAATGGCACCGCGCATCCCCGTCTGTCCGGGAATGCTTTCGACAATCCGTTCACGTCAAAACGTGCCAAACCATCCCAGGAAGTTACGTTTCAGACAGTTTTGGATTCGCCGCACCGACCGCGAAGATATTAAGTTTTTCATTTTTCGGTACTGCCGTCGTTCAAACGACGATCGCATCGCCTCCGGTGAGTTTTTGGCTTAGTCGATATTTTTCCTAGTCTTGCCTCGCCGCATTCTAGACCGTGCTCACCTTACTTCTTCATGTTTTGTGTCCAAAAATTATTCTTCTCTCCACACTTTATGTCATTTTCGCCGTATACATCGTCATTGTGCTCCGTTTGACGTGCCGTCACTTCCTATATGTGTCGCGGGTCCTTAGCAACCCATTTTGCTAGTGGGTTTCACCTTCCGTGCCTTTTCTCGCCGACGCCACGGCCAAAAGCAACTCTATGTTAGTTTTGCGCAAGAATATTCCTGATTTTTCTTTTTCCAAAATTTTCTTATCCGCCAATTTTCCAATTGCTCGTTCTCCTCCGTCCAAACTCCGAATCAAGTGATTCAAGTTTTTAAATTCATCTAAATTCATAATATATTTTTCAGTATATATTTCATAATTTTTAAATTTTCTCAACCGCCCTTGGTTGAGTCTCCTCACCGCCGGAATACCGTCACCACTGCCGCCTAAGCTGCGCCACCGCTTCACTTCGCCGCCAACCACCTTCTAGCCAATTGTGGTGATGCACAAGAGCACCAATGCACTTCTCGCAGTCTCTTCTCTCTTTTGTGCCCTCGCCAACCCCCGCCATGCCCCGCATTGTCAGTGAGCCCACGGGCTTCGTGCACTACACTGTCGTCCATGGGCTCGACTCCACTATTTCACTCACCCAATTGCCCTGATTTCGCTCGTAAACCTGTCGAACCAAGCGATTTCTACCTTCTTTGTCTGAGGAGCTTTGGTGAGGAATTGCCGATGCCTCGGACCTTCTTGCGCCCCGCCGATGCCACCGATAATCGTACCCACCTCCGCTACACCCTCGCCGCCAGCCAACTCTGTACAGCCTGAACCTTGCTCCAAGGTAAAAACCAGACTCATACTCTTCTCCCACTTTTGTACATCTCACCGGTCTTCGCCGCCGTTGGATCGCTCGGATCTTGTCACGTGAAGTTGTCTGACTTCTCCCAGCCATCCGATTCTTAGACTCTGCTGTTCGGAGGCTTCTTAGACTCCAACTGCTCGGAGCCTTCAACTCTGACTTCGACCTTCAAACTTTGACCTTCGAAGACTCAAATTTTGACTTTGACCTTCGAAGACTTCGACTCCAACCTTCGACCCTCGACCTCGAAGACTTCGACTTCGGCCTTCGGTCTCGGAGCCTTCGACTTCGACTTCCGTCTTTGAACTAACCATGGTTGTTTGACCGTTTTAACCTCCGCACCCTCCGACCTTTCTGAACCCTCCAATCTCTCCGACCGCTCAACTCCGACTACCCTTTGTTCTCGACTGCTACAGTGTTCTTCGACCACTGTACAGTTTCAACTGAGTCTTTGTCTGAATCTTCAACTTCGCCTTCACCCGTACTTGAAGTCTTTGTCTTCGACTTAGACTTCTGCATCTTCTACTGTTGATTCGACTATGGTTTTGACCATGTCTTCAACTACGCCTTCAATCATGGTTTTAACCATACACAAATATTGTAGTTTTCAACCACTTTTCTTCACAAAGAAAAGAATTCCAATATTTCCTTTTATTCATTTCCTTGGAATTCAAACTACCGGAAGTCGTTCTTTTTCGCCCTAACTCTGATTGGACCCATTGAAATTCCTAAATTCATCTAAAGTCATATTCTATCTCCTAGTATATAGTTTATAAATTTATTTGGATTCTATTTGAGTTTAGTTTGTTCTAGCTTTTCACGTGTAGACTACGACTAATCCGGAGAGTATAACTTCGACGGACCTCAGCAAACTTCAAAGCAAGGCAAGTTACACCTGTGATCATGTTGCTCCCAGTAATTTAAATTACTTATGTTGTTTTTAAAGTTATTATGCATGCGTACTTTTATTCAAACATAGTTTGAATTTGATTTAAATTCTAGTTATACCCGAATCCTTTGTGTATGACTAAATTTGATATTGAACTTCCTTATGCCTTGTCACCGTAGATGAAAATGTAGTTAGTACAATAGTATTGACTAGAAATTTTGCAGAATTGCTTAGCCATGCTTAGAATGATTTAAGTGGGAATATTTGTTTCACTTGAAAACGATGATTTTCTAAAGTTTATTCTTGACTTCGGTGAGTCAAGAAGGTATGTAAATGTTTCAAAGCAAAATATAAAAACTTGGTTTGGACCTAGGCTAATAGTTAGGTGGTGGGTGCTGGTATGCATTGTTATTCGGTGACACAATGTTGATTGTCAGGCATAAGGAGTATGTGGTTTAAGCCTAAGTCAAGTTATGGACCGGTCTGTGAGTTACTGTTGCAAAGCCATATCGTACTACCACAAGTCTGGTATGGGACAGACCTGGTTAAGTAATTTGTGAAGTTCCAAATATAGTTTCGCTATAAGCTGAATGTGAGCATGGCGTAGGCCGCGAGAAGTCTCACATGGTACCAGAGGGGGCTCAACTTGTGGATTCAAGTTGTGGTGAAATCTTAGTGGCGGCGTAACTATTTTGGCTACGAAACATTGTAACATCCTTGTCATGATATGCTCATCGCACACCAAAGGAAGTGTGTTTTTTTGGTGGCAATATGGGATGATCATGTCTTGTGGGTAAAGCTGTACAACCTCTGCAGAGTGTATAATCTATCCTGGATAGCTGTGCCCACGGTTATGGGCAAGCTGAGTAAAGTTTTTTCATGGATTAGACTTTAGTTTTTAAAATGATTTCTGAAAAGGCCTATGGATGGATAGAATCCATGGGAGATGAAAAAGCATTTGGACGGATGGAATCCGTACGAGATCTTTTGAAAAATATGGACCAGGTAGGATACCTTTGAATAGGTTAGTGTTTGGTCGGAGCCTGCACTAACGATATTATTTGGTTAAATTACTCTTTCTATTTATTGTATCAAATTCAGCTTTTGAATCTATTTACTTTATTTACCTCAATTCTGCTTTTACGCGCAAATAACCTATTATGCCTTCCATTGTCAATCCTTATATATGCATAAACTCTGTTAAACCTCCTGGTGTAGCTTGTGGAGTACTTTATGTACTCATGTTGCTTCATTCACCATTTTCAGAGAAGGACTTCATCAACTTCGGTGAGAATAACGATAAGTAGACCACATCTTACAGTCATTCACCTGTGGGCAGACAGGATGGGCTGCTGCTTTATGGTTCTTTACCGCTGCTTATATTTAATTTTGGTTTATGAACCATTGATGTAACTTTTGGCCATTAGGCTCATATTTAGTTAATGAATAAATGTCATTGTGCATGATATGAATCTTTGTTATCCACTGTGTGCACTAGCTTGATCCTGGACTAGTGCGATTTACACAGAGGATCCGGAGTCGTTGCTCCGGGGTCCGACAATCCAGCATCGAATGTGTGAGGCGTTGAGAGCGTTGAGCGTGAAAAGATCAAATAAATCCTCAAAGGTCACCGTGAAGACACAATCATGAACGTGGTGCTGTAAATGATCCGGCCTGAATTTGACAGTGATACCTGAGCGTCGTTCTCCCTGTGGCTTATTGGCCTATTCTATATACCAAGAGTGTAATTTCTGGCAATTAAGTCCTAGGGTTAGGAGGCGCTTTGCCGGGACGATCTACGGCTCGCCTAGCACGAATTTGTGGGCCAATGGCAGGTACGGGGTATCATCATCGGTCTTCTTTGATGAGCCCCTGCTGCCTCGGCTATAGGTCGATTTCATGGTAGTCGACTGTAAAGGTAGCACCGGTGCAAGTTGCTTCACCGAGAATAGCACCTGTGGACATGGCACCGGCGTAGGTAGCGGTGGTGGAGATAGGCCTTGTGGAGATTGCACTAGTGCATGTAGCTCTGGTTCGGATTGCTCTTGTGGACCTGCCACTGGTGAATAAGCCTCAAGGCAGATGTCGCTTTTGGGACACTGGATAAATGTTTTAATGGTTTGCCCTAGAGTCACGAGCTCATCGTTGGGGGGCTTCGGTAGCGAGACGACCTCAAAATTAGCATGCACACCATCCATATGAACTTTTTCGAAGCCTGGTGCTAAAGGTGTACGGTGCACTATGGCCCCGTGAACAGACGGATATCATTGACTTCGCCATGACTGGTCCAACATGTATACCCCTTTTTGAAACCCCTCCAAATCAAGTGCGTTTTAATCTGCTCTCGATTCTTAAACATCTTTAAATTCTTGCAGTCAATACATGAACAATACATATATTTCACCCCTTTTTTCAATATATCCTCCTCGACAGCTCTTGTAAAAGCATATACGCCATTAATGTACTTTTCACTCACACGGTTCGCGGTATACATCCAGCTTCAATCCTATATTATGCACATATATAATAATTTAGTATTAAAAATTAAATTAATTAATTATTACTACATATATACTACATGCATTGAGGTTAGCTAAATCTAAATTAGCTAGATCTTAAAAGTATATATATAACAGTCACCAAAAATTAGCTAGATCTAAATTTTGATGCAACGAAAAATAAATTTTATTACTAACCATATCTAGAGCAACCAAGAACTTGATGAATCTTCAAAACTCTCCTACCAAATAAGCCTCCTTCCACCAAATTAAATGGACTGAAAGTCTTGCCGCCTCTAGCTGTAGCACTGGCTAGATTTGGATCGAAATGAAGACAAATGCGGTTCTGAACGCCACAATAAATACATAGTCAGATTATCACAGATGATTTTTAACAAAAATCGTCTGTGGTACTGAAATATCACATACGGTTTTTAATAAAAAAAATCATCTGTGATATACTGATTATCACAGACGATTTTTTATTAAAAACTGTCTGTGATAGTCCAGTATCACAGACAGTTCATCGGTATGAACCGTCTGTAATACTACTTTTTCTCGCCACCGACAACATAGATGGTCTCCAAATTAAAATCGTCTGTGGTAGTGTACAACACAGACGGTTTCACAAAATCGTCTGTGATTTGGCGTCTACTATTAGTGTTTCTGTAGTAGTGCCAGTTGCCACGCCCGTCTGCTCCTGCTGAGCTCCCCTGTCACCTGCCGCACCTTCTGAGATTGGAGACGAGGCTATTTTGAAAAACCTGATGTCTAAAGACTAAATTTAAAAAAAAATGTCTACATCGCCAAAAGTACGAACAATTCATCAGGTTGAATGATCCATATGTTTGGTTGGTTGGATGGTTTGTGTAGATCCTGGATGAGTGAATGCGACATGCGGAAACATTTTGTTGACATCTGGTTGGGCTTTCCACGTCGCACCTGTCCATGCAAGGGATCGGTTAATCGCTTGTCGTGAGATGCTAGTTATAATTAGTGGTCGTAAGGTGGTTTTGTTACTCAATAGGAATAATTACTTGCTATTATCTGTAATTAATATTAGTGTGAAGTAGTGGTGATTGGTCCATAATTAGTAATGTATTCAGATAAAGCTGATGATTATTGTGATAATTAGTTTGGATTTATAATAATTATTGCTGATTTTGAGAACGAAATTTAAATTTTGTTTAAAAATTAAACTCAGTGCAACCATGATGCATCCATTTAAGTGCAAACACCGTTGAAATCTATCCTATATCAAGTATAATCTATATATAAATGCAACAAAACAAAATTTCGTACCATCTTCTTCAAGTAAAGCAACCAAACACAAACAACATATATCATCTAATACAGTATGGACACATCTACATACTTGCACCACCCCAGCCGCGTATATTGTCATCCCTCAACTAAACACTATCATATGCAACTAGAAGCTCTCTACTATAAACAAAAACCAGTACAAATTAACGAGTCTTCAACAAATCTACAAATGATTCCACACGTAGTACTTTTACAAATGTTTAGTTATCTCTAAAAAATCCGTGACCTCCACTAAAACCAACCTTTAAAATGGTGACCGTATCTGCATATCATTACCCAAAAATGTTTTAGTAAAATAATTCATACAAACAACTTCTAGCCAAAAAAGAGTTTCTCGGCCTTTCATCTTATCGTTTTTACTTTTAAACTGAGCCGTGGCCAGTGGATATGTAAAATACAGACACATGTGTACCAGTGCCACAGTCACCCGTATACAAAAGAGGCAGATAGGACGAAAAAAGGAGTTCGCTAGAACCATATCATGAATCTTGTGATATCAGGTTCCAGATCGATGGGCGTTTCCCTAGCTTGGATACGCGAGGCTAGCGATCACTAGTATATTGGCAATAATATATATACTACGTGGATTGATCGAGAGCCTAGAGGATGTTGCCTCGAGATTCGGGCGCAGGACGACAAGAAGCCCACATGAAGGATCAGTACGTTGGGGTTTCCCCGGGGTGCTATTGACGCATGCACTGATGCACGAATGCACCCATTCGATCCCTTCTGACTTGAACACACCAATTGTTTAGTGCTAGCAGGAGCATATCGGAATTCAAGGCATACATCGAGCATGGGAGCAATATATATAATTACCATGTGTCATGGGTTCTTATTTTTGGTATCTTCAGTTACTAACATAACTAAAAGTTAGTGATCGAGATTGGAGGTATACAACACGTTAGTCATGCGACCGGGAAATAAAAAATCCGTAATTCATCCATCTGGTAGGCCGTAATTTGGCCTCTTATTAAGGTTGATACCGAAATCACTACTGGTAAGTGCAATATCCTTGACGACGTATGTATTATTGTGACAATATAACACTAAGGTCTTGTTTGGACGAGAAGTATTTGATCGGTATATATTTTAGTTTTCTGACCCAGGGGAATGTTGCTAAGGCCGAGAGACATCTTGGTCTTAGCTAGCTAGCTCAACTTGAGGGGACAAGTGTCAAGACAGCATAAGCCCACCGTCAAAGGGCACGTGAAATGGCAAATTTTGGCGACTGGACGGAAAATAATTGTCGATTAAGTGTACGATTAAGCCTAATAAACTATGCCCCCCGATATATAAAATTATCGGCTCATGGATTAGACAAACTTAATCATCTGGGGAGCTCGCTCCCCAATATGCATGGGTCGATTAAACTAGGGCTCCAATGGTTAGGTCCGTGTGAGGCCACGCGTAGTCCATTTGGCTCCAACGGTTATTTCGCCCGTAGGTCATAGAATGTTTCTCCTAGAACAAGTTCCAAAAGTGCCAAAAGTTGACAATATATGGCTCCAATGTAGCTATTTTCACTACTACAAAATAAGTAATATTGGACGTCTCATCACAGACGGTTCATGTGGATCCCACTACTACAGAAAACATCATCACAAACGGTTAGAAAACATCATCACAGACGGTTGCATGAGCTATCTGAATTAATGGGCCAATAATGATACGAGAGGCCAGCATAGACGGCTTTCGAACCGTCTGTGTAGTAAAATATCACAGACGATTTTTGTTAAAAACTATTTATGATATTCTTTTCCTCTCCTAAGTCTATTTCTTTTTTTTTGGCTGGCCTTAGGAAATGCTAACCATGCCCTCTGAAACAAGCAGATCAGCATGTACATATATACATCCAATTCACATCTCATTTCATTTCAGAAACAAAAACATCCATTTCGCAAATCAATTAATTGAAATGAAATAAAATATCCATTAACAAATACACATGTACAATTAAGGTTAATCTTATCCTAAACATACCTTTTCTTCCATCATAAACAAACAATCGCCCATCCAAGCGTTGCTAGCTTGTGCAGTCTGACAAGTTTGTCGATTATGGATCTGTTCCTTTCGAGAGACCTCGATTCCGGAGTGATAGACCAATAAAAAGATAGCGATTGCTTTTGCACTTAGAAGGTAACATGCAAATTTCTTCCATCATAAACAGGCAATCGCCCATCCAAGTATTGCTTGTGTAGTCTGACAAGTTCGTTGATTATGAATCTGTTCCTTTCGCGAGACCTTGATTCCGGAGTGATAGACCAATAAAAAGATAGCGGTTGTTTTTGCACTTACAAGGTAACATGTCTTTTCTTCCATCATAAACAAGTAACCGTCCATCCAAGTATTGCTTGTGCATGCTGACTAGTTCGTTGATTATGGATCTATTCCTTTCGCGAGACCTCGATTCCGGAGTGATAGACCAATAAAAAGATAGCAATTGCTTTTACACTTAGAAGGTAACATGCATTTTCTTCCATCATAAATAGGCAATCGCCCATCTAAGCATTGCTAGCTTGTGTAGTGTGACAAGATCGTCGATTATAGATCTGTTCCTGCAATGAGATTCTACACTCAGCACTTTCTGCAAGAGCCGCACTTGCACTTCTATAATTTTTGGTCGTCTTCATTGCCGTAAACTCTTCCTATTAAACATGCATTGTCATCTTCAATATGAAAATGACATCAAATAATAGAAACATTTAAATGAAACATGAATAATAGAAACATGCATAACAGAAACATTTACATTAAACATGAATAACAGAAATATTTACATGAAACATGAATAATAGATCATCGCAAATCTACATTAAACATGCATCTACAGAAAAATGAAACATCTATATGAACAACAATATTTATTCTATATAAAACATGAATTAAAGATATTCTTCACATCATCACAAATCTTCTATCTTCACCTCGTGGGAGAAGATGGCGTCGAGCTCGTAGGGGAGCTAGATCGGCGCCGAGCTTGGGGGGAGGAGGAGGGCGCCAGGCTCGGGGGGAGGAAGAGGGCGCCACGTTCGGGGAAGTCGGCGACGGCTCGGGGGAAGGAAGAGGGCCCCGCGCTCGGGGGGAGGAGGACGGCGCCGCGCTCGGGATGAGGAGGACGGTGCCGCGCTCGGGAGGAGGAGGACGGCGCCGCGCTTGGGGATGTCGGCGATGGCTCAGGGGGAGGAGGAGGGTGCCACGCTCAGGGGGAGGAGGAGGGCACCGGGCTCGGAGGAAGTTGGCGACGGCTCGGGGGAGGAGGAGGGCGCCGGGCTTGGGGGAGGAGGAGGCAAGGGCATCTAGATCTGGATCGAACTGTAGACAAACGCGGATCTGAGCAGCGCAAAAAAATATATACCGGATTATCACAGACAGTTTTTAATAAAAATCATCTGTGATAATATGTAAATTATCATAGACGGTTTTTTTATTAAAAACTTTTTGTGATAATTTACATATTATCATATATGGTTTTTTATTAAAAACCGTCTGTGATACGTTCAGTATCACAGACGGTTCTTACCAAGAACCGTCTGTGATATTAGCCATTCACAAGCGGTTTCATAAAACCGTCTGTGACGTTGCGTCTACTAATAGTGTTTTTGTAGTGGTGTCTGTCTGTACTTTAATTATCACAGATGGCTCATGGTGAAAATCATCTCTGAAACTATCGCAGACGGTTAAGTTTAAAAGCCGTCTGTGATATCTCCCATTATCACAGACGACTTTTAATTAAGTTCATCTATAAAATATCACAGACGGTTTTTATGTACAACCGTCTGTGTTTTGTCCATTGTCACAAACGGCTTTTAGTTAGAACCGTCTATGAAACTATCACAGATGATTTTTATTTACAATTGTCTATATTTTGTCCTTTGTCATATGAACTACATAAGCTACTGATCGAGCTGGAACAGATAAGTGTGACTAGTCACTTTTACAGAAGACAAATTCAAGTCAAGTTTATTACAAAAGTCCCAAAAAAAAGATATTCCCAGATCTTGGTCTTATGGGCTTTATATGCTTCCTCTTCTACTTTTGGAGTTGGAGGATCAACGGCTGCGTTCTCGAATGTCATGAAGATTGTCCTTACCCTCTCCACTTCCTTCTCTAGCCTGGGCAAATTATTAGCATGGTCCATAATCTCAAAAAGATGCAACAATAATCTTCCTCAGAATCAGCCGCTTCTGCTTGATCAGCAAGGTTATTCACATGTGTCTCCACTGTCGCAAGAGTGTCTTCCTCTTTGCGCACATTGAAGAGAAGAACGAGGCTAAGGGCGGTTTCCCTTTTCTGAGAAAAAATTAGACACCTCCATCGACAGCGGATAATGTGGTCCAACTGACGGATGGAAGCGAGTCGAGGAAAGAAAGCAGGGTGTGAGTGGAGGAGCTGCTCCAAACATAAGTTGTTAGTTGCCTGTGTAAGGTTGCGGTCGAACAACTCATAATGGATAGATGAGAGGAAGGAGATCAAAAGCATATTAGATGCTATTATTAAGAAATCTGGTGAAGAAAATGATCAGGGAGAGGATAGTTTAGAAGAGATTGAGTTTGTGGTATCAAGAAATTGTACACCACGCTGCACATAAATCCAGAACGATTTGGAAGTTTAAGGGTTGCTTGCATCAAAATATTAACAGGCGAGAGTAGGGTGCGCATATTTGAGTATTATCACAGACGGTTTGTATAACAAACCATCTCTGGTAAGGATGATCGGACGGTCTAGAGGGTTAAGGACGATCGGACAGTCTAGAGGGTTGAGGACGATTGGACTGGTCCGAACAGAGCAACGTGTGACGCTCGGGGATTGGCGGCACGACTATTTATGTGCATTATCACAGACGATTTGTATAATAAACTGTCTCTGATATGTGCATTATCACCGACGGTTCGTATAACAAACCGTATGTGATAATGACACATCACCGATTCGTGGCATATCCTCCAGGATTTTGATCTCACCCGTTCATTCTCTCTGCATAGAATGGCAGGCACCGGTTCCTCCCACCTCTTGCCCTTATTAATCCCTCTCTCCCTTTCCTAGCTTCCTGCATCCTCCCCTCGATGATGCTGACTACCACCGTGAGCTAGCTCCTCCGCCTCCGGTTGTGACACCATGGTTCAGTGCACAAGATACTCTTGTCATAAGTGTCATAAGAGTGTCTTATACATTATCACTGTCGTGACATAAAGGTGACGCTCCCGCCATCTCTCCTTCATTGCCATGATATCCAACCGCCATCCGATCCCCTCCCCTCTTCCTTGATGGTAGGCATTAAGGTCATCCAGCTGCATATAGCTTCCACTGTCTGCTAGGATCTCTATTTCTTATATATTCTTGCCATGTTAAAGAGTTGGGTTCATAGAATTAAGAGATGTGATGTTGCCATATTCTTGCTGTATTAGATGCGAATATGCTTGTTATCTTGTTATGCTATAATGGTGGATGCTAATCTTAATGGAATGTAATATTCTGTTTGCAGTTGTATTTGCTTATTTTCAAAGGGCTAGCCAAAAAACTAAAAAAAATATGTATAAAATGAACTATCAAAGACAATTTTGTGGTATAAACCATCTATGAAGGATTATCACAGACGGCTCTAACTAAAAACCATCTGTGATACTTGCACATCACAGATGATTCTATCTACCAAACGTCTATGATACTTGCACATCACAGACAATTCTATCTACCAACTGTATGTGATAGGAAAGTATCACAGATGATTTTTGATTCGAGCTGTTTGTAATAGTTTTCTTCACAGACAGTTCTAGTTACAAACCGTTTGTGTTGTATTTATCACAGATGACTCACAAACCGTCTATGGTAACCTCCGATTATTACTGACACATAAATTCAGACGGTTTAAAAAATCGTCTGTGATGACAGTTTCGAACAGTCTGTGATGACCCTTTTTATTGTAGTATTCAAAGAAGTGCTGCAGTTTAATTATCTTTACTAATGTAAAAATAAGAGTTAGTTGTTGTCGTCTATTTTCTCCATGAAAAGTACCCTTTAAAGTTAGAAATAATTACCCACAGTGCCATATAGAGCAAGTTCGTGAGTCAGCCCACCACACGCGTGGATGTGTCCCCACTCCTCCACTCTTGATCCGCCCCCCTTGACCACAACTCCGCACCTCCCCCTCCGTGCCCACGCTTTCATGCGCTCCCTAGCCCGAGCCCACGTTGCCAGCAAAATCCGTTGCCTCCAGTGGCCTTCATCACCAACGAAGACAACCCGTAGCCACGCTTTCCCCCTACGCCTCCCTTAGGTCCTCAATCTGAGTCATCGCTACCTAAATCGCCACCACACTCAAACCCTAATAGACAACACCATCACAATCCCCTGCCACCTAGAACAGCATCGCAGGGGTGTCACTTAGCTCGTGGGGAAGAGGAAGGGAAGACTGTCATCCAGGGTGAGGTCATCAACTTGGGTCGGACAGCGTTGGCATAGCCACAAGGCCACAGGTCGATGTCGCATGGGGGCAGCATTGGTGACCAAAGGGAGATCGCGCACGCGGTTATGATAGCCATCAGGGGAGGGGTCGGTGAGCCCGTGCCAGCCTTCATCAGTAGAGGTTATGGTGAGGCCCTAGGGGATGAGAAGAAGGCAGACGGTGGTGGAGGTCACTAATGCCAGTAGATCGAGCTAGCTGAGCAAGGGAAGAGGATAGGGGAGTGTGGTAGAGAGGAGGAGGGGGTGGCCAGCGGCGAGGAAGTGTCGGGCCAATGGTGCCTAGGTAGAGAGGGAGGGAGAGGGAGAGGGAGAAGAAGGAGGCTAGGTGAAGTAGGCCGAAGGCTAGCCCAGGGAGGCCGCCAGCGGCTAGGAAAGCCACCGGCTACAATAGATTTGGAGGCAGCCCGGCCAGAGAGAGAGAGAGGAAGGAGGAGGGCGGCGATGGCAAAGTGAGGGAAGGAGGAGACCGAGGGATAGGTGAGGGAGGTCATCGACTATGGGGATGGCCACCGGCATCAACAGATCTGAGGGCAGAACTCAGCGAGAGAGAGAGAGAGGGGAGAGGGAGCGAAGAAGAGAATAATGGCGGTCGGGTGGAGAGGAAATGGGGGGAGAGTGAACAGAGTGAGGGGGAAGATAATATTAGGGTTAGAAATTTGAGGCCGGCTATGTCTGGGCTGAATGGACTGGCCGACTAGGCCAAAACAGGCTGAAGAATTTCCTTTTTGTTCTATTCTTTCTTGTTTTTCCTGCTTTATTTATATATTCAACTATTAATTCTCCAATACATTACACCCAAAATTAATTTGACATAAAATAAATAAATGACTTTGACAAAATGGGAAAATTATCTTGAAACAAATAAGGAAAAATTGCACAACATGCCTAATTAGGATTTTTGCATCATATTTACGAAATGCTTTATTCTTAAAATTCAGAAATTATCAATAGGAGTCGATTCCGAGGATGGATTACGATATATAGGACTCATTTCTGATTTTGGCAGATTGGTGGGAGTAGAAGCACACTCAAACAAGTAGCCTCTTTGATCATGTCTTCTAAATTGATTTTGACTGCTGTGGCATAGGGAAGAACACTTGAGATAAAGAGAGGAAGTTGTGGCTTCAAGAAAGCGTTGGAGGGGGCGGTGGCGATGAGCATGGGGAGGCTTGAGGGGAGATGAGGAGGAGGTGACAATGATATAGTTCCGGTGGGCCTCGCTGGCTTTAATGAGGCACCATGTGGGCCATGGCCCAAGGAGGAACCCAATGGCGGCGGCTATGGATGGATGGATTAGCATGGGGAGAGAGAGGGTAGGGTTGGAGATGGAGAGGAAGGTAGGTGTTAATCTAGACTGTTGGATCTGCATGTTCGCCCTAAATTTTGACTAAAAATATTGAAGAAATTAGCTATGTAATGCCTAGAAACTTTAGTTTTATAAGCCCATACACAACTCTATGACAGCAATTGGAAATTGAATGTGGAATTATTCGATGAGCTAACTGCGGTAATGGTTTTATTTGTGGTTTTAGAACAAGGAACATGATTTTTTTTCAAAAAGATCCGTAGCAATGCACAGTTAATCAACTAGTATATCTAGAGTTCTCTGATGTTTGTATTCATCCGTGCCCCACAGCGTGCAATGGTGTAGCACACGAGCTTTTCCGCTGCGGTGCTTTGTTGGATCTATCGTGCATTAGTGTTTGGCACGAGCGTTTCCTAGAGTTTGTAATGTATCGTGCAACTAGTGATTTAGCTAGTGCATTTGGCTACTGGAATACATAGCATCCTGTCTAAAAACAAGAGCATTCCAAGACGAGGAAATTAGACGGGTGCCATGGCAAACGCCGGCATTTAGGACCCTAATGCCTGAAAGTTGGATAGGCTGGCCCTTACGTAAGGACTATATAACCCCCAATTTCTATGAAATACAAGATGCTCATTGAATGATAAGAAATTCATGCTCACTTATACAACACAACTCCAGATTTTATTCAAGTCAAGGAATATCTTTACGTTCTGTTCCTAGACGAAATGGAATACCTATTATATTCTAATTAATTCCTATTATACAAAAGGGCTTCATTTCGATTCTCCAATTTGGATAATCACATATTCATTTCCTTCGTATGAACAGAAAAATACAATGAAAAAAAGAAGCTCCCTACCACGAACTTTGTACCATACGTATTACTTCGAACAACTAGGAAAGTAAGATAATATAAGATAAGTAAGAAAAAGAAATATTCGGAATAGCGGAATAAGAAATGCAAAAATGAAGAAAAGGGAACCTAATCTCACCTCCTTCTGTACCATAAAGAAAAGAACCAGAGATTTTTATCCTTCTCTAAAAAGAAAAAGAAGTGTACCATCACAAATGGCTGGATTGGCGAGTGTCATCACAAATGTGAAAAATTATGAAAATGCCATCGCTGTTAGGGTTTTGATCAATTTTGGGCATTAGGGTGAGAGTTTTTTTAAGTGATATATTTGCCACTGTCCTCATTTTCTTCTTTGCTATGGTGCTCTGATCCGCCATGTTGCATCGAACACCACCGCCACCAAGTTCTATCTGCTGCACTACCGCATAGCCCAATTAGCTCGACCTTACTCTGGCCTCCGGTGCGCAAATCACTCATCACAGCCCTACTCCACGGGTGCTCCATATGATCACCACTAGGGTAGAAAATAGCTCGAGGCTCGCAAGCTAGCTCGGCTAGAGTCGGCTCGGCTAGGGCTTAAAACGTATACAAGCCAAGCCAAGCGTCGTCCGTGGCTTGCTTCTCCAATGAGCCGAGCTCAAGCTACTCAATGGGCTCATTACGCTCATAGGCCCCCATCCGGCCCAAGAAGGCAAGGAGCCAAGGACCCCAAGCCCAACCAACTAAGTCATTTTTGGGATTCATCACTTGCCTCGCCTGCCGCCGCCCCTTTTAGCCACTGGTCTTAGTTGGTGCTGCCCCTTTCTCCCCAACCGCCACACCTGTAGCTATCCCTCTCCACGCCCACCACCGCCGTCCCAGTTCTCCCAACTATCATTGTTAGTGATATACTCTAGAGGCAATCATGGAGATGATTGTATTACTTCTATGTTTATAATCTTTTGAATAATATGTTATTTTTTCCCTTAAATAAATGTCATTCATATTGATCAACAAAGGTGTGACTTGTTCGTGAAACTCTTTATTTATATTTTGATGTTATTCTAAATTATCCCTGATCTTATATCATTATGCGGGATAATTATGATTTACATATCATCACATGTATTGATTGATAACTATTTTTCACGGATCATGGATATGGAATATCAAATCAATAATGTGGACACATGTTAGAGAATATGATATTGGATTGACCGACCATGAGATACTGCGAGAATTGTTATATTTTTAAGTGTTATCAGTTGGCCTCATACATAGTGTATATAGGATCCTTAAACCTGATAACGTCATTATTTTCTACATGTGTAATAGTTTACTTAGGGGTTATCAAATACTACTCCATGACTGGGTAGTCATAAAGGTAGCTTTCGAATTTACTATGAAATATACGAAGGAATATGAGTGATCAAGATGAAATTTACCCCTCCTATATAATAGGAGAGATATCTTTTGGCCCTTTGATGTGGTTAGATTAAGGAAATACATGGCCATACCGAATATGGTTGAAGAGTCAATCACAACTGAGTAATCCACTACAGGTTCGAGTGAAGGATCGAGTTGTCATAGGGTGGCATGCTTCTCACCTTGAGTTCGATCTGGTATCATAAGGCAAAGGGAACAGTACATAAGCACTACATATATGATCATCTGATATGATCTTTATGTATATTTGGGGGTCATTATATCCTGCTAGAAACTGCTACCGACTTATGAACTAAAAATGAGTTTTCGACCTATGTCCAAATGTACATAAACCTACAATGTCACATACTTAATGGGCTGGAACAATAAGGGTTCGAATGATAGTTTTCAAGTGGGATTCGATCTCTACTTATATCGGATAAGAATCCGATTGGAGGCTATATAAGGAGAGGTGCAGGAGCTGAGGGAAGTATCCCGAAATACATTCATCAAAATCCTAGCTGCCACCACTCATAACCCCTGCTATGTGCGCTGGTGCTAACATATCGATGCACGGTGTTCTCTTCCTAGACATGTAGACCTCGGTAGAGACACTGCTACGACCGCGGCACTAATTGAGATGATCGCAACGATGAGATGGTTGGCTGGAGGATGATTGACTGCTTCCACTATACTGATGTGCTCTTCGATGAATCAGTTGCTTCAACTCTACTTCCGTTGTACTATACGTCTAGTGGTAATGATCTATGATCTCTTACTCGCATTGGCTTTCTAATATACACGGTAGAAAATTTTAATTTGCGCTAGTATAGTGTAACATCCTGATTTTCAGAACAATTTAAAGCCCTATTTTTTAAAAATAAAATTTTGAAATTTTTCTGGAATTAATAAAGCTTAATTTGAATTTTTAGAAATTAAAAAGGATTTAATATAATTAAAATAAATACTAACATAAGCTGAAAATATTTTATTTGAGTTCCTCAGTTCTGGTATTTTTGGTGAATTTTTGGGATTTATTTGCTATTTTTGTGGAGCTCTTTTGCTTTAATTGGACTTCTGGAAATAAGAAAATCGGGGAAATCCCTAAAACCCTAGTGCACCGGCCCATCCCTTCTCGCCGGCACATCCACGCGTCGGCCCCTCGCCGCGCCGTGCGCCCGCACTAGCCTTGGCTCGGCCCATGACCCGCCTCGCATCCCCGCTGCCCAGCCTGCCACGCGGCAGCCATCCTACGGCCCCACGTGTAACAGCCAGCTGTTTTTGCCAAAAAAAATATATATTTAATTTAATTTAAAAATAAAACAACTACTTTTTCTTCCTTAAGTCTGAAAAATTTAATTTCATAAACTTCTGTTTTAAAAGAGGTTTTTGTTGTGAAAAACACTTTAAAAGAAAAGTTATGCTTTATCAAATAAAGGGTATTTGAAATTCTGCATAAAACCAATTAAAATTAATGAACTGAATTTATTGATATTTTATTGGTTTTTTCTGGATTTTATTTCCAAGCTTTAAAGTAAGAAAATTAAAATTTTCATTTTCTAAAGGCCAAAATGAATTTACTGCATTTCAAGAAAGTCAAAATAAATGTATTTCTTTTTCCTAAAGTTAAATCTGTAATTCCATAATTTTCAGAAAATTGTAAAGATTTAAAACTCTCCTTTAAAGTTAATTTGTGTTTCTGCAAAATCTATTTACCAAAATGGTTGGAAAATATTTTTATAAAATCAAAAATCATTCCAGATGATTCTCTGAATATTTCTGGAATTTTTAAAATTTATTTGGTATTTTTTGAGTATTTTAAAGCCTATTAACCTTTTCTAAAATTCAAAAAGAAATAAAAATCCCAAACTCTTCCCTCGGCTGACACGTGGCGCCTCCGGATCAAATCCCCACCGCCCGATCCGATCCAAGCCGTCCGCTCCCTCACCCGCCTTCCCTCTCCCTGCCAGTGACACTTGTCGCGCATCGGACCAGCCTCCCCCCCCCAAGCGCTAATCCCCACCGCTCCCGCTCACTTACCCGCTTTGATCCCTCCTTGAGCGGCTCTGATTTAATCAATCCCCACCCAATCTAATCTCGTCCGCACGTTCTAACTTACCCGTTCGCCCGCCCCCTCGCTCCCTCGGATTGACAAGTGTCTCGATCTAGACCTTTCGCTGTTGCCGGATTGAATCCCCGCCGCCCCCTTCCACTTACCGGTTCACGCAGCATCGAACGGCCCGACTCTCCCCTTGCGCCACCTGTCGTGAATCCGAGCCGTCACCCCTCCCTTTCTCTCCTTCCCTCTCTCGCTGACGCGCGGGCCCCACCTGTCGGGCCTGTCTTCCCTGCCCCTCTCCTTCTTCCCCGCGCCTTCATCGCCGCCATTGCCGCCATTAGAGCTCAGAACCGAAAAATTAAAACGTCGGTTTCTTCCGACAATTTCGCCTGAGCAAATGCGCATTCAATCCCTCGTTCTCCGCCACCCCCGAATCATTCACTTCCCCCTTCCGTTACACCACCAATTAGCCAATCCATGCGCGGCAACGTCTCAACTCCGGCGAGCAATTATGCTGCCGTTACCCCTCCCGCGCCTATATAAGCTACTCCCCGAGTTCCCCCTCTCCACACCGCCCACTTCCCCTCACCCAATTCTCTCCCTCTCCGCTCGAGGAGCCGTCGCACCGTGCGCCTCCCCCCTTGCTGCGCCGACAAAGCTCCGGTGAGCAATCGCGGGAGCTTCAGACGCCCTCCAGCCACGCCACCGCCACCAACACCCTCGCCAGGACTGTGCGCAGCTTCTCCGCACTCCTTCTGAGCCCGAGCGTCATCGGACGACCCCCGCCGCCGACGACCTCCTCCAACCGCCGCCCGTCGCCGTCGCCTGTCCCCTCTGGTCACCCTCGGGCCCCGTGCGAGGTACCACCCGACTCCCCTCGCTCTCCTCGCCATTGCGCGCGCATCGCCAAGGCCGCCGGCCGCCGAGCTCGGCGGCGGTTGATCCGAGCTGCGCGCTCGCCTCGCCACATCAACATCGGGCCGAGGTGGCAGCCGACTTGGCCGCCACACGCACGCCACCTCAGCCTCGGGCAGCCACGCCAACGCCACCTCGCGCCCGTCACCCGCGACGCCACGCCGACCAACCGCCCCACACATCACCGCTCAACCAATTTTAAAATACTGTGGCGACGCCACTAACGTCATAAACCCGATTTTCCCGTTTAAAAACAATTCGGCCGAAATAAAATTGCTATGCTGACGTCATAATTTGTTATTTCCCTTAGAAAAATAATTCCTGCTGACGTCATAATTCCTTTTCGGTTTAAAAATAAATCCAGAAAATGGGTATTTTCTTTTAATTTGTATTTCAAACTTCCAAAGGCTATAACTTTCTCATTTTAACTCCAAATTGACCCATTCAAATTTCTAAATTTTTCTAAAATCATGATCTATCCATTTCTGGCATAATTTTGAAATTTTGAAATTTATTTAAATTTTGTTTGAATATAATTTGATAATCCCAAGATTTAAATTTTAAGTTATAATTTCCAATTCTTTTAAAAGCCTCAATTCTTTTCCAAAAATTGTTAGATCACATCCAAAAATTTAAAATTATGTGTCCCAGTATATATTTTATAATTTTGGAGTTTATTTGGATTTTGTTTGACTTTCGTTTGAATTTCTTTTGTCGTGGTTCTTCGCATTAGATTTTGACGATTCCGAAGAGTTCAACTTCGATGATTCGCAGCAGAACTTCAATCGAGGCAAGTTACACCTTTGACCATGTTGAACCTAATATTTCAAATGTATTTATATTGTTTTACTGTATATGCATGCGTATCTTTACTCAAATATAATTCAAATTCGTTTTAAATTTAGTTATACCCATAATCCTTTGAATATGGCCCATTTGAATTCCGAATTCATCTACCTTGTCACCCTAGCTGAAAACTAGTTAGTACCATAGTATTGACTAGAAACTTTATAGAATTGCTTAGCCTAGCTTAGTATAAATTCAGGTGGGATCATTTGTTTCACATAAAATGACGATTTGAAATTGAGTTCTTGACTTCGGTGAGTCAAGGATAGATTGTGAAAATGGTTTAAAAACAAAAATAGAAACTTATGATTTGGACTTAGGCTAATGGTTAGGTGGTGGGTGCCGGCATGCCTCGTATTTGGTGACACCTGGTTGATTGTCGTGCATGTGGGTATGTGGATTGAGCCTTAGTCGAATTAAGGACCGGTCTGTGAGCTACTGTTGCAAAGCCATATCGTACTACCACAAAACTGGTATGGGACAGTCCTGGCTGACTAATTTGTGAGGTCCCAACTTTGGTCTCGCTATAGGTTGAATGTGAGCGTGGCGTAGGCCATGAGAAGTCTCACACGGCACAAGAGGGGGCTCCAACTTGTGGATTCAAGTTGTGGTGAAACCTTAGCGGTGGCGTGACCAAGTTGAAGGCTTAGCATTGTAAAGGCTTTGTTATGATTTCTCAATCGCGCGCCTATGGAAGCGTGTAGTGTCCGACAATATGAGATAATCATATCTTGTGGGTAAAGCTGTACAACCTCTGCAGAGTGTATAATCTATCCTGGATAGCCGTGCCCACGGTTATGGGCAAGCTGGGTAAGGTTTTTCATGGATTAGACTTTGGTTTTTAAAATGGTTTCTGAAAAAGTTTATGGATGAATGGATGCAATCCATGTGAAACCTTTTGAAAAGATGGACCAGGTGGGATACCTGTGACTAGGTTAGTGTTTGGTCAGAACCTACACTAACGATATTATTTTGTTAAATTATTGTTTCTATCTACTGTATAGAATTCAGCTTTTGCACTTATGTTACTGTATTTAAATTTCAGTACTGCTTTTCGCACAAATAAACTTAACAAAGCCTTCCTTTGTTATCCCTATGCATGCATTCACTCTGTTAAAACTCCTGGTGTAACTTGCGTAAGTACTTTATGTGCTTACCTTGGGAGTACTTTATGTGCTCACCTTGCTAAAATCTGTTGCCAGAGGATGACGTCAACAACTTCAGTGAGGATGGTGACGACTAGGCCGCGTCTTACAGTCATTCGCCTGTGGGCAGGCAGGATGAGCTGTACCTCTACGCTTTGTCTTTTTCCGCTGCTTTATTTTGTTGGCCTTGAGCCTTTACTTGTAAACCTTGGCCTTAAGGCCCGTTTAATAAAGTGGGATCATTTTGCATGGTATGTATCCCTGTTGATCCTGTGTGCACTAGCTTTTCCTGGGATAGTGCGATTTACACAGAGGGATTTGGAGTTGTTGCTCCAAGTCCCGACACCACGCTACGTATGCCCTAGCTCCATTGCTGCTGCCACCCGCACTCGCCCTCACCCGTCAGATCTCGCCCCACGCTCGTGGCCTCCATCCGCGCCCGCGTACACTATTCACCCATAAAATCTGCCATAGCCGTCCGATTTCCGTGCCTCCATCCCGGCCGTCCACGTGTCACGACCGAGTCCTGCTCGTGCCCGCACCGTCTCCTCCTCGGACTCACCCTCGGTTCGCGTGATTTAAACGTGCTGTTGCCCTCGATTCGTGTGCAACCACACACTGCCGCCATAAGTTCGCGTGCAACCACCCGCCACCGCTGTTCTTCGTCGTCCACCACCACCAACCGTGCGCCACTCAGTTAGGATGGTCTGAACGTCCCCACACTCCGCAGCCATCGATCGATGTTGGACCGTCCGATCTTCCTAATAGTCGGACAGTCTGATCCTTGCACACCTTCACAGCCGTCCAATCAATGGCGGACCATCCGATCGACGTCATCGTCAGATAGTCCGATCATTGCATCTTCGCAGCCGTCCGATCAACGTTGGACCATCCGATCGTCATCACCATCGGACAGTCCGAACGTCTCCGCCTCCGCAGCCATCCGATCGGTGTTGGACCATCCGATCGTCATCATCATTGGACAGTCCGAACGTTGACCATCTTCACAGCCGTTGATGGTCGGGCAGTTCGATCGTTACCGCCTTCGCAGTCGCACGATCGTCTTCGTCCGATCGTTGCCTCCTTGTCGCGTCAGCCCTAGAGCCACGTCAGCGCCACATGCCAATGTCACGTCAGCGCCACATCAGCAAAATTTGACCCCCATGCCACGTCAGCTGCCACGTCAACCGAGCCACGTGTCAGCACCCGAGCTCGCCACGTCAGCCCTAACCCGTCGTGTTAGCACCGCTCCGTTCACTATTCCGTGGACCAAGTCCACCGTAAACCCATCTTTTCGTGCACCGAGTCCACAGCATAGTGGAATTTCCGAATTTAAGCATTTTCTTTAGATTTATATTTTTTGATAGCCCGTTCTCCTCCGTCCTAACTCCGATTGACCCCGTTCTTTTTTATAAATTTATCTAAAATCAAGCTCTATCTTTTGGCTCTGGTTTGAAGGTTTTTGGAGTTTATTTGAATTTATTTGTTTGTTTTTTTATTTCGGTCGTTTTCTCTCTCTTTAGATTCCGATTCCGGAGGAGCAAGAGCAACGCCAGAAGACCCCGAGTACCTCACTGAGCATAACCAAGGCAAGTCGTAACCTTTGATCATGTTCAATCCAATTTTCAATATATTATTTAATTATTTTATTTTAAATTATCTTGCACTATTATTTAATTACAAACTCTTGTATTGGTAGTTATCGTCCCAATTGATTAGTTCCTCTTTGTTATTTTGGACACCATGATGCTATTGTCACCAGAGGTTGGGAAATTTATTGGTGATGCTATGCTAGATGTCACATGGGTTGTACGATTAGAATGCTTAGTCTTACTTATTTTATGAAAGTGTTTATCATCGCATGTGAATAATTAATTTGACTTAATGAGATATGGAATCGTGGTTGGTGCCACAGCTATAAAATTGGTGCCATGACATTGGAGTGTCATTGGTGTGGTTATACAAACTTGATTTTTATTTGGACGAGTGACCGTGTAGTAAAGGGGGGAATGCAGGTTCACTTCGTAGGATGTGGTAGTCTCTCCTAGGTAGATTTAAGGACTTAACTTTGTATGCCATTGATTTGAGTTTTGTCGTGCAAACTACATGTCTAGTATGGGATAGACCTCGCTGATTAATTTGGGATATTTCAATTTTAATCTCGCCATTGTGATGAACATGGTTGCTGATTTCTATGAAGCGCAAGGGGAGGGGTGATGCGAAACCCTAGCGAGCGGGATTGAGTTGGAATTGAAATTTGTAAAGGTCTTGTTGTGATTTTCTTAGATCGAGGCTAATCACATCGTGTGGGTACAGTTGTGCAACCTCTGCAGAGTGTAAAACTATTCGAATAGCCGTGTCCTCGGTTATGGACAATGCTCAGTGATTTCACACGAGGGGTAGCGTTTTCATAAAAACTTATGGTTGGAAAGTGAACGGATAGTTCACTGTTGGTTTAGCTTGTGGATTGGATGCTCACAAGTGGTTTATTTTCAATTCTGTTGACTACTTATTTATTATTGTTTCTCCATTAAAATTCACTTTCAATCTATTTATCGTATTTATTTTAAAATGTTATTTTATGAAAATTAATCTTTCAGCCCTTCATTGGTAAGCCTTGCATATTATATTGCATTCATTTGTTACAAATGATTTGCTGAGTACCAATATACTCACGGCTTTATGCCATTGTTGCTCAGTTGAGGAGTTTTACCAGCAGAAGGTAACAGAGGGAGAATACTTCAGCGACTTCATGGATTAGGACTTCGCTCCCCAGTCGATTTCCTGTGGGCATATCGAATGGCTACTACGCTTATTTTGTTTCTTTTCGCTGCTAGACTTTAAGCCCTTCGGGCTAGTGATATTGTAAGCTTGGCCATAAGATTGTACTTTGGATATTTATTGATATTTGAGTTTTCCTTTATTTAGCATGTATGTGGTTGTTATATCATCTATGTTTAACTGTGTGCACTAGCGTGATGCTGGACTAGTGCAGTATACACAGAGAGTCCGAATTTGTATATTTGGGTCTCGACAAAACAGAAGAGAAGAAAGGAGAGGGAAGGAAAGGAGAGGAGAGCGAGAGGAAGAAGGAGAGCGAGAGAAGAGGGAGAGGGAGAGGAAAAAGGAGAGGAGAGATTCCGCTACTTCTGCGAGGTAATTTTTTTTTATGTTTTAGTCAATATTTTTCTATGAAGTACAAAGCTTGTTTAGTGTAAAATTAGGATCCGTATAAAATTATAGCTCTAAAAAATAGTATAACTTTGGTATGAAGTAAATAGTTGTAGAAAATTTAGTCAATATAATTATAGAAAATTAGCACCCGAAGAAAATTATAGTTACAGAAAATTTATTAAATATTATAGTTGTAGAAAATTTAGTCAATATATTTGTACAAAATTAGCATCTACAGAAAATTATAGTTATAGAAAATTAGCATCTGTAGAAAATTTTAGTTGTAGGAAATCATCCAGCGCAACAGTCCGGCGTCCTCTGGACTTCTTCGACTTCTCCATGCACATTGCATACGACGTGTTGTACTTCTCTCAGAACAGCTTTGACCATGCCATGGTGCTAACCGAGAGTACACCGTGTCTCTGTTTGTTTGCTCCCATCCCTTTACTTGATGAAGTAATGATATTTGCACTGCAAGTCTTACGTTCATTAAGGGATTTGGGGTCTCCCCAGGCCAGGAGGACACGAACCGCTATTTTGTGGATTGGGATGACCAGGAGACAGGCCTAGGACCTTAGCCCACACCCCGAGAGGTTCTCTCCGGGTCACAGCTCAGTGGTGCACTAGTACCCACACAGCCGACACTGCTATCTGTAAGATCAAAGATAACCAACTAGAGAGAAGTGAATAGGAGGTTATAAAAATTCTTGCCTTCTAAAGCTAATTACCACAACTTGACGCTAGGCAAGATTTCAATACAAATAGAACATGCGTAATTCTAGTATACCTAAGGCACCATAAGCACTAGTTTCTACAAATATCTCTAACACAAGCAAATTAAGTAATCACAATTACCACAAAATGCTAGAAATATAAGTGCGGAAAGAGAGATAAAGAAATAACCAATTTGACACACGATGCTTTACCGTGGTGTTCAAAAACTTGCTGGTTTCTCCTATTCTATTTTGAGGAAAGCCCAAACAACTTGGACCGGTTCCATGAATTAAGTCTCAACTCCTCAATCCACTAGTGGTTATTTTTCCTCCACTCTGGAGATGGTGGACACCAAACCACTCACAAGTTGGCACCGGGTCTCTTCACAATCTTCTTGAAGAGATCACCTCGTAATCTTCTACCAAACCGTCTAGGTGCCGGCAAGTACTAAGAGTAACAAATCACAGTTTCGCTTGACGGCGATCAAGTGCCAAGGATAAATCTAGAGATGAAATACACTTAATGTGGCTCAACTATCTCAAATGAATGCATAATGTGAAATTGAGGTGTGGGGAGAATGCTTAATGCTTAAGGATGTTCAATAGAGACTCTTCTATATGTCCTTGAGCTAATGGGGGGTATTTATACTCCCACCAATCAAATATACCCCTTGCATAAAACAATATTAAAAAATCAAGAAAATTGGTAGTACTGCTATGCAATTTATGGAACTACCGTATTGTACTATAGCAAATAGTAACGACTATGTCAGAGTATCAGAACTAGCCGTTTGAAAGTTGGCATGGTACTACCACCGTTGAAATCGTGGTAGTTCTGATTTATGGCGCGGTACACTACCGTTTGCTTGAGATCAAAAGTTGGTCCTCTCTGGAAAAAATATACCACCCAAATTTCTGATACTTCCGAGGTCTGGTAGTTCCAATTTAGAGTATGGTCGCACTGCTTTGCGGTAGTTCTACCATTCATTTTTCGATACTACCGATATCAAAGAGCCTAAGTGTTCAAGTGAGTGCTCTCTGGAAAAAATATACCGCCCAAAGTGTATGTGGTTCTGAGTTTTGGTAGTACCCCTAAACACATTTCAGTACTTTTGATTTTCTTAACAGAGCATAGTTGACTTTTAAATTTAATTCTAAGTGCATACATGATCCTAAATTGATCCAAATGGCACAAAAATATGTTTTTAAGTTACTTTCTATGATCCATCTTAATAGTACAATAATTAACCTATAATCTGGTCTTCCAACCTTTTTTTCTAAGACTGGTAAAAATAAAAAGAAATTCTAAACTATTTGTACATTTGTCTTGAACCATCTTGATTAGCATATTGACCTTTAGCATACATTTACAATTTTTCACATTCATCGTTAGGGACTAAACCTATTTGATACTCAGCAAACACATTAGCCCCATATTCACATATTGTCATTAATTACAAAAACTATTTTTAGGGGCCTAAATGTTTTCACTATCCACCCCAATGGCTTTGGGACCTCGTGAGTGCAGATCTCCTGACCGTCTTACCTTGTCGGGGCCTCGACACCTGACGCTGAGTAGTGCCAAGTGGGGCTGTACGAGAGGACGTGGACGCGGACACGAAGCCGGAGTGGGCCAAAGTGATGACGGAGGGGGTGTTGGAGGTGCTATTGGGGGGTCTGGTACAAGCCTTCCACCTGTGCTGGCTATACTTTTGTTGTTCCTGTAATACTTACATTTTGTACTTACTATGTGATGTTTGCAATACTGTTGTATTCTTATTTGTACTCTTTTTTATGATGTTCATTTGTTCGATGCATGTCGACGCCTCTAGTTCAATGCACGTGATGCACCACTGCAACAGTCTACTAAATAAATAGCAACTGCAACGATGCGTACACCATTCAATTATATGCTTTAGAACAGTGAATATAACCATGAACAATAGGGAAGAGTACTATGGTACAACCTTGTTCATGCATGCCTACTGGTAGAATATGCCTCGCGCTATCCACATGGAGTGTTGTAGAGGGGGGCGCCTCAGACATGGCTGGTGTCATTGTAGTGGCATGCAAATATATAGTTAGGGTTCGCGCAACAGCATGTCAGATCATACAAACTTCCTATGTTGACGACCTCCACATTGCCCCTCTCGCATTGCATCTGCTGACGAAGGTGAACGTTCTCCTCTTTAAGACTTTCAATCTGCGCCTCCAAGTCGAAGATTTGCTCCCGCAATGTATCTACGTACCTCATAACATAGCGTTCATGGGGAGGATCAATCCAGTAGACGAAGTCACATTTCGCTATCTGCTAGAAAGGAGGGTTTACATTGAAACTGTATTAGCAATAATAGAAAAGAAATGATTACCTAATTATACCCTAGAGGGTGGGCATCAGAAAAAATGTCGCATGTCATCAAAATAGCCTTCCATGACCTACACAATCGTGTCCTCCCTATGTCTGTATTTTGGCCACACTGGTTGAGCATGTTGTTTGGCATCAAGCAGTAGTTAGGGCCAAAGTCATCCCTCCTTTCCAAGGGAAGGTCTTCCTTTGGACTGGCCACTCAACGCCTGTCATTGTATGTTACTCTAGGACAGAGAAGGTAGTTCTTCCTACGGTTCACTGGGTCGAGTGCTCCTACTCTCAATGGGGTGGGCGTGCATTTTATAGCCCGTGGGGGGAGGCAGCATGCTTTATGACAAACTGGTCACGTGCTAACTTTGTTCGGCTTTGCCCTAGAGAGAAACTGGCCTCTGGACTGAAAAGACAAGACTATGTAAATAATAAAGTGATAGCTCCCTGCAAAGTAAGACGTGAGAACACTCTGCCTCGCCAACTTTTCAGATTGATTTGATAACACTGACCTCCTTGGCTTTTTAGACCAAAAAGAAGGGACTGCAAAATAGGACATGACAACACTCTGCCTCGCTAGCTTTTCGGATCAACATAACAACACTATATCTCTCTAGCTTTTCAGACCAAAAAGACAGGACTCCACAAAGCAGGATATGATAGCTCCCTGTAAAGTAGGACGTGACAAAACTCTACCTCAGAATGACTTGACAACACTGACCTCCTCGGCTTTTCAAACCAAAAAGAAGGGACTCTTAAAGTAGGACGTGACAACACTCTGCAAAGTAAGACATGACAACACTCTGCCTCACCAGCTTTTAAGATCGACATGACAACACTATACCTCCTCAGCTTTTCAGACCAAAAAGATAGAACTCTGCAAAGCAGGACATGATAGCCCCCTACAATGTAAGCCGTGACAACACTCTGCCTCGCTAGCAATTTTTCGAAAAGATAAGACAAAACTCTGCCTCGTAGGCTATTTATATGAAATTAACTACACCATACCGACCCTTTGGCTTTTGAAATGAGGTGGAAGAGATTTGAGAGAGAACACTATACAGCCAAACTCAATACTACACTAGAACTTGCTTCACCATGTTAGGATGGACAAGTGGCAGAAGAAGCAATGGGACAAGATGATGAAGCAATGGGAGGAGACTCGTGAATTAGCAAGGTCTGGTGCGACCCACAAAGAACAAACAAGGGTTGTTGTAGCCTGGGACGAATAAGTGGAGAATGCTAGGAGGTCACCTCCCCGCAATGAAACCACCCATAGAAGCAACCCCATCCTAAATATTCCAACCAAGCGTTTGTCGCAACACCCGTCCTAGGGGAGTCTCTGCTCCTCTGTTGATGTAGAGACCTATGCAAATTCTTCAAATCTAAGCAATGGTTTAGCCTAGGCATGCGTTACTAGGGTTGTGCGAACAACTCCTATGACTATCTCGACCACCGTCGGGATATGAGCAGTTATCGGCAATCGGTAAGGACCATTTATAGTGTGTTCTCCTACTATTTCTCTTTCAAAGTACGCACTAACAACCTCTTCCGTCTATCCGCAGTCCTCGGAACCGCTATGTGGCTATCGCAAGTGGATCGACCTAGAGATCCACCTATATGACCAGTAGACTCTTGACTATGAGAAGTAGAATGTCAAAAGGGCATGTAAGATCCGAAAGGAGGAGCACCGCAATGACGAGCAAACGAATCATATATGTCAGGAGATATATATGTCACGAGATGAAATTTCATCTTGAGGCATGCACACACAGGGAGTGTGAGACTTGCGAGAGAAAGCATGAGAGAAAGAGGGAATGGCAGTCAAGGCCAAAGAGGCCACTGAGGAGTTGAACGTCGAGCTCGCAAAGAAGGGAAAATAACCTCGGTCCACGCAGTAGGTCGGGCCATTCCGCACTAGTCCCCCGAAGGTCGAATTTATTTCTATTCCAAAAAGACATATATGTATCGTAGAAGTACTCGGTTTGTTGCATTATGAATGATGTGTTTCTTATGCACGTAACCAAACATTGTGTATCATGTTATTTCTAACTTTATTCTAAAGTCTATTTTAATTCATAATATCACATCTCGTCTTCTTTTCGCATTCAATTCTTTGTGTAGCAAGGCATCCAAGAACATGAAAATATAAGTTCTCCTCCATGTATGAATTTTTGGTTGTTTCATAATATCACTTACCTTCATACTTACCAATCGTTGCTATCTCAATCATCCTCAAAAAAAATTTTAGAAAATTTATTGCACTACAACAACATACGACGATTGCAAAATGTTATGCGAATTTAACAAATTTTGTACCATTCATAATCTATGAAAATCACAAATAAATCAACCGACATTGTCTGCTATTTTTTAAATACAACTTACAAAAAAATTTTGATAAATATTACCTACCTACAACAACTATCATTTACCCCCATGCGCGGTCGAGGGGACAATTGCGCAAAAAATGGGTTGAGGTGACAATCGCCGAATGGTCAGGCAACTGGACCTGTAGTCGCCCAACGGTTAGGCGATAGGTTATAGTCACCTGACCGTTCGATGACTGAAACCTATCACCTAACGGCCCACCTATTACCTGCGTGTCACTCGCCCGTTGGGCGACTAGAGGCTATTCCTGTAAAAAATTTATGCATGAATATATTTCTTTAATTTCTAAAAAATATGAAGAATGCAAAAAAAAAGACATGGGTCAAGGCCAAAGTGTCATTTTACACCATAGAGGATGGCTCAACGATGGCGATGGTAGTTATATAATTTCTCGTGTTTATAGGGCTGGCCAATCCGTACCCTTTGCGATGGTATTTCCTATATACCACCTTCTACAATTTCACCAACTTAATTGTTTGATGCAAGATCTTTCGAGTAAACTGCACATTACACCACCTATTTTGAATTAAGTCACAGAAACACCAAGTATAAGTGATCAAGATAACACCGGCTTTAATGACTTGTTGAATATTGTAACATTTCGTAAAAAAGAATATTGCACCATCTTCAGATACCAAGATATTTTTTTTATTACAACTATTGTTGGCATACAAGAGGGACAATACGATCATAATCAAAGTAAAAAAGGACCCAACTGGCACCACGTTCCATGAAGATAAAAAAGGTTCCCTTGCCATGTGATCATGCCGCGGGGTTAGGACACCAATACATCCCCGTGCAGGAACAACCACGGCTGTGTGATTTTTCGTTACAAAACTATAATTAAATTCTGCATAGGAATTTGGTAGAGAAAATTAATTCCGATTGAGAACAAGCATGGCGTGTGATAACGCCCATCACAAACATAAAGATAACTTATTCTACTTCAATAGTGTCAACTATCATACATAAATTCGCAATTACGTGTTTTCAATGGCCTCCATATGAATGCATCGATCGAACAAAAACTTTGACTAGAATATATAAGAGCCCAAATCATCTTCCAAATTATGTGTTGGTCTTGATAGTGATGAAGAAGAATGGTACATATATAATTCAGGAGCTCCATACAAAATGCCATTTGATTAGAGCTGTGTCTAATGAGTACTTAACCGTAATGATGGGCTATTATGGTACCCCAGTAGTAACTACATGGACTAATGGGGACCTTTCGTTCTATTCCTTAAACTATACCAAGAACGGCCCTTCTTAATTGTAAGACCATGCTAAGGTTACTGCATATATGTGATAAGCATTTGACTTTGATGTGTAAGTTCTATCAAAGTTTGAGTTTGATTTTTGAAGAATTTATAATTTTTAGAGTTGTTGTCTGTCTCTGGCAGTCTGATCGACATGAAGTGAGCTGTTAGACCGATAGGTCCAGTGTGACTAGATTTTGAGTGCGGTCTGACTGACCGTGGGCTGTGGTTTGACTGATGTCTAGTGTGACCAACCATGAGAGTGGTCTAGCCGGATGTGCGGTAGTACTGGCTCGTAATTGGCAGTACGTTTATTTCAGAGAGGTCCTTGTTGTGTTACGCGGAGTTTTTTTGGGGGGCTATGACCGGCCATGTAGTAGCGGTCCGACGGAGATTGTAGGATGGTTTGACTAGCATTGGGTCAATGGTCGGTCCGGTCCCCTATTACCGAGGTTTGACCAATGTTGACTGGGGTGGTCCAACATGTCGTTGGTTGGCAATCAGACTGGCTTTTGCTGAGTTGAGTCGTTTGGGTATGTACTCTGGATGGGTGCCATTGCTTGGGTGTGTTATGTTACATTGTTTTGACTAATGTGGGTCAAGTGCATGGAACTTGTGCTCAACATGGTTGATTGGCCTTTGGATGTATAGGTGGTTTGAAGGATATAGCGGTCAACAGTAATGAACCAGGACTAGGCAGGGGTGCTAAGGTCCGGAGCAGCCATGTAAGTCCAAGTGAGGTTATGTGACTCAAGCGGGAGCACAGAAAACACAAGGATCGTAGAGTGCTGAGTTGGTGCATGTAGTGCTCTAAGTGATATGGTCAATGCACGTAGAGATGGTTCAGGGGAGACCGAATACGTGAAGATGTGATAGCTAGTCATTGGATACTACGGGCTAAGTATCAAAGCATGTGAAGATACTTTGGTGTGACGTAAGGATTTTTGGCTCATCAATTATGTCAATTGATGATTTTGTGTCGTATTGTGCTACATGATAGTTTGCTTGTTGTTGTTGGTTGTAGGACTTTGGAGTTATGTTATGGTGAGGTAAAGGATCGGGACTAAACTAGGAGAGTTGGGGTCCAATGTGATCAAGAAGCTGTTGGAAGATGACTAAAGCTAGAGGAGTTGTTACAAGCCAGGAAGGCAAAAATCGGAGTGGAAGCTACTTGTGGTGGACATAATGGACAACAGTAAGGGACTGGAACTAAGTTTAGGGAGGAGCTGAGGTCCGTACGGTTGGGAAAGTCTAGGTGCTGTCATGGTGCGAGGAAAGGCATATGGGGCATCAAGTGACTTGGATCTGTTTGCAAGCGAGGATGCTTCAGTGGTATCCGAATGTATAAGAGACTTGGCAGCAAGTCATTGGGACCATGTGAAATTGAAGATGAAGCGCAAGGCAGCTTCAAGGCAAAGGAAGCACGAAGCTTCATAGAAGGTGATAGAGGGGCATTTTAGTAAATTGCCTAATAATAGAAAAGTGATGGTGTGTGAAATTATGGTGGTGGCCTAGGTGGTTTAGGTCATGGATGTGCTGAAAATACTAATTAGATCAAGTGTTCATTCATTAATGAGTTAATCGGTGTGTGAGCTTTGAGAAGCGTGTGTGTGTGTGTAAGACCTAGTATGGTATTGAGTTAATAAGTTTACCCATGTAAGAGTGGATAAAACTCAATTAGAGGTGTTAGTTAGGGTTTTCTTTGTTAGCCTCCTGTAACATCCTGATTTTTGGGGATTTTTAAAACCTTAAATTTAAAAATAAATTTCTGGGATTTTCCTGAATTTAAAACCAAGCTTAAATGGATTTTCAAAAATTTAAAAGAAATTAATATGATTAAATTAAACCTCAACATTAGCTGAAAATATTTTAATTAAGTTTCTTGTGTCACAAGAAATTTTATGGAATTTTATGGAATTAAATTAAGCTTCAAATAAATTTTAGAACTTTAAAATGATTTAATCTGAGTAAAATAAACATCAACATAATTTGAAAATATTTTATTTGGATTCTTCAGGTCTCAAGGAATTTTCTGGTATTTTTGGTGAATTTTTGGGATTTATTTGCTATTTTCTAGAGCTCTTTGAAGTTTATTTGAATTTCTGGAAAAGAAAATCATTTGGAAAATCTCCCCGCCGCCCGATCCCTCCTCGCTCCACGCGTCGCTCATCCACCGCATCCCCGCCGCCGCCGTACCCCTTCCCGCCCTCGCCCGCTCGGAGCCGCCCGATCGCCGCCGCCTCCACACGTCGACATCCGCCCGGCCGAGAGCCGCCGCCTGCGCCCTCGCCTTGCCACGCAGGAGGCACCAGCCGCGCCCGCGCCTCGCGCCTCCCTTAACCGCCCGATCCCACGTCGTGACTCGATCCCGATCGTCCTCGCCCGTCCGATCTTACCGCGTGGCCGCATCCTAGCCGTCTAACCCGCGCCGCTGCCGCCCCGAACCGTAACCAATTGAAGCTCCTCGGTTCACGTGTTAAAACCCGCCGACGCTCCTCGGTTCACGTGCCCGTCGCCCGAACTCGCCGCCGCCGCTCCTCGCCCGTTCGCGCGCCCGCGTCTCCGCTAGAGCCGCTCTGCCGCCGTCCGCGTTGCCCCGCCGCCGCCTCCGACATCGCCGGAGCCGTCCCGTCGCCGGAGCCCCGCCCTCGTCGCCATTCTCGCCGCTGGTGAGCCCCCGTCGCCCGCGTCGCCTCCGCGTTGCCGCTCGCCTCGCCCCGCGCCTCGCCACGCGTCACCGATTCGTTCCCCGTGCCGACCACGTGTCGCCATCTCCTGCGTTCCCACCCGCGCCCGCGCGACGTGCCGCGCCACGCGTCGGCAATCCGCCCGCCACCCACCCGGCCGCCTCATCCCCGCCGTCGCATCAGATTTGGATCAGCGATGCAGATCGCGCCACGCGCCGCAACCCAGCCGTCGGATCCCTGTCACCCGCGCCCGTGCCGTGCCGCGTCAGCCGAGCCACGTCAGCCCTAGCCAACGTGGCATGCCACGTGAACATGCCACGTTAGCGCCACATCAGCCGGACCCATACCCGGGGTGCCACGTGTCGCCACGTCAACATGCCACGTGGCAGCACCAGCGACTGCCACGTCAGCGCCGTCTCCGCCCACACGCACTATTCCGTGGACCACGTCCACCGTGGACCTGGTTTCTCGTGAGCCCGGTCCACAGCACAGTAATATTTTTCATTTTCTCCGATTTAATTTTTGAATTTATTTTTCGAGCACGTTCTCCTCCGTCCTAGCTCCGATTGACCCCGTTCTTTTTTCTAAATTCATCTAAAATCGAGCTCTAGCTTTTGGTTCTGGTTTCATGAATTTTGGGGTTCATTTGCTTGTCATTTTATGTGTTTCTTTGGTTTTGGTCGTTTTCTCTCTCACTAGATTCGGATTTCGGAGTAGCAGGTTTCGCGCCCGAAGACCAGGAGTACCTCGCTGAGCATAACCAAGGCAAGTCGTGTCCTTTGATCATGTTGAGCCCAGTTTGCAATCTATTATTTAATTATTTTATCTTGAATTACATTGCATCGCTATTTTTATTCAAACCTTGTACTGGTAGTTATTGCCCGATTGAATTCATCCCTCCTTGATAATTTGGAATGCCATGTTACCATTGTCACCATAGGTTGGAAAATATACTAGTGATGCTAGATTATTGTCACTTGGGTTGGTACGATAGATTGCTTAGCTTTGCTTATAGCTCCGATTGGGTTTATCATCACATGCAAATTATCAATTTGACTTAATGATATATGGAACCGTGGTTGGTGCCATGTTTATTAAAATTTGTACCATGACGTTGGTGCGTCATCGGTGGTGGTTGTACAAATTGATTTTGTGCTCGGGCGAGTGATCGTGCAGTAAAGGGGGAAGTGCAGGTGCACTTTGGGGGATGTGGTAGTCTCGCCCGGGTAATGTTAAGGACTTAACTTTGTGCGCCATTGATCTGAGCTTTATCGTGCAAACCACATGTCTGGTATGGGACGGACCTGGCTGACTAATTTGGGAGGTTTCAATTTTAATCTTGCCATTGAGAGGAACATGGTTGCTGATTTCCATGTGGCGCAAGAGGGGGTGTGATGCGAAACCCTAGCGGGCGGATTAAGTTGTAACTGAACTTTGTAAAGGCCTTGTTGTGATTATCTTTAACGTGAGGATTTTCACATCGTGTGGGTACAGTTGTGCAACCTCTACAGAGTGTAAAACTATTCGAATAGCCGCGTCTTCGGTCATGGACAATACTCGGTGATTTCACACGAGGGGTAGTTATTTCTGAAAACTTGAGGATTGTAGTTGGTTAGTGGATGATTAATCCACTGTTGGTTTAGCTTATGGATGGGAGGTCCATGAGTGGTTGGTTTAGCTTGTGGATAGGAGGTCCGCAAGTGGTTAATTCAATTCCTTTGATTACGTATTTATTACTGTTTTACTCAAAGTTCGCCTTCAATCTATTTATTGTATTTCAACTGTCATTTACGCAAATTAACCTTTCAGCTCTCCTTTGGTAAGCCTTGCATACTATATTGCATTCATTTGTTACAAACGACTTGCTGAGTACCAATGTACTCACGGCTTTATGCCCAATGTTGCTCAGTTGAGGAAGAGGAGTTTCACCATCAGGAGGTTTCAGAAGGAGAGTACTTCGACGACTTCACGGTTTAGGCTTCGTTCTCCACTCGATAGCCTGTGGGCTTGTCGATGGGCCACTACACTTTATTTTGGATTTCCGCTGCTACTTTTGTTAAGCCTTCGGGCCAGTTTATTGTAAGCTTGACTATAAGGTCATACCTTTTTGAGATTTATCGATATTTGAGCTTTTCCTTTATTATATCGTGTATATGGTTGTGATCTCATCTATGTTTGACTGTGTGCACTAGTATGATCCTGGGACTAGTGCAGAATACACAGAGAGACCGAATTTGCATATTCGGGTCTCGACACCTCCATATATAAGGAGGGAGAGAGGTGGTTTTGGGTGAGCAAGTGCTAAGTCTTAGAGAGAAGTTAGGGTTCTTAGAGAGAACATTTGTGAGATGAGTTGTAACTCTTGATCTTGAGCTTGTTGTCATCCTTAGTCTTATGAATTTGCTATAAATATTTATCTCTAAGATCAAAAGATATCAAAATTTGTCAAAATCTTTCTCTCTTTGCTCAAGTACTAAAATCTTGACTTGGCTTGACTTTTGGTGTTTACTCTTCTTCTTTCGATCTCTCTTGGTGCCAAGGATATGTAAGTTATAAAAAATATCTCTTGGAGACTAGCTCATATCCATCTAGGCACGTTATATGGAAAGTTTTTCAGTTTTCTCGGTTTTGGTTTGATTTGAGGCTTTCGTTGAAAGATCTTGATCCTAGGGTCTTTGCTGTGATTCTTACCATAGTCTTACTTGCTAGGACATGTGGGGTTGATCCAAGGTCATCTTGACCATTCTTAACCTATGAGCAAGCTTTTACCTCCAACTTTGGTTTTGGCTCGGTTTTAGTATAACCGTCCTTGTTTTAAATAAGGGTTAGAATTTTGGCATTGATCTTCTTAATCTTTGCTTGAAATAGATTCCTGACAGTCTTGTGAAGATTTGTACCAAGTTTCATAAGATTTTGAGCTATGGTTTTTGAATTGGCACTTTTGGAGGTTTGATCCCGAGCTTTCTCTACTCCTGCCTGAGCTTCGATCAGACCGGCTAAGCGGTCTAACCAAATGAGACCTGTAGTCAGATAGCCATTTCCTTGCGATCCAACCGCCAGAGGAGGTTTCGGTCTTGGTTTTTGTGGGATTGGCTTGTAGGCATTGTGTATCAACCATCTTGCTCTGAAGAAGGAAACAACTGCTGACTGACCAAAGGCAAAAGACGAGGGGGAAAAGCATAGATAAGAAGTAAATACGTCTAAGGGGGTTTTGCTAATGGAAACCTAAACTAAAACAAACACTTAGCCAAAAAGGCTAACAACAAAACTGAGCAAAAATAAACTCCATTAAAGGATTGACATGATCGCAATATAATACTTTTAAGGCAATATTTGCAGCTCACATCACACACAACTGCAAATAAAATCCAACGTGTCTACTCGCACTATCTACTCTGAAGGCTCCCACTCGGGTCCTGACAAATAGGGTACACTGCTATCGTCCTCTGAATCGCTGTAGACAACCCACGAGTTGTGGACCGCGCATCGCTCTCGATCGAACCGGGCGGGTGGAATTGCCGGAGATATACTCGACGATCACCGGTGATACGACGTCTCTGCTCTGGACTCGGCAGTGTAGGCGATGGTAGAGGTACTGGCGACTGTGGTCCGGGCTCCTCCCTGACTGGCTCTGGTAGTCTAGGGGTAACTCCGTACTGTTCCTTGAACTTCCGGATAAGTCTGGCTATGTTGATCTTGTATAGCTTGCAAAGGCGACGGATGGCTTTGTGCGCAACTTCTTGTGCTGACATCTCTCCACTGGCACCGACATTCTTGAAGCTGTGATGTAGAACTTGCTTGCCGACTCGGGTGGTGAAGTACAGCCTGCTGATGCTTTCGATGCATTGACCTTTATGCTTCTCATCCTTGGTGAGGTAGACGGGCAATCTCTTCAATCCGAGGCTCCGCAACAGAACACGTAGTAGTGCTCTCCATCCTCCTGTCGGGCTATAAGAAGCTTGGTACATCTAATGCATTTATAAAGGAAAGATCAGTTTATAGCTTTATGAAAACAAATTTTGCAAGAATGGGGCGAGAGACAAGAATCCTTAAGAATGAGATAAGAAGATAGAGATATTACTAAATATCAAATTTGGTTGGTTCGATTTAGAAAATAAATTTTTAGGCTAACAACCATTCTAGCTAGGGCTTCGTCATACAGTCGATATGGCTCTGATACCATCTCTGTCGAGACCCGAATATGCAAATTCGGACTCTCTGTGTAAACTGCACTAGTCCAGGATCACGCTAGTGCACACAGTCAAACATAGATGCAATCACAACCATACACACGATAATAATAAAGTAAAACTCAAATATCGATAAAACTCAAAGGTACGACCTTATGGCCAAGCTTACAATATCTCTAACCGGAAGGGCTTAACAAAATAGTAGCGGAAATCCAAATTAAAGCGTAGCTGCCAATCGACAAACTCACAGGCTATCGAGTGGAGAACGAAGCCTAATCCGTGAAGTCGTCGTAGTACTCTCCTTCTGGAACCTCCTGCTGATAATACTCCTCGCCTTCAACTGAGCAACATAGGCGTAAAGCCGTGAGTACATTGGTACTCAGCAAGTCGTTTGTAACAAATGAATGCAATATAATATGCAAGGCTTACCAAAGGAAGGCTGAAAGGTTAATTTGCATAAAAGACAATTCATGGTAAATATGAATAAATAGATTCAAAGCGAAGTTTAATTGAAAACAATAAGGACAAATAATCAAAGGGATAAACATGAACCACTTGTGAACACCTATTCACAAGCTAAACCAATGGTGAACTATCTATCCACCCTCAACATAAACCACCAAGCTATAAATGAAAACACTACCCCTCGTGTGAAATCACCGAGCATTGTCCATGACCGAGGACGCGGCTATTCGAATAGTTTTACACTCTGCAGAGGTTGCACAATTGTACCCACACGATGTGATTAGCCTCGATCTCAGGAAATCACAACAAGGCCTTTATAATGCTATACCTCAACCCAATCCTGCCCGCTAGGGTTTCGCATCACACCCCCCCTTGCGCCACATGGAAATCAGCAACCATGTCCATCACATTGGCAGAATTGAATTGAAATATTACAAATTAATCAGCCAGGTCCATCCCATACTAGACATGTGGTTTGCACGATTAAGCTCAGATCAATGGCGCACAAAGTTAAGTCCTTAGCATTACCCGGGCGAGGCTACCTTATCCCCCGAAGTGCACCTGCACTTCCCCCTTTACTGCACGATCACTCGCCCGAGTGCAAAACCAAGTTTATAAACCCAGCCAATGACACACCAATGTTATAGCACAAATTTTTTAATTAACGTGGCACCAACCACAATTCCATATGCCATTAGGTCAAATTAATAAATTACAGGTGATGATGAAACTAGTCGTAAATAAAGCAGGACTAAGCATCTAATCGTAACAACCCATGTGACAACTAATCTATCATCACTAGTATGTTTTCCAACCTAAGGTGACAAAGGTATCATGGTATTCCAAATTATCAAGAAGGGATAACCAGCATAGGACAATAACTACCAGTTGCAAAGTTTGAATAAAAGTAGCGATGCAATATAACGTAAAACAAGATAATTAAATAATAGATTAAAAATTTGGGTTCAACATGATCAAAGGACACGACTTGCCTTGGTTATGCTCAACGAGGTACTCCTAGTCTTCGGGCGTAGAACCTGCTCCTCCAGAATCTGAATCTAACGAGAGAGAAAACGATCGAAACAAAGAAAACACATAAAATGATAAGCAAAACAACTCCAAAAATCACAAAACTAGAACCAACAGCTAGAGCTCGATTTTAGATGAATTTAGAAAAAAGAAGGGAGTCAATCGGAGTTAGGACGGAGGAGAACGGGCTCTCAAAAAATTTAATCTAAAGAAAATCAGAAAAATCAGAAAAGTTACTGTGCTGTGGACCGGGCGCACGGGGGACGTGGTCCACCGAACAGTGCACGGGGGAGGCGGCGCTGACGCGGTGGGCAGTGCTGACGTGGCAGCTGCTGATGCTGCCACATGGCTAGGGCTGACGTGGCATGCTAACGTGGCTGTCACGTGGCTCGGGGGGGCGGGATTTGGTTGACGTGGCGCTGACGTGGCATGCCACGTGGGAGGCCACGTGGACTAGGGCTGATGTGGCTTGCCACGTCGGTTAGGGCTGACGTGGCTTCGGCTCGGGTGCGGCGGCGGCGCGGGATTGGACGGTCACGGTCGCGACATGTGGCGCGAGCTGGTGCCTCGCGGCTCCGATCTTGGACGGACGGCGGGAATGCGGGGCGCGAGGCGGAAAGCGGCGATAGGCGGCGACGCGTGGGCTTGGGCACGCCTGCGAGGCGCCACGAGCGGCCTTGCGCGCGCGGTGCGCGGGTCCGCGCGAGGACCGAGGGGGCGGAGGCGGGCGCGCGCGAGGAGCGGCGACAGGCGCGACGCGAGGCAACGGCGGCGGCGGAAGAAGCGGCGACTCACCGGCGAGGGTCTCCGGCGACGACGGCGGCGACGGGCGAGGGCAGGGTGCTCGGGCGACGGTGGCACGGCTCCGAGAATGGCGGCGACGAGCATGAGATCGGGTGAGGTGCGACGGCGCGAGGGTTCGGCGATGGGCACGCGAAACGAGGGATGAGCGGCGGTTTTATTACGCGAACCGAGGCAATCCCGATCGGTTACGGAGCGGCGCGGACACGGGCGCGGTTTGGACGGTCCAGATGACGCGCGGGAGCGATCGGACGGCTGGGGAGGCGCGGCGCGAGATCGGACGGCGAGGGAAGGGCCGAGGCGCGGGCGCGCGGGCGCGGCTGGTGCCACCGCGTGGTAGCGCGGATGCGCGACGCGTGGAGGCGGCGGGACGGGCGGGCGAGGTCACGGCGGCGCGCGCACGGGAAGGGGGTGTACGGCGGCGGCGCGGGGAGCGGACGGATGGCCACCGCGTGGCATGGGAGGTGGATCGGGCGGCGGGGAAGATTTTTAATTTCTTTTCTTTTCCAGAAATTCAAATAAAACACTAGGAGCTCTAGAAAATAGCAAATAAATCCCAAAAATTCACCAAAAATACCAGAAAATTCCTTGAGACCTGAAGAATCCAAATAAAATATTTTCAACTTATGTTAATATTTATTTTAATCACATTAAATCTTTTAAAATTCTAAAAATTCATTTAAAGCTTGAATTAAATTCAGAAAATTCTAAAAAATTCATTTTTAGATTACATGTAAGTTGCAACGGTAAGATAAAAAATTGCAACATTTTCATCATAATTAACGTATGGTAGCTAAGCAATTCACGACTCTTTTACCGAATTGGCGTCGTTTGCTCATGTAATAACAAAAATAGCACTCACCGTAGCAAATTTATAGAAATAGCTCCTCCACAGCATGGTCACAATGCGGAACGGCCGATGAGCCGACACGTACCCGTAGCCGCACAGCTGTCGTGCAGATTAGCCAAAACCGCATAGTGGCCATACGGTGGAGCACTGTAGCACCCAAAACCACACAATCATTGTGCGGTGAGTTGTATGGCAACACTGTAGATACACAATCACCGTACGGTGAGCACTGTAGCAAATTTTTTAAGAAAATCAATTTAAGTATACTTTTTTGTAGGAATTTTTAAATATAGAAAATAAGCTCTAAAAATTATAAATTTTTTTATGCAGCCTCCTGACATAGTTTAATTGCTTATGTAATTTTTCTATAGCTTTATCCATTCTGAATGTTTCTCAAAAATATATTTAATTATACTATTTGTAGGAATTTTTTGATATAGAAAATGAGGTCCAAACATTATGAAATTTTTGTGAAGGCTCCTTACAAAGTGTACTTAATTGTGTAATTTTTTTAGAATTTTATATTCTAAAATTGTCTGAAAATTAAGAGTTTAGGTCTCTAAAATTAGGATTTAGGTTTTAGAAATTAGGGTTTCATGATTTCATATGATTTGGAATATGGGAAGTTTAGTATCACATGACAACTCTAGGTAAGTGACACTCTTAATAGACATCTATTAATGGTTTAGGCCACCGCCTGACCTCCCTCCTTCGTACATCTGTCGCCTCATCGCTATTGTCTTCTAGAAGGAACTTCCATCCCGGGAATTCCGTCTAGTGCCCTTCGCATCCCATCCTGGGTGGTTATACATGCATTTTGCATGACAAATTCTTCATCTAAGAAAAGAATTTTCAACTAAGTTCAACATTCTTGCAGAGATCAGCGCATGTGAAATAAATTGATGGCATGTGATGAATCCTCTAACTTCCAGGGTTTATACTGTAACCTTCACACGCCTGCAGTGCTCATTGGAGTTGCGTTTGTTCTTGTTGCTCTCCTCATCTCGCTCTGATTTGTGTGACAACCTTATTTTTTTGGCCATCAAATTTCTCCATAACTATCCAGGAATTTCAGTTGCGGACTGAAAAGTGTGTACCTCAAGACTGATCAAACTTTAATCATAAAAGCCAAACTTTTGATTACAAGAGAATACAACTTAGCAGCTGAGCTTTACAATATTAAGGACGTCCAAGCCCAAAGTTTATGATACAAAACAAAAAATCTCCCTAAACCACTGGCACGCTTGAGTGTAGTCGAGAATTAGTACCAGTAGTCATCATTTTCAATGGAGTCATCGAAGTCTCCATCAAAAGATTCTTCTATATCCTTCCAAGCTCCTTCTGATAATGATTAAGTATGAATACAACCGAACTCAGCAAGCTATATGAGAATATCTACCTAATTACTTACTAGGATTTTAATAGAACAAGGTATGGAGGTTCTATTATTATGGGTATAAAAGCATGTTTGTTTGCAAAGATGTTGAGATTTGAAATACAAAATATTATTTTATTAAGATTAAAGGGGATTTAGTAACTGCACTTATCATCTTGAACCCATTCAAAACTTACTTATGTCTTGTTGTTAGAATCACCCATTAAACACAGCTCCATTGACCGAACGGATATCCGAATACTATATATTATACTTTATAGAGTTGCCCAGTTTTACCTACAAGATACGCCAAACTCACAATGTCATACAATAGACACGCAATATGAAAGTGTGCGACTAAGCTAAGGTAACAAGGATGTTTTTTCCTTTCTAGTCTCTACTCAGTAGGTTTAGGCCATTCAATAACGATCGGGTATCCACTGGCTAGTGCGGAATCCGCGCCCCGACATTGAATAGGCTTACCGATGTGAAGAATGGCAAGCGGTATAAAAAAACTCAACTTCCATCTCACCTTTGTCATGCGGGCCATCTAGAGATCCTGGGATAGCGGTTTCTCCTATAGATATTTGATCGGATCGGGTAATGTACTAGGCCAGATTGACAAGTCAAGCTTGTAATTGAGCAAGGTTTGTGTTCTTTATTTAGCATAAGGGTTTAGTCTTTATTTACCATAGATAAGATTATCATTCACATACCATATACATCACAGCACAATACCACCAAAATCATACCAAAGCCTTAATCCTCGGGTGAAGTCATGGGCTCCAACTATCTAGTGGCTGCCCACCAAGTAGCCTCAACCCAATTAAATCTTGTGAGAAATCATTGTGAACTTGTGATAATTAATAGGGGCAAATTTCTCAGTAACACTACAGAGACCATATGAGTAGGAAAATTAAAATTGATGTTACAAACATGTGGCTCCAGGCCCCACTTGTCATCCTCACATTGGGTGTTATTTTCTAATTTATACATCTTTGCAATGTTACAGATTAATTTTGGTTAATTGATATATTCATAAATTCAATACCACCACCTCTCTGATTTCATGATACGAACTCATGTTCTCAGATTAAGTGTTTGAGATATTGAATGCTTAACTCCTTCAGGGGGAGAACGGCAGGTTTTTGGGTTGCTTGAGAACAGAAGAAGGGAAGAGCTAAGTGAGCAGTTGCTCGAAAATCAAGAGAAGGCACAATGTCATAATCGAAGTATAGTGGGCAACTTATACACAATTATAAAATTTGGCCTCGTGCAATATGTAGGCACATCTAGAAAATGTTTTCTACCTGATACTGGTCAATAACGATATGCTGTCTCCTTCCTGTGACGTAATTTCAAATGATTCTGAAGACATTGTGTGCTTTCTTGGCATTCATCTTGGAGCCTATGGAGATGGTGGAGCCGAGATCCAAAATGATCAAAGATGCTAGGTGAGATGGTTGAGCTCAAGCACAGCAAGAGAAAGGTAGAAAATATTGAAGAGAAGGTTCGAGCGATAAGTTGCACTAAGCAGCTTGGCCGGTCCAGTTAAGGCATGGTCTGATGGAACTGGAATGACAGAGACATGCCGATATGTGGCAAGCTATTGGTGCAGCTACACGTGGCGAGTATGGTGATTACTTGCAATGGAAGATGAAAACCAAGTCAAGCCGAAGGTATTTTGGTAATTTACCAAATACCGAAAACTGCATTAGATTAAAATTGCAGCGCTTGAGCAGCATTTAGGAAGGCAATTTAGGTCAAGTAAATGCTAAGAAAATCAAGTGGATTAAAAGCTAAAGACTTAGTGGATTCGAGCTGGTGTGTTTTGAAAAGTGTGTATGAGTTAAGTATATGAGTAAAACCCATATTGTGTAGGATTAATGAGTTTTTCCCAAATTTGCGAAGTGGATAGTATCTATTAGGATTAGATATGAGCTAGTTGTGTCATTTATTTAACGAGTTGAGATAAAAGCTTTACAAGAAAATCATCCAATCATCTATCATTCCAACCTTGTGTTTTAGGGTTAGGATTAAAGAAGAGTGGGTGTTGTGGTGTACTCTCTTATTCTCTAGATAGAGTAGCTATAAAATATTTATTTTTAGGTAGCAATGTATCAACTTTGTTCATCTCTTATAGTTCTCCTTGTTTTGGTTTATTTGCTTTTGCTCTTATTGGTTTTAATCTCCTCTCTCCCTTTCTTTTTTTTGTTGTATGCTAAAAATGTATAAGTGATAGAGATGACTCATAGAGATCATATCTCATCCATCTAGGCACAAATCTTGCCGGATTTTGAAGTTGTCCGGTTTTGATTGGTTTTGGTTTAATCTTAAAGTTTCTTTATCTTAAGGTTTTTAGTTCAAATCTTTAAGAGTTTTCGCTTGCTGTAATATGTAAAAATACATCTAGAGTTATCTTGATCATTCTCTACCCACGAGAAAGTTATATCCTAAGTTTTTGGTTTTTGCTTGATTTTGGTGCAACTTTGTTTATTCTTGATAAATGTCTGAACTTTGATAAGGATTCAAGCGATTCTTAGATAGAATAAGTTTTTGAAACTCTAAGTAAGGTGTGTACAAAGTTTTATCTCATTAGGCTATGGATTTTGGAGTTGCACCTAAAGTGGTTTGGATTCAAACTGATTTTTGTTATGATAATAGGAGAGTGGTCATACCGCTCCTTGGCCAAGTCATACCGCTTACCAGTCAGACCACAATCTTGCCATCGGTTAGATCAAACCTTAGTAACCAATCATACCGCTTTAGTGCTGAAAATTTCCTCTTCTTGGTTCTTGAGGTTATTGCTTTTATCTAAGCTTTTAACTCTGATCTTCATATCTCTGTAGCTACTGGAGTGAAGAGGTTGAAAATACTTAAAGAAAAAATTGTAAGGCACCATTCACGCCTCAATTGCCATTCGGTTCTACTGTTCTTTTACCAATTAGAGAAGCTTAGGAGTTAGGACCGATACTTTTAAAAAATCACATTAAATAATCAGGACAAACCTTAATATAGCGACACAATACTGGCAACCACCGATGTGCAAATATATGTACTTTAACTATGCATGAAATTTTTTTTTGAAAGCTACTAAGGTACAGTATTGCATGCAACCTTTTTCACTAAAAGCATGCCATACTCTAATATGCAGATACCCTTACATTGCTGTTGTCATAAATTTCTGCCAGACATGGGCGTTCTATTGTCTGGTGAAATTTCACAATGCACGTGAAAGGCTACAGACAATAAGTCCACTAGGCAAGTTCATAAGCTTCAAGGCCATTGTATTTGCCACTTGTTGATAGGGAGTGGGAATTGCAATCATCAGTGGTGGATCTAAAATTGCACCACGTCTCGGGCTAAATTTACTGAAAGAAGGCTGGATACTAAGGATAACATAAGCTGAATTATAGTATTTACACCTCGAACTGAGCTAAAATTATCCAGGTTATACACTAGTAATTTTTTCACGCATCGGGATTAAAACTATGTTGCCATGGACTCAGATCCACCCCTTGCAATCATCTGTCGTACTGGGATCCTGCCAAAGGAAGGGAAAGTGCAAAATGCAATACAGGACTTCCTTATTTGCATTGAGGTAAATAATAGGCAATCTTGTAACTTCACTGAGAACCATCTTGGTCTTCTGTAACTGGATTGAAACGCTATTGCTTTCCTTAGATGGCTGTCGCAGCTATCGCGCATGCATTTGTCTTCAACGTGGAGCCATACCAGCACATTCCAGTGCTTGAGAATGCAGAGTTCACCTGTGAGGAAAGTATAGTGGAGGTGAAGGTCGATGCCGATAACAATGACAGCAGCAATGGGACGGGACACCGACCACCGTGGAGCAGAAAGAGGCCCATGTCGAAACTCCAGGAACTAGCATCAAAGAGAGCGTCCAGGACGTCGTTCTCGGTGGTGGCCACCATGTAAACTGCTAACACTTGCTCCAACAACTGGCTTCGTCTGTAGGTTGTCAAGGGTGTGGCCTTAACCGTCTCACGGGCAATTGAACCTGTTGAGAAAGGTGTCGGGAAGATCCAGGAGACATTCCATCACATTCAACTGAAGCCAGGGGACGAGAAAGAACCTGAATTCGAAGTGGAGCACGTCACCGAGAATGTGGTAGACGGCGAACCTGTTGGTTGCGGTCGACGCAGAGGTCGACGTTTCGAAGAACGGTGCAGGATGGTGAGTCTGGGCGGTTGACGCAGAGGTAGGCATCCCCATCATGTATGATTCACTCGGGCATCAGCAGCGACGCACAAATTTGTCGACAACTGGAACGGACGGATCTCCAATTACCTGTACATAGTTTACGCACTCTTCCCACTCCACTTATGAATACATTGTCGTTTCGCTTTAATGTACTAGCTTTGATGGTTTACTGACCGATATTGACAAGAGGTCTTTCCTGATCAAGCTATATATAGATGTGTGGTGCGCATCCTATACAGTAATACTATGCACATTACCGTACAACACAAGGCCACGCCAACTTGCCGCTGTCAGTCCGCCCGGCCGCAGCACAACTCCGAGCAGCACTCGAAGCATCCAAGGCACGCGAGGGCAGCACAGATCTGCACCATGACGACGGCGCACTGGTCGTTCATCTTGCTGCACGCGTTGATGAAACACATGCAGCAGCAGCAGTCGGCGAGGCGGCTGCAGCAGCCTAGAGCCTTATCGAACATCTCAAACCCCTCTGGTGCGTCCACGTCTCCAAATCCTGTGGTCAGATTTTCCCTTGTTGCCGCTATGTTGCCGAATCCGAGCGTTAAGCCATAGAGCGGTGTCGCTGATGGCTCATCTTGGCCGCTATGTTTCGTTGGTTTCAGCTTTCCCTGCCCAAATACAGCAAAGTTCGATCAGACCCAAGGGGTTTGATTGCCTGTCTAATTGAAGGGGTACATTTGGTGAAACATCCGGTTGGTTCAAGAATTATTGCACTTCAACATAGTCTCAACATAAAAACTTTGGCACATTATTATCTAAATGTTCTTTTGAGAACACAAGACTGTTCTATAACCTAACCCATATTTTCAAAAACATTCACGGAAATGTTAGGCAATATATTGAATTTCTAAGTGAGACCTGCTGCATTCATTTACTAGACCAAATTCAATCTTTAATTAATCTGGATTGGCAACAGCAACTAAAAAATAATCATGAAATTATAATCCTTTGTGAGAAAATTCTACCTGTTGTGCTGGATCTATTTTTTCCTGGGTGGTTTGAAGTAGAACTGTGCATGTGTACTCCGAAGGAATGCTGTTTTGTATGCTTAATTTCACCACCTGTTAATTCAAACAAAGAAGTGTCAGATCAGATTTCAGAAACAAAATTAAGAACTCTTTTTTAGAGTACAAGGTGGACGCACACACTCAACACACACCCATGCACACACATGCTTCCCCCTATACACACTGGAAATTTATTAGACAACTAAGGCCTCACGGAGTGGGAGCACACGCTTTCCCATTGAACACGTATGTGATTGTGTACTCCTAAAATCGGTGAACACCAGCGCTGAGTCTAGGGCTTGAATGTTGCTGGGCTGGGTGCACACCCACACTCCTAGTTATCTGGCTGTAGGCCAGCTTCCAGAAACAAAATTATTTGAGGTGAATGGGAATTCAAACTTTAAGCTTCTGGCATGGCACACATGATTAGCCGAGAACAGATTACCTTTTTCTCTAGTTGCTTGTTTTCAGAAAGCCATGCTTTTGCTGTGAGAAGATCCATCTGTTGCTTTGCCAATACCTGAAATTTGAACATAAAATGGAATGATGGATCTTTCACTTAATAGGCCATGCGCAAATATTTTCATATGAACTTTAATAATATCAGTTTGATACCCATCGCATAATTGGAGGACATGTTGGCCTCAAATAATGATCACTCAAACAGGACAATAATTAGGCTCTGTAATCAATATATGGTTCTAAATTCTGATCATGCTACTGGTAGAACTTTAATTATGTGTCTGGTTGTGTCTGGTCACTGCCAGGATAAGCAATGGTTACCACATATCAAGTTAAGCCACATTAACAAGTTACAGGTTGCACGTTTTGTTTGTTTGGTGGACATGTTGGCCTCAATTAAATGATCAATGCACGTTTTGTTTGTTTGGTGGACATGTTGGCCTCAATTAAATGATCACTCAAATAGGACAATAATTAGGCTCTGTAGTCTTGTAAGAAAATATATGATTATAAATTCTGATCGTGTGCTACTGGTAGAATTTTAATTGTGTGTCTGGTCACTGCCAGGATAAGCAATGCTTCCCGCATATCAAGTTAAGCCACATTAACAAGTTACAGGTTGCATGTTTTGTTTGGTTAATTGTCATGACATTCGATCCTTGGACAGAGGACACTTGCAGATATGTTCCAGATAGATTTTAGTAAGCTGCTGTCATTATATCTGGTTAATCTATCTATTGCTTGGGGTCAAGAAGCCGTTTTAGATTGCGTATAAAATAAATTAGGTCAGTCTTATGTAGGAAAATTCTATCCTTCACTTTCAAGCCCAAGTTTTTGTTTAGAGGTGTATGTATTAGTGAAAACAATCAACTACCAAAGTTCCTCTCCTACCTATTAAGTTCTGTATTTTTGGTTGACTGGTGGAGATCAACTCAGACTTATAATGAGTGGATTCTTTTGGGTTTATAGCTTGGCTTTCTACAGTAACTAGTTTTTAAATAAAGTGTCTTTTCAAGACGAAGTCTATAAATTGATTGTAGCAGACATTATCCCGACTTCATCTATATCGGTCAAAATTGCATGTAGGTATCTCTCTCCGTACTCTCTCTCGCAAACAACCAGAATTCAAAAATTTAAGCCAGAATGCATAAACCACAGTCCAAAAGAACCCACCCAATTTGTTACCGTCATCCCCCAATGAACTGAATTAAGGACAACGTGAAAGTTCCTTAAATAACGACAAAATGCCCTTACATAAAAGTACAACATAAGTACGAGAATCTTACTTTGTCAAGAGGAATATCCTTTATATGTTGGACCTTCAATTCAATCGATATTTCACTCATGTCAGCCAAGTAACCCTGGTAAGTGTCTCTGGAAGCTTGCCTTGGTATCTTCCAGATACAAATAATGGACATTTTGCTGAAATGTCTGGAATATATTCAGAATCCACCTGATTGGGAAAAAAAGTTCGGTTTTAAGAAACATAGCAGTTCCAGCTATGCTCATATCAAATAAGGTTAAACGGTCTTAAGTACAAACTATCCAGACCTCTTTGTAGAAAGAAATGAGAAAACACATGGGAACTTATTTCATAAAGATGAAATTTTGATCAACCATCTTGGTGTTGAGTGCTCCCAAAAGGAGTCAGACTGTTGAGTGCTGACTACCTTAGAACACAGAAGCACTTTATGCTCCCCCTCTAAGGGTGCTAAGATATGGAGATCATACACTCATCATTAACATACTGCTTATTACAAAGAGATGGACTAACAGTACATGCGAGATGTCACCACAAGAATAATAATAAAGATGAATGTCATGGGTTGCTTTTTCATAGCATCACTAAAAATTGGTAGGTTAACAAGAAAATAACTCACTTCAAATTCTTGAATATACTTTGTGGCATCAATGGAAATATTTGTCACTATTGTGCTTGAAGCTTTCCGGAACCATTGAAGCATTCGACCCTCAATTGACCCTGGTTTAACAAATCAGAATTAAAAAAACCAGTTTTACAAATTTGACTTTGGACAAAATCTTGCATATTCTAGTCCAGTTAATACATTTAATGCATAGTTAAATTCACTGGAAACAGATTTGATTATGGCTTTTATTTTGCCACCAAAGTTGCTAGATTTAATTAAAAAGAAACAGAAGTTAAAACTTCCATTTGTTATAAATATTGTGTATATTGATACGAGACTTAAAAGGCCATATATATAGGAGAGTATAAGGGGATATACCATATAGAAATAAGGTATATATGGAATAGAATACAAACTCTATATCCTAATACAACTCTATCTCCTTAACACCCCTCTCAAATGCAAGACGTATACAATAGCATTGCATTTGAAAAGAGTTGTTACTAAAATAATAAACAAAATCCGAAGTCTGAGTTTTGATAATGTTGTCGTAGCATGCAACTTTTGAAAAATATTGTCAAATCAAGCCGAAGAATAGGGCGCAGATCAAAACCCAAGACGGCGGTGGCGCAGTGCACAAGGTGCAGAAGAAGCGCGATAGCCTTAGAAGCTCGGGGCGGCGGCATCATAATGACTTCTACGATCTGCACACGGCTCAGAGAGAGAGAGCGGCGGTTGCTGCCATACAATAGATAGATGTATGGCGGCGCAGATCGAAGCCCAAAACGACGGCGCGCAATGCACAAGGTGCAGAAGAAGCGCGGCGATCTTAGAAGCTTGGGGTGGCGGCTAAAGAAACGACGACATCATAACGACTTCTACAATCTGCACGCGACTCAGAGAGAAGAGCGGCAGCTGCTGTCATGCAAAACAAAAATTCCTAGACTTCTATGACTGACAATAAATTTATAGACTCGCACAGCTTTGACGAATTGAAGGATAGAAGCTACGGACTTGGGATGGATACAACCGGAAGACTCAAAATGAAACCAGCACAGCACACAAACTTTTTTTAACCACCCTAAGCAAATTTGTTCCCTCTTTTCAACTTCCTCTCTTGCCTTGTCCGTCCAAGCAGCGAGAAGAAGAAAAAAAAGAGGTGAAGAGGTTGCAGAGCTGGGACGCCTGGTAGATGGAACCGTCAAGGATGTAGTAGGCGAGCATGGCGTGGTCCTTCTCGGGGCTCTCCTGCTTCTGCTTGCAGATGACGAACAGGTGCAGCTCCATCACGTCGCTCAGCACGTACTCCAATCCGGTCCATGCCACCTCGGCGATGTCTATGCCGCCATGGGCCAAACGCCTCAACACCCCCGAGTGGCTCACGTAGCAGTCAAACTGGATCGGTTACGATGCCGTGTGCGAGTCTAAGCGGGAGGTCGCCCGCATGGGACGCCGCGACATCGCCATCGTGCTGCGGGGGACGACCACCTGCCTCGAGTGGGCCAAAAACATGCACGCCTCGCTCGTGCCCCTCGACAGCAAGAATAGCATAGGCAAGGACGGCGGAGCGAAAGAGCCCCAGGTGGCCCAGGGGTTCTTGAGCCTCTACGAGTTCTTGAGCCAAGGACGGCCAGCTCTTCGTGGGCGGGAAGCCGCCGGTGGCGGCCGCCGCGTAGATGCGCGCGCGTCGCAAGGGCAGGCCCACGGGTTGGTGATGCGCAGGTGCAGCCTGGCCATCCACTTCGACGCATGACTCAAGCTGAGCCGCCGCGAGGTCGGCGTCACGGACCAGGGCGGTGGGGTGGAGCTGGCGGCGCAGTATGAATGACCAGGGCCTATGGAGCCGCCCTGGCCTACGAGCAAAGCCGAGGGCGGAGGGAGCTGCAGCGGCTCATGAGCTACGTTGTGCTGATGGTGTCGGTGGCGGATGGGCGGCACGACATGTCGATCTTGCAGCACACGGAGGCTTGGAGGAGCGTCGTCAAGTTCCCCTACATGCCCCTGACGAAGGCGTACGAAGCGCACCTGGCCCGGGTCGGTTAGGAGGAGCGTGCGACGCGTGGGGTGGACGGCGAGGGAGTAATGCGAAGTGCCGAGCAGATCTGGAAGAGCAGATCTAGAGCTTCCGTTCCCCTGTAATGCAGGCTTCATTGGCCGGGAGAAGTGGCCGCCCCCGAGAGCGGAGATTGATCCTCCGGAGGGCGGCAGCAGCGGAAGCAAATCGAAATCGAGGTTAGGGTTTTAACCTAAGCTCTGATACTATGTTATGAATATTGTGTGTATTGATACGAGGCCTAAAGGACCATATATATATAGAAGAGTACAAGGGGATATGCCATATAAAGATAAGGTATATATAGAATAAGATACAAACTCTATATCCTAATACAACTCTATCTCCTTAACACCATTATATAAATAACCACAAGAATATGGCTTTTCCACATGTATATGGGCGTCCAGATACTGTCACCACCATCAAATGTGCCTCGAGATTGATGCAAACTTCCAAAATGCAAACCGAAAAGAGTGGAGTTGGATCATCAGAGAAAATTACAGTTAACAAATGTCAAAGGAAAGTTAAAAGTCCACAAGAAAAATTTTAAAGCATAATGCAAAATTTGAATTTTTAGAAAGTGTGTAGATGTAATACCAGTAAAAAGATAAAGAAAGGAAAAGTGAAAATTGAGAACAATCCAAGGGAGAATAAAAGTGTTAAGAAAAGGTTTTGCCGTCAGAACCCTTTGGCTTTAGAGAGGCCAAATGAAATAGCGCTCATTGAGGTTCCCAAACGGTCTAGGGCCAGTCGGCGCCTCTCGCTAAAGTAGGCATAGTCATTCGGCAGAAGAGAGAAACCAACGTCCACATTTTACCGACTTACCTTCCGCGGTAGAAAAAAACCAAAGCACAATGCTGAGAACCCCTTTGGACAAATGGTCCAAAAGTTTTACAAAGCAAAATAGTCGGCCAAGAATGGGATAGAGATAAGGGCATTTTTGGCATGGCACAGTAAGGAGAGAGAACTGCCATGGCCAAAGCCCCTCATACAAAATATCAGTGGGCACACAGAAGGCCATTCCATTTTTCCTTCCTTAGCAGAGAGCCAAACCAAGAGCACGCTCAAAGCCAAGACTACTCCCCATCTCCATATTTTAGCCAAGGCACAGCGAGCCAAACCAAGAAAAGCCCCGCCACCTCCGAGGTTCTTGATCCCCATAGAGAGACAGTGAGTAAGAGAACTCGAAGGAGAGGGGCTAAAGAAGAAGGGGAAGACGAAGAGGAGAAGACGACAGCCATGGAGTAGAACCTTCGACGACCATCAGGACTGCTCCACGTGAAACGGGTCGTCAAGCAAACTACAGCTCAGAAAGCAAGTAGGTCCTTTTCCCCTCATCATCCATGAATACTTACCAGTGCCACAGTCACAGCACAAGCCCACCACAGCCAGCATAGCTGCGATAGCCCATCGGCGGCGAGCCCGTAGGCGCTGCTGTGCGCCGTTGGAAGGGAGAACATGCTCCCCGGTGCATGTCTCCCCACCAAGTCCCGTCGCAGCAATGCCCATAGGCATTGCCAAGACCGAGTGTAAGCACGAATAGAGCAAGGCAGAAGAATAAGCTAAAACGAAAGTGCTTGTAATAAAGAGAGGAGTGTACTGTCCCGGGTGGAAGCAGAGGTGGTAAACCAAGGCAGGAAGCCGTAGGAGCCGAGCGACGATCGTGGTCGGTCGAGGGACGACCATGGCCGACGCGAGGACCAACCTATGGCGACAAGTTGGGGCCATCGTTAGCGATCGAGTAGCCGTAGGGGCTAGGAGCGAGCCGAGGCCCCTGCAGCGGTCGGCGGCCGTGGTGGCGAGCTCGAAAGGCGGCGACAGGAGTAGATCGGGCGACACCGGGGGAGCTCAACGGCGACCTCCAAGGTGGCCAACGGGGTCGAGGAAGCCGAGTGGAAGACCCCGGCAGCGGCGACATCCGAATCTAAGGGAGCCAAGAGGAGGACCATGAGAGAACAGAGGGGTAGAGGCGACCAGCGGAGAGGACCATCAGCGGCGAGTCGTCGGCCAGTGTATCTGCGCCAAAGAACCCTAGATGAGCCATGACAGTGAGACCGCTGGAGGCCGGGCTGGGTAGCAGCGGTCGGAGGCTGAGCTAGGGAGCAGCCACACCCCAAATCCAAAAGGGGGGGATTTGGGGGGGAAAAGAGAGAGGAGAGTGGAGGGGAGAAGGGGAGAAGAGGCCGTTCGGCCGGGTGGAGAGAAATGAGAGAGGGAGAAGAGATAAAGGGAAGAGCCAATGGTTGGCAAGATCGATTCGGTCGAATAGGAAAGAGAATAGAAAGAAAAGAAAGAGAAAAGAAGAGAAAATAAAGAAAGAAAAAAGAAAAGAAAAGGGAAGAAAAAGATGTACTGTGCGCAAATCAATGTTACTCGCGAGTATAGATGACACCAAGGTTGTCACGACGCTCCGGCAAGTCGCAAAGAGACCGCGGCACCTGGACGCCTGGTCGACTACATGCCCGCCATGGAGACAATTAGACGATAGTAGTTAGACAATATAAGTAATAACTTATATGACCAAAATATCAATCGCAATTTACAACAGTCAATGTTTATGGTTGTAATATACTTTCTCCTCATCCTCCATGGAAAAACTGAGCACAATAGCTGACAATTGGTAACTTGCTGAGGCTCCAACAGTGTCTCACAACACTTCAAGCCTCAACACAGACACGTCTCGCAACGCTCCAACAGACTCCACTCCACTCCCGTCTCTCCTTAACTCCCTCTCTCCACCTCTCCCTCTCTCTTCATCACCAGATGAGGGGAAGCTCCCTCTCTTCACCTCTCCCTCTCATCATGACCAGAGGAGGGGAAGCCGATAAGGGAAGGCGCAGAAGGCGCCGGCGGCAACCGAATCCGGACGGCGTAGGCCAAATCTAGTGGTGGCAAGGCTCAAGGACGGCGGATCCAGTGGTGAAGAGGCCGACGACAGAGAGCACTAGATGAGGCAATGACAGCATGAGAAGAGGCGGCTGGCTCTAGATCTGAGACGGCGGGAGCCGATGGCCTTGCGGCTATGGATCGGCGACGGCCATATCTGCACGGGGAGAGGCAGAGGCGGTTGGATCTGGCCTGGAGGTGGTCACCTAACTCCTCAACCCTGGGTGACGAGCCCTGGCGTCCCCCTCCGGCTGCCAGGGCAACTTGGCGTCGCCTAGGCGACGCCGTGACAATCATGGATGACACCATCTTTAAAGTATGGTGTTTGAGCACCGGGGCCGCGGAAAGGTGACCGATGAGAAGGGGATTGGTTTTGTTGGTTTTGCGCATAGAATCATTGCTGTCATGAATATGTGTGTGTATTGCTATGGTATATTAAGACGGGATGATGCTTATACAGGTGGAGATCCTGGTTTGGAGCCATCCACATATTGTCCACAAGGATAAATAGGCAAGTGTATAGCAAAATAGTGGATTGTAAAAAATGTCTGGTACTTGCTTTTCCATTCTATGCTTTACATCATTTATGAAATGATATTCTGGTTTGCCTATTGGTTGTATGATGACGAGAGATGGGTATGGTTGCTTGTTATTGTTGAAACAGTGTTGCTTTGTGCAATGCACTTGTAATAAAGACCTTCGCGTAGGCATCCTGCAGTAGTAAGATAAGGAGACAGTGAAACAATTGCAGAGATTATGTTTACAGATTACAAATATATGATTTACTAATAGTTATAGAGAATGTGTGTTACAGATCTTGGATACAAAGTTTATTGAATTACTATTGTTGTTGCCACTATTTTATTGTGTACATGCTGAGCCTTTGGACTCACCATTGCCCTTGTTTTTTTAGGTTTACGGTTAAGGCGACATACATGGGCGGGAGTAGCACACATATTCTCATGTGTAACAGTAATTCACATGTCACTTCTAGTTATCATGATCAGATTTTGATGGCATATGTCTTCTAATAGTTGGTAAATTGGTACAGTTGTCTCAATGCTCACCGATAAGCATGTGAGCTTACCGTGCTGTTGAGTCGAACAGAGGAATTGCTGTTAGGTCCTAGCAGCAATAAATGTAAATGGTACAATTTTTTGAGTGGTGGAAGTATTCCAGGCTTAGAGGTTGAGCCGGAGTGTTACAGTAGAACAAAATGCTGCCCAGCTCCCAGGATTTAGGGAGAAATATGAATATACCTGTATCGAATGCAGCATCATAATGCCCCTTGCCAATTGATGACAACATCCGCAAGAAATAGTGATTGCAATATGAACCTAATATTTTTTTCCAAGGGAAAATACAAACAATTAGAAAATATTCCGTCAAATAAATTGGCAAGCATGTAAAAAAATCAAATATTCATGTCTCCAGCATATATAGAATAAAACAGGATCACGCCTCTTTAGTCTCTTCACAAAAATTGACTGTACTGAACAAACTTGAGTAATTCAAAAGCATTTCCCACATAAGAATGAACACATAAAGAGGATAGGTAGCTTTTTTGTTAAGGTTAAATGCTAGTACTAATGTATATTAGAATTGATAAGCTCTGTATGTGTTGGAAATTGGAATGCAGAACAGTACCTCATGACTACAAAATCAACTGAGATTTGATTTCAGCACATAGCTAAGCTTGATCTGTTGAGGTATAAATAAGGAAAAATGGTATGAGACGTTACCTAGTCCAAACGTAGAAATCCGAGGAGACAAAGACCCTATATTTGTGAGCTGAGTTTTCACAATATGGCAGATGTTCCGTTCATCCTCAACTGATCCATCAGTCACAAGAAAGATTTGTGGAAGGGCATCATGAGAGTTTGACAGCAAAGCCATTGCCTTATACAACAAAAGAGAGGGAAAATATCAGCAACAAAAGTGACGTCAACCATATCATAAATGTCAACTAATATCATCTTCCCTATACTGTACCTCACTCAAAGGATGCATGATGTCAGTGCCACCATGGGCGACGAAATTTAAGTTCATCCATTCAATTGCATTTTCTATTGTTTTGTCATTTACTTGCTCCAAACAGGATGAGAACGAATGAAGCTCATCATTAAATGTTATTATGTTGAAGTGATCTCCTTGCACAAGCTCAGAGAGAGCAGTGGACATGGCATTCTTAACATTATCAATAGGTTTTCCTTGCATGCTTCCACTTGCATCAACGATAAACACAACTGCCTTTCTGAAGACCTATCACATAACTCAAATGAGATAAATTGCACTAAGAGAAACATTTTATGAAGAACAAAATTAGATAACAAAATAAATATTACTACAAGTTGAATGAATACTGATAATGCCCCAGAAAATAAAAAATATTGAACTATGGTTAAAGAAATATCAACATGTCTGAGAAAGAGCATAAACCCACAATCACCAGAAAATTAGAACTATTTATAATTAAAAAGTGATGTTTAACCTAGATACTTTCAGCAAGCTACAAGCTGTTAACTACATATTTCTCATCAAGGTAAATACCATTAGTTTAATGCAATAGGGCATTTCCACACTGACATAAATTTATTCATTTATTATGTTAAGATAACAAGACAATAACCAAGCAAGAGCAACTACCTTCTTGTTCTGGTTATTTCCAGGTAAAAGAAAAATGCAGATCATGTCTCTGTCATCATAGTCACGCAACGTTGGGGGCTGCACAAGCACTCCGCCAGACAAATCACCTGAGTAGACCTATAGGCATCAAAAAAATTAGGCAATGAAACTCAACTCCATTGCAAGTCTGCAGTTAAATTGAAATGGTGAACTCGTAAAAGTCTCCATATCCACAGACGTTATTTGTTCAATAACATGTGGACATTTGAACAGAATGAGGATGGAAGCATTCTTGTTATAGTAAAGATTTAAGACATCAAATAAACCTGCACTTTGTCATAGATTTAATAAAGAAAAGGAGAGATCTTGCATTTTAATCTCTTGTGAAAGGCATTGATGTTCTCCTTTGATGCAGCATGCTAATTGCTATCACCAATGGAGAAGATTAATGCTCAACCATACTAGTACTGGATAGCAAGCATAGCATAGCTATCATGTCACTGTATTCAAAAGAAAATGGTATGATGTGTATCATTTTCATACTATTCTATACAATTCCTTGAGACCTTGAACATGCTTATTAAGGTGCCGCTTAGGCAACGCTTCACCTAAGCGGTAAGGCGGTCCCAGGTGGCAAGGCGTCGCCCCCACCTTGCCGTGCATGACTAAGGCATCCGCCTTAGTACTATGCGTCGTTGAGGCATCTCTGAGGCGGCATACGGCGTCGGGAAGGCTCAAGGCGACGCCTTACGCATGGAGGTGGCGACGCCCATGACTAAATAAAGTGAGCGACCCGAGCGACTAAACCACAACTGAGTAGGTGGCGGCTAAACCAGAGAGAGAACCCTAGGCGGCGAAGCACCTAGAACCCTAGGCGGCGGCACCTCCATCTTGCCCCGCCCTCTGGCTCCATCCCCGTCACCCTCTGGCTCCATCGCCATCGCCCTCTGGCTCTCAACGTCACCCTCTGGCACCATCCGCATCGCCCTCTGGCTCCATCCCCGTCGCCCATCACTCAGCAGCAGCGCCAGCAAGGTACAGCCCTCCTCTCCCCTCCTCTTTGCTCTGTATGTTACCTAGTAGGCAGGCAGTAGGGGAAGAGGAGCGGAAGAGCATAGCAGCACGGTCAGGGTGGCAGCGGGGGAGTGAGCTAGGGCAGAAGCCCTCCCTGCCTCATCCCTCATATAGCTGGCTCGGCTAGGATTGGACCGGCCCACGAGCACCCCCCCCCCACCCCTCTCCTTTTTTCTTGTTTTATTTTCTGGGTCTTAGATCATCCATGTACTTTGACATTTATAATACAAAGTAAAATTGGTATCGCTGTAGCCTGTAGATCACTCCATCAGTACAGTCGAGTACATGGGTTTTGAGCATACCAATAGGAGTAGGTGCCACCTTTGTATCTGAGTCTGTATTATGTACCTAGGTGCCATTACATATCCATAGTAGCCAAATATATGTGCCCATTGCCCTCTGGCTCCATCCCTCGCTTATGTCATACTTGTTAATTTGTTATTATGTTGCTCATATTTAATCTTGGATTCATTTAATTGTTATTGTGTACTTATGTTGCTCATTATTTATATGGCTTGTTGCTTGGGAGAAGAGAAGAGAGGAGAGATTGTCAACAACGTATGTCACTCAATCCGTATTTACTCAATTAATTGGAAGCAGTGTTACCAAGACACCCGAATCCGAATTTGTTTGCCATGTCGATACGTATCCCCATGTCGAACACTCTTCGACACTCATCAGACACCCTTAGCAGCGTCCTAGGTGAAAGAGGAAGAAACTAGATGGGGAAAAGCCAACAGTAGATGGCTTGACATCCCTGTTCATGACCATAACTAGGCGACGCAAAGCTGGAGGAAGATTAGAAGAAAGAATAATGCTGATCTCCTTCTCTGTCATGGCTTTGGTGGAGTAAAAAGAGGTGAAAAGTAGAAGGGAATGCTTTGAATGGAAGAAATAATAGGGCGAAAGATGTCAGGAATGTGGTTGTGGCCACTTGGGTTTAGAAGAGGAAAGATATTCATTTATTAGTATTGTATTAGTATATAGTAGCCGAGTCTTTGAATCCTATTTTTTCGTTTGCAGAATCGGACACCCGAATCTGAGTCGGATTCCAATTCCCGTGTCCGTGTCCAAGTAACACTGATTGCAATACAATTTGTATCTATTACATCTATAATAACATTAGCGCCTTAGGATGTGTGTAAGGCGTCACCTCGCCTCGCACCTTACCACTTAAAAGGTGTGAGGGGAGTGGGCCGCCTCACCTCATCTTGCCGCCTTAATAGCCTTGAAGTTGTCGTATATGCTAAGCCAGCCTTATGCCCTCACCATAAAAGGAATTTAATGACTAAACTACTAAAGTCCCAAGGTATTTCCAAGTTCAGCTTTGAATAGATAACACACATGTTGCTTTCGATATTTCGATAGTCTACCATATGTGGGCCGACAAAGACAAAGAGTATGATAAGATGTTTAGAAACATTGAAGACAAGGTACAATTAATCAAAAGAAAAACTATCAGAGAAACACTTACACTATATGCAAAGGTAAAATCTTTGTTTGACCAATTCTCAACAACTGCTTCTTGCAAGAAAGACAATTTCTCACCTTGCCTACTTTTTTCCTGAAAATGCAAAAGAACAACTCATGATAATCATTGCATTCCAAAGAGTGTCCAAATGGTACTTACAAAAGCAATAAATAGTTGTATACCTTCAAGGGATGGCTTGTCCCCTGCAATAAAACCTCTTTACTCACACCACTATTCACAGTCAACTGAATTTTCTCCCTTTTCATGAATACCTTTGGCAAAGGGTTCACATACTGAGGAAACCTAAAAGGAATATCAACAGAAAACTGTCCATTGTCATACAGCAACTTCTGTGACCATCTAATTGTGGCAAAAATGTCTTCTCCTCCTACGACCTTGATGAGATAAAAGAAATTAGTTAGCAAAGGAAGATACGGCTGCTGAAAGCTTGAAACATAACAAGGTAGCAAGTTGGGACTGGTGGTGTAACAAGTACCTTTTGTATTGTCAAGGAAAACAACTGGCACTGTATAAGACCCCCACTCTCAGTTTTTGCAATCTTCACAGCACTGTGATCCTCTACATCAAATACATGAGTATTGTATGATCTTTCCCCAACAGTAACCTCAGCGCCTAGAATCGAACCCTATTAGCCAAATTATTCTTAGATTGAGACCAGCAGCAAATTGCACAAATGAACTGTATTCAGATAATGTAAGCTTTAAGAATCATTGCCACACAAAATACTATAGCAAGTCTATGTTTTGCTTAATTAGATGCTCACACAGTGATAACACTTACATTTCTGGAATGGGAAGAATTTGTACTGCACGCACACAATTGACTAGAGTAATGAGATCGATTTTCTTTAATTGTTGTAACGCTCAAGTTGTTATGTTGTAATGATAAAAAATTAAAAGAAATCAAGCTTGCATGCACTGCTCTCAAGTTATCACACATTTCAGCCTTGTCTAAAGTCTTTGTCAACGCACACCCTAATGCAACGGAACAACAGAAATCCAATAGCATTAAGTAAACATGCCCATCAAAAACTAAGTTCCTAATCCACAACTTAATAATAGTCTATTCAACCTCCATTTCTCCAAATAACAGTTGAAAAGCATATTTTGTTTGGGCCATTGACAAATCTTGCACTACGATGAAAGGAAATAACAAGAAAACAATCCAATGTGTGTCCTAACAGGGAAACGGAATAGCATCCACTGTACCAAACTGAAGCATTTATTGGAGGAGTGTGCAAACACAGTTATCCCTTCGCAAGTCAGGTTACCTTCCCAAGTCCAATCCAATATTTCTTTCTTGTTGCTTATTTTCTAACATGGAAAGCAAGGAATTTGTCTTGCTTGTATCCAGAACTACAATGGAACTCACTCCCAGCAGAGAGCTACGTCCAGGAGCAAACAAGCCCAAACGGCATCATCCATACCTAATGTTCCAACAATCGGCGCAAGTCATGAGTCATGACAGCACTGGCTCCTCATGCGCGCAAAGCAACACTCTAGTCCAACGCAAATGATTATGTACAGCCAATTCATGGGCCCCAACCACCTAACTGAAATCAAATTGCGCGCAGACTACAACGCAATAATGCTAATCATTCCAGCACCTAACGGAAACTCAATCTAACACAAGCATCAAAAGATTTGATCGAACGCAGAAACAACAGGGATACGGATCAAATCAGATGACCTGCTCGCCCATGGGCACCACGACGCGGCAGTCGCAGTCCCGGCTGCGCATGAGGCAGTGCACCCACCAGCGCGCGCGCACGGTGACCTCGGCGACGGCGCAGCCCGCGGCGCAGTCGACCCGCAGATCGACCTCCCGCATCTGGAGCGGGATGAGCGCGGGCCGGTCGAGGCGACCGTAGACGTGCGGCTGGTAGCTGGGCACGTCGGGGCTGTCGACCGCGCCGGGGTCCACCACCACCGCGTACGCCATCGGCGCCGCGGGCAGCAGCGACTCGGTGTCCGCCGCCGCGGACCGCTCCATGGCCGCAGGCGGCCGCGGCGGGGCCGCGCCTCCGGGGAGGACGAGCCTCTTGGAGAGCTTGAGGCCGTCCTCCACCGCGCGCGCGAAATCCTCCTCCATGGCTGAAGCCCAGAGGGGGAGACCGACGGCTTAGGTCTTGGGGAGGAGGAGGCAAGGGAGGAGAGGAGCGGCGGAGGCGTGGGAATGGCGTTGATATGGTTGGGGATTTGGGGGGAGGGGATTAGTTTTTTCGCGTGGTTTAAGCGGGGAAAATGATGAGCCAGGTGGAACCGTGGAAGGCGAGACGCGGGGTACAACCGCCATGGACGGTGGTTACAAGTAATACGTTTGTATATCATCTGCATATATAATTAAAGATAACTGTATAATAAATTATATAATAGTTGTATATAATAATATTATTAATTTCATTGATAATTTGTATTTTTTTACCTTTGCATTATCTGTAAAGATACCATCGTGTTCTGTATTATTCTATTTTTTATTTTTCTTTAATTGATTGTCTCATAAAAAACTAACGGTCGCTACATTGTTATTCTAGCTAAAAGCCAAAATTCATGGTACTTTAGGGGTGATCGCTTTCTACTTCTAATTTTTCACTATTCACTACACTAAATTCATGATGGTTTTTTTTACTAAAGTCAAAAGCCATCGCTATTCCGATCACCCCCTTAAAACAAAGCCTAAAGCATTCCAACGGTGGTTTACCTCGACTCAGGATATACAAGTACATAAGAACAAAAAAAATGCATGTAGAACAAAAAAAAAGGCTTTAAGAATCAGGTGCTATCGTTTTAATTAATTAGTCTGGCAAGTCACTTGTACCGTAGTAGTACATAATGAAAATGGGAAGAGAATTTTTGGAATCCCACCATGCCATATAGGTAATTTTTTTTATGTCCCTGTTCCAAGCAGTTTTTAATTTTTGATTTTTAGATACTAACTTTTAAATAAAGTATTTTTTTAATATAGTTTCTATAAGTTATTTATAGGAGTTATTGCAGAAGTCACTTTGAATATAATAGCTTCTCAATATAAATATTTTTTACATCTTTAATCTTTTTCACAATCAGACAAAAACTATAATACTTTTTAATCAGGACCTAAGATTCACTATGAGCACCATGATTACTAAACCGTGCATGTGCCCACCAGAAGCAAGATGGTGTGTTTACGTTTGATTTCCTGGGTACCTCGATTTTCATGTGCGCGTGTAGTGTATATGGTGTGTTGAGTGTCGAGGATGTGAGGTGGTATGTGTTACTCTTTTTCTTTAATTGAGGTAATATATGTTACGGGTAATCTATCTAGTGCAAAAGAGTAATTGTGTGATAAAATGCAGAAGGTAACCGTCATTAAATATAGCTCATGTGGTTTGGATGGAGGCAGTTGGAAACCCAATCCCTCCACGCGGTAAAACTTTTTTGTAAAATTTTCGTGCGTTTGATGGACTTCTTTTGCGTAAAAATTATCGCACGGGGAGTTTTTGCAAAATTCCATAAGTGAGATTATGTTTTTACTCGCCCTTACCCAAGTTGCATGAACTAGATCCGATGAGCTTTGCAACTTTTTGCACAAAGACATGTTTCCTAAATATTTTATTTAAAAGTTAGATATTATAATAAAAACTAAAAACTGATTTTAAAAACCTGATAGAAGAGGCCCTAGGTACGAGCATGAAAAGGAAGAGGGTAAGCAGAGCAAGGTTGCGTAGCTCCCGTCCCTGGCTTCATCTTTTGATTTCTAATATCTAGTTTTTTAATTTCGTATTTGTCTAACTTTTTAGTTTTTTAGTAGCTTTTTTGTCTTCTTTACATTGTGTATAATAAAATAACTTTTTTATTTTTAAATTTTAAAATTTAATTATACTAAAAAATTACTATCGTTACAGCAAAAAAATCTCAAACAACGAAAAAACAAAAAAAAACCCCACACCAGCGCACCTTCGTTTCCTCGCGGACAGCGACGACCCCGCGGCCTGCCTGCCGGCCCGTCGGCAAGAATGCCTGGGCCCACGCGTGTTCGTTAGTGCCTATGCTTTCGGTGGGGCCCGCGCACGCGTCCCATCAATTCATATCGCTGTACACTGCATGCATGCGAATGGGAGTGGGATCGAAAGCGTCGGCGCTCCAATCAACTCGGTGACGGAGGGGGCGCATCTCATCACCTGCGGCCTTTTTGGCCGCTGCTTTTTTCCCTTTTGTTTTTCTTTGCCGTGGTTGTAACGGCTAGCTTGGATCTCGTCCAGCAAATCTACTTCCTTATTTGCAAATGCTCGGTATTGTTAATTTTTCAAGGTATTCAAGATTAGATTTTAACCATTAATTTTACACTAATATATTTGTAAAATATCACGAAAGTATAATGCTATAAAAGTATTTCTTACAATAAATCTAAAAATATTATTTTAATACAAGCAATCTGAATATTTAGAAAACAATTATTGGTTAAAGATAATAAAGTTTGACTGTCCAAGTCAAAGTACTAAGTGTCATTGATACGAGTTCAGACAGTATATTTGTAGACACTTTCGGTCGGATACGAAGATCATCGTAGGTACGAAAGGACCTCGAGGGAAGCACACAACCCCGAAGTTCTTGGAGAAGGCCTCCTCCCTCCCCAAATGTATTTCATATGAGAGTTCTAGGATTACAAAATGGCATCTCTCTCCCATTATAAAGGGTCCTATTTATAGAGGGTGGCCTACGTAATTACAATTTTACCCTTAGAATTTGGCTTACTCCTAAGGGCATTTTGGTCATTCGCTCCGCGTAGGCCCCGCTAGGTCCGGGACCCTGGGGTCGGTCCGAGGTTAGCCTGGGGTCTTCCTAGAGACGGTATTGCACACTTCACTCGGGGTTGCGCACTTTGCCTGGGGTTGGTCCGGGGTCCTCCTAGGATCGGTCTTGTGCATTTCACTTGGGGTTGGCTCGGGGTCCTTCTAAGGATGATCTTATGCACTTCGCCTGGGGTTGCGTACTTCACTCAGGGTTGGCCCGGGGTCCTCCTAGGGTCGGACTTGCGCACCTCACCTGGGGTCGGCCTCGGATGCCTCCGGGGCAGATCCCGCGTACTCAGCCCGGGGTTAGCCCCGAACTTAGCTTAGGGTAGACCATCCCCTTGCCAATAGTAGCCCCTCGCCGACAGTAGCCTGAGATAGCGTGGGGACTCTCCCCCAACAGTAGCCCCTCGCCGATCCAAGCGGTTGGCAATCGCCCACCCGGGCCAACGCACTGACTTACAAACGGGGTCGGCGTGCTATCTCGAGCCTACGATCCCACAGGCAACCAGCAATGCATTTTGACAACTTGTTAATATACCTTAGTCCTTGCGCAAACTCCAAATGGCATGCCGTGCCAATGCCTCCAAGTGGGATTTCCCTGGTTTCACTCGCTCAAGGGCCATTGCTACACTCGGACAATTTTGGGTCATACTGAGGAGTTCGCCATCGCATAGTACACGAGGTCATGAACAATCATATAATCAAGCAACGACCACCTTGATGTTGAAGTCGCGAGGAGGCGCGGAGTTGAGACTTAGCCTAGAGAAGTGCCTTGTGAAGTCAATCCTCGACTTATAGCGTCTGAGAGAGAAAGGCATGCATGGGAGTGTCGAGCTCAGCTCATGTAGGCATAGCCGCCAAAGGAATAGGCATGGGTATGCCACTAGTTGGAGGTATAATGGAGCTTCAAGCGCATGAAGCCGACTGGGGCATACACATCCCCACGCGCGAGCTCGATTGGTGATGCCAAGTTGGACGGCATCTAGAGATGTGATCGATCGATGCACGCCAATACGCCGAGATGTTCAAGATCGATGAGCGCACCCCTGATGAGGTTCGACCTTCGAGGCGAGAGGATACACACTAAATTGTTGCTTGCTCAACCCGTCGAGTTATGGCGCTAGAAGCTTGGAAGCGTGGTGTGCGCTTGGTTTATGGAGAAGTAGCCCATAAAACAAGGAGTACCTGCCGTGAATCCATCATGTGAGAGACAACCCTCAGGACTAATCACACCACACTTAGGTGATAGGCTGACACTTGTCGATGTGAAGTGATCAATCCAACAGACGCACACAGCTGAGGAGATGTCGATAGATCGAGTCAAGCTTGATGAAGGAATGCCCTATATATTGAGTCATATATACAAAGGCAAAGCTATTGTGGAGTGTTTCCCCTGGCTAGGACGACTAGGAGTGCACTAGGGCGCGAAGTGCTAGGAAGTAGGGACTGATGAATTGCCTGAGGCGATGAGACGTGTGCCAAAGTGCCTGTTAATTGACTCTCGGAGGATCGCTCGTGGCGCTGGTGGGGTGTGCACAGAAGTGCTGGACACTCAACTTACCTTTGGTGTGACCTCATGAGGAGTTCTCCACTCGCTGAGTGACAGCCTTCGAGGTGAGGAGACATGCACCTGAACATAAGATGGTCGATTCATCGACGCACGTGCGGCCAACTCGATGTGGCATTGATTGCGGGGCACGAAGCGCTCTGCAAGTTGGGCCATGGCCCTTGATGAAAGAAGGTGATTTGATTATTCGTAGAGCTAGAGAGAGTTCATGGTCGGGGGAATGCAATTTAGATGAAGCATAGCTCAGCTGAGGGGAAACCATCAAGACCGATCGAGCTACGCTGGGGCCAATCCATTGCCCTCAAGACACTCAATAAGTTTCACCCAAAATTGCGCTGGAAGAGTTGACCTAAGCTGGGGTAATGGTGCACGGTGGACTCCAAGTCCGGACGACGGTGTGCATCCCTCACCAGGAAAATATGACGCTTGGGAACTCACTTTTATGTGCAAGCAACGCTGGCATGTGCGCTAGCTAGTACGATGCGAGGCTGGGCTAGACAAAGTTTATTCTGCAATCACTCGGCTTTATCTATTGAGAATGCAAAGGGTTCATAACTACCCTGGCTCCTAATGTTACAATAGAGTTCGTTTGCTATTCTCTTACTAGGGGTATCTCATTACCCCCCATTGAAAAACACTTGGGGCTCGAGACGAAGCTTACGAGCGGCATTTCACTTAGGGAGGTGAGAAAGTTGCCATCTTCCACTGAAAAACACTTGAGCTCGAGACGAAGCTCACAAACAGCACTTCCGTTTAGGGAGAGGAGGCAAGAATGTCGTCGTCTCCCATCAAAAACACTTGTGCTCGAGATGAATCTCACGAGCGACACTTTTTTTGGGGAGAAGGTGAGAGCGTCGCTGTCTCCTATCAAAAAACACTTGCGCTCGAGACAAAGCTCATGAGCAGCACTTTGCTTAGGGAGGTGAGAATGTCATCATCTTCCACCGAAAAACACCTGTGCTCGAGACGAAACTCACGAGTGGCACTTTACTAGGGCGTCCCCCATCGAAAAACACTTGGCACCAAGATTTGGCTCGACCTCGAGGGAATAATCAACTCGTGAAAGCATTTAGGCCCCTAAAAATGGTTTTAGTAATTAATGACAATATGTGAATATGGAACTAATATGTTTGTTGAGTATCGCATAGGTTAAGTCCCAAAAGTGAGTATGTCAAAGGCAAGGTGTATGCTAAAGGATGAAAAGAGGATCAAGATGATTCAAAACAAAGGTACAAGTAGCATATGATCCCTTTTAAATTTTACCGGTCTTAGAAGAAACGTTGGAAGACCAAGTTATAGGATAGTTGTCGTAATATTAAGAAGAATCATAGAAAGTAACTTGATAGCGTGTTCTTGTGCCATTTGAATCAATCTAAGATCATGCATGCACTTAAAATTAAGTTTAAAAACTAACTGTGCTTTATTAGAAAAATCGGAAGTACCGGAGTGCATTCTGTGCAACTACCGAAGTTCGATAGTACCGACGTGTAAACTGCGGAACTACAGTGTTTACAATGGCGGTAGTATCGCGCCAACATTCAAACAGTTAGTTCTGTCGTTCTGACATAGCCGTTACTATATGCTACAGTATTTTGTGGTAGTACCACAGATTACACAGCGGTATTACCGATGTCCCTAATTTTTCAAGGTTGTTTTTTATAACTACTATAGTTTTGGTTAGTAAGGATATAAATACCCCTATCAGCTCAAGGACATGTTGCTGAACTTGCATTGAACATTTTTTAATCTTGAGCATTCATTTCACACCTCCTTTCTCAGTGTGCATTCATTTTGAGGTGATTGAGCAAAATTAAGTGCATATTCATTTTAGATTGATCATTGGTATTTGATTGTCATCAAACGAAGCTACGATTTATTACTCTTGGTGCTTGTTGGCACCTAGATGGCTTGATGAAAATTTACAGGGGTGATCTCTTCAAGAAGCTTGTGAAGAGACCCAACGCTGATTTATGAGTGGTTCAGTGTCCACCATATCCAGAGTGGAGAAAGGGCAACCACTAGTGGATTTGAGATGTGAGGGTTAGTTCGTGGAGCCGGCCCGATTTGTTTGGGCTTACCTCAACATGAACTAGGGGAATCTGGCAAATTTTCTATCACCATAGTAAAACATTGTGTGTCACTTTAATATTAGTTTTGTCTATCTTTGACTATTATATATTCATTTCTTTGTGCAATCAATCATATTAGAGCCTTATGTAGTTATTACTTTTAAGGTGACTTAGGGTTACTAGAATTATGTATGTTTAAATTGTATTTCAAATTTGTTATATTGTCATTATCTTGCAAAAATTTTATTACCTCCCATTCACCCTCCTCTAGTCGGTCATTCTTCATCTTACAACTCGACCCCAGATGGAAGGATTAGCTTGATCCCGGAGGGGAGACTTCACTCAACTCTGGAGTAGAGGACTAGCTCGACTCCATAGGGGAGACTCGAACCCCAAAAGGGAGAATTAGCTCAACCCTGGAGACTCGACCCCAAAGGGGAGAATTAGCTCAACCTTGGAGAGGAGGGTGATCACCAAGTTTGCCCTAGAAGAAAATTTCTAGTTTGATCCCAGGGGAAAATCACCAGCTCGACCTGGGCTGCAACCTAAGAGCACAAAATATTCCACAAGAGCATGGCAAGTGCATATGTATTTCAGGGTGAGGGCGTCATAGTAGGCCCAGTGTAAAAAGATGCAATGAGGGTGACATACCAAATTCAACATATGTAATACTTACGAAGATTGTCCATGTTCCAGTTATGCTTGAGCCTGGTCGGGCGATCCCAGTGATGAGTGATCGTCGACCCGTGAACCACACCAAGGCAATGCCATGGAGGCGTGTTGGAGCTTGCCAAGGTGAGTCTGTCGAACTAGGGGGAGCCCCTAGTTGAGGAGGCGCCCTTGAAGTGAAGCGAAGCAATGGAAACCTCAAAGTCTCATGTCTGAAAAAGAAAAGTTAGTGCTTGTTGGAGACCCAACCTTGGAAGGTGGGTGTGAGCTGGCCAAAGCAAGTCTTTGAGGCAACGGTGAACCACGCCGTGGCCAAGCAACCAAGGTGCATTAAGGATCACTGAGGTAAGCTCGTCGAGCTAGTGAGGGTAGATCCGTTGAAGGGGAAGCCTGGGGTGGAAGATGGCGGCTCCCCTAGGGTGGCCTAGGACGAAGGAGAGTGGCACCCCCGGGATGGTCCAGGGCAGTATATGGTGGCTCCCCTGGGGTGGCCCAGGGCGATGTGTGTCTACGCCTCTGTATGTTAGGAGACAATGAGATGAATCTTTCGATCTAGAGGGGAGCCCCTAGTTGAGGAGACATCATTGAAGCGAAGTTATTTCAGGAACGTCAGTCTCGTGACCCTTGTCGAGGAAGCGGGAACACCAGAGTCTCTGATGCGGATACGCACGTGTCATGTACTTTTTAGTTAAATATATTATTCAACTGGAAAGAATTATTGAGCCGCATGAAATATGGCCAGGTGAACTCATTCTAAACTAAACTTAATGTTTTTATTCATAAGGATGGAATACTACCTCATATTATCACATGGTGCATTTTCAGGTTTGTCAAATTAAAGATATTGAAACTGAGAGAGAGAATCTGGAGGCCAAGACCAAAGTAATGGAGAGGCACAAGAAAAAAGATAACCATATTAGGTGCCAAAGATATGAAGGAACAAAGCACATGCAGATGGAGCCAATAAGAATAAAACCCATGTGGCTGCATGGAGCACACAAGAAAAAGACCCATGTGGATGAGTGAAAGAAAACCCATGTGGTGGGAGAGCAAAAGGGGGGAGCCCAAGAACTTAAAACACAAGTTTTGGACAAGTTTTTCAAGCTCAATTCGGACTTCTCGCGTGCTTAAACCAATTCAAACTCGGATTCAACTTAGAACTCAATTCGGATTTGGTTCAGGACAGCTTGACAGACAGTTACTAAAAAGGTCACAACTTTCACAAACGGAATCCGATTCGAGCGTTCTTGTACTCGTTCAAAAATTTATTTCAAGGGCTACGCAATGAATTAGGCCCCACCTTTAAATTCATCATGAATCATATGCTATGACTGAAATAATGTGATGGGTGTAAAATCTAGTTTCCTTTTTGTGAGAGTTCTTATCTAAAACCATATATGGTTGAGTTGTACTGGTTTAGGGACCATATGGACGTCCCAAGGGGCTATATAAGCTATATATTGGCAGCCTTTAAGGCTCAGATCACTTTTGAGGAAAATCAATCTACTAAAGTTTGTTCGAGTTCATCATTGTTACCGAAATTCTATAGGAAATTAGGAGTGTTCTTCAGTCAAAATCGTTCAGCCTTTTCGCTGGGAATTGGGTGCATGATAGATCGTCGTTTGGTGATCAACAAAATCGACACGAGTGTGTTTTGAAGGATTAAAGAGTGTTCGTCCCTTGTATTGAAGGATCGCTGTGATTTATCAAGACTCCCGTGAGTATCCATCCTACGTCGAGAAGATCGAGTGACCTCATATCAGTCTCCTAGACTCCGAGGGTGAGCGGTTGTCGACCCGTCCCCAGAGAGTGGATGTGAGGCGGCTGAGGCAAAATTCTTTGAAATGGAGGTGAACAACGTCGAGGCAGAGCCATCGAGGCGTGTTGGAGTTCGTCGAGGTAAGCTCGTAGTGCGAGGCACGCCGCATCATTGGAGATGCCCCGAGGAAGGGTGTTGGATGGCCGTGGTCCATGACGAACCAAACCTTACTGCCTTCTCTTTGTTCCTCTTCCCCGTTTATCCCCTCACTTCCTTCTCCCCCAAATCTCATGTCTTCTTCAGCTCATGCTCCTGAGCTAGGGGAGCCCCTAGTCAAGAAGATGTCATTGAGGTGAAGCGAAGTTCGGTCGAGACAAAAATCGTCTAGGCCGAAGTAAACCACACCAAGGTTGAGCCATCGAGGTGTGTTGAGGGTCGCCGAGGTGAATCCGTCGATCTAGAAGGAGCCCCTAATCAAGGAGAAAGCCCCTAGTCGAATAGACGCCGTGAAGGCAAAGTGAAGCTCGACCGAGCTGATCTATGCCGAGGTCAGGCTATCGAGGCATGCTAGAGTTCGTCAAGATACCCAAGTGTTGGTGGCATGGAGGGGGTTCGGGAGCTACACTAGCAAGTGAGGTTGGGCGTGGTTCGGGGGACCGATGGCGAGCTCCGGTGGCAACGTCCCAGATGTGGTCGGGGTGATCAAGATGCGAGGTGGTGGATGCAGTTTGAGTAGCCGAATGGTGAAATGCAGAGCAAAGTCAGGCGACAGAACGACGCTGAGAGACCCAAGGTCTTGCACCCCGAGGGAGGCAGGGTGACCCAAGGCGAAGTGCCCTAAGGGTAGAGACCCCTAGGATCCGAAGGGTGTCCACCAAGCAGGCCTAACAGAGGATCCAAAGGGTGTCCGGAGAGCCTTCGCGTAGACAGGGTCCGTGACAGTGTTTAGATGGCCTCCACATAGATAGACCCGAGGTGGGGTGAAGTCTGGAGGACCACCGTGCATACGACATGGACCCATCCTTACCTTATTTGTAGACATCTTTGATCGAATTCAACGATCACTATAAGTGTGGAGGGACCTTGAGAGAAACACATAATCCCAAATCTTTGGAGAAGGTCTACTTCCTTCACAAATGTATTTCATATGAGTATTCTAAGGTTACAAAATGATCCCCTCTTTCATTATAAAGGGTTCTATTTTAAGGGGAGAAGGGGTGGCCTGCGTAGTTAAAACTTTACCCTTCGAGTTTGGCCTTCTCCTAGGGGCATTTCAGTCATTCGCTCCGTCGGGCCCTGCTAGGTCCGAGACCTCGGATTCGATCCGAGGTTAGCACGAGGTCTTTCTAGGGATGGTTTGTGCACTTCGCCTGGGGCTACGCACTTCGTCCAGGGTCCTCCTAGGATCGGTCTTACGCACTTCGCCTAGAGTTGGCCCGTGATCCTCCTAGGGATGGTCTTACGCACTTCGCTCAAGGTTGTGTACTTCGTCCGGCGTCCTCCTAGGGTCAACTCGTGCACCTCGCCAAGGTCAGCCCCAAACGTCTTCGGGGCTGATCCCACGTACTCCGCCTGCGGTTGACCTCATACTTGGCTCAGGGTAGACCATCAAACGAGCGACACCGCTCTAATGTGATTGTGGGCCCGAGATAGCACGGAGACCCTCCCCAACACTAAGTAAATAAAAAACATCAGAAGTACTATTTTTCAGTGTTTTAAGTAGGCCAACTTTTTGTATTAAAGGATTGAGTGGGCGAAATATAACATGGGCTTATGTATATACCTGGATCTAAACAAATTGGGGAAGGAAGAGCCGAAGCCCAAGAGACCAGTTTAGCGCAAGTAGGGCCCGCCAGTAAGGATAGTGAGTTTTTGTTGGTCCAATTATATCACAATTTGTGTCAAAATACTCTGTATATTAAGATTGGGGGAGTGCCCGAGTGGCCAAGCCATCCACATGTCACATTTTGCAAAAAAAAAAGCTCCCTGAATTGTCATAATTATGTAAAACTCTCGGTTCTTACGAAAAGACCCTTAGTTTTTTACGAAAAAACCCCTCTGCACTCCTTTTACTGGATAACACCCTACGGTTTCTTTGAAATAACGCGTGGGTCCTTGATTTTTTGCGAAGAGGTCCCAGCACTCCATTTCTTCCACAAAACCCCTCCGCTTCTCCGAAATTGTGTACATGTCCTCCGCATTTTCATGGAGACCCTCCTTTTTCTTGATAGCGCCCCGCGGTTCTCATGAAAATACACAGGGGTCCGTGATTTTATGCAAAAAAGACCCTTTGTCTTCCCTGAAAATACGTTCGGGCCCTCGCTTTTTCAGATAATGCCCTCATACGGATTTTTGTCTCTTTTATTTTGGTCCACATAGTAGCTAACGTGACGTGGCGTTGCACTTATGTTGCTAGTATAGGTTATGTTTGGAACGCACATTTATCCCGATTTTGCGGGGATCGAACTGTTTCAAAGTAACGCCTATCTTCTTTAGAGGAAAATACGAGGCCTGTTTGTTGGTACATAATTTTCAATATTAAAACTATGAATACAAATTCATGTCGCAATATATATGGAGTACATGTATACTGCTCCTACCTAGCAACAACTTATGAAGTTGTCATCCTGGTCAAGTACCTTAAAAACCCGAACTAAACGGGAGTACTAAGTTTATCTGATCGGACTAAGACACTAATTATTGGTTCAATTGCTCCTCACATTTCACAAAGTTGGCGTAGAGTATAAAAAAGGTGCAACGATCGAGCAGCAGTAAAGCTCGTATACATTCGCGATCGACCACGGAAGCTACTTTTTTTGGAGAGGAAAAAAAAACCTGAACGAAAGGGAGTGCTGCCATTATCTGCGGGGTGGGACCCAGATGGATGGACATGGATGTCAGTGGGAGAGGGGGCACGGAATTGATCACGTGGTCGGAAGGAAGCCGCTAGGTTTTTTTTTTTAAACAGTGGGTCAAAGCCTCCGATACTTTAAGGGAATTTTGATGGTACCATATCTTTTTTTGTCATTTAATAAAATATCTTATAAGATCTTACTAATATACGAAGTCAAGATCCGTATATCAGTAAGACATCAAATACAATTTCAATGTAAGATAGGTAAATCATCATTTTTTTCTTTCTTAAACGGGAAGGAGTATGACCAGTTCATCCAATGAGCCGTCCGCCCAAGCGCGTTCATGATATACTCCTAACAGCACTACCTATCGGATTGATGGAAACTAATCGGCTGGTAGTATGACCTGTTCATCCAACGGCTAGGTTGCTATTTGCGTCCCAAAAAAGGTTGCTATATAGTTTGGGTCCCAAAAAAGGTTGCTATATGGTCTCTAATATATTGCCCTTTACAATATTTATAATTGTTGCAAATAATGCACATAAAAATATAGACAGGAGACGCAAATGTTTACGTAAAAAACTCTTACATGAAAAAATCACTTACGTAAAAGGCAAATCATTATAATGAGAAGAGATTATAATGAAGCGTTTCACCCTTCCTATGGACTACTAGGGTACATATATATAAGGTAAGGGAAATGAGTCACACACGAAGAGGAAACCGAATCAGAGTCAGTTGCTATAGATTGATATCATGTCTAATACAACCTACATATGGCCTAGACATCTGCCATGTCACGTTTGGTATGAGGCGATGCAGTGTCCTACACGTACATAGTAAGAATTCAGATCAACTTCAACAATCTCCACCTTCAGCCGAATTTCCTCCAGCAGTGGCGGCTCCAGATCAATTCACGGGTATTCAGTTGAATACCCAAAATTTTTAGCAAAATATCAACTATATATAAGGTATAATACATACATACATACATATATATATGCATACATACTAGTAGTTGAGCCATATTTGTCCTGTTCATATCTAGTCAACCTAAATTGGTGTCAGATCCTTTTGGCCCATTTCTCCCTCTTAGGCCCAAATTGGCACTGGACACTGGCCCAGGCCCACTGTTGTGATTCACATAACACATGGTTCTCTCCTCTTACTTAAGTATCTCCTCTTTGATTCTCTTCGTCTGGTAGCGCAGGAGGCTTCTGGTCTTTTTGACACTTGACTTCTAGAGGTAAGACTCAGGAGGCTGCGTAGGAGCGTTAGAGTTGCCATCTCGCAAATCACAAGTCTTGCCATTGTCACTTGTCGGCATGGCACAGCCACGTAGGTTCGTCCCCTCTAACCCAGCGACCTCCATGACGGTATGGCCCTATATTCCTAATTCAGTAATCCCTCCATCTCCTTCTCTCTTGGTGATCTCTGATTTGAGGTAAAATTATGTGTTTCAATAAAGATGTGGGTTGTATTTTGGTTAAAAAAAGTGATGCATCTATAATGATTCTAAAATTTTTGCATAGTAGTTGATTATATTGTGATGATTAATATATCAATTATTTAGAAACTATGCAAGTGTTGTAAGTCTTTCTTGTAGTTTCATGTGTTGATCACTTAGATAATTTGATCTCCTTTGGTGTTTGGCCGTTCGATTCATATTTTGTTTAGCAGTTTAGATAATACTGCTTAAGTTGCTTAGTTAGAAACTGTTCAACAAAATATGCTCAGGATAAAAGCACTTTTGAACTTCTGCTTACAGAAAACAAAAATTCCGACAAAGATAATTGCATTTTCACTTGATTAAAGTATTTTGTTGTGATTGTACAACTCTATTGCAGAATTATTTAAATTTGAATTTTGACTCAAGTTAGTAGTTCTAAGGAAATAATTTATTTCTAATTCCAAGTATTATATTTAAAACTATTAGACTTTCAGTTCTATTCTTCACTCATTGATAAAGTTACTTCCTTTTATATGCTTGTTTGCATAAAATTATATCTCGCTTCCAAGGCATGAAACATCATCGCATTATTTTTTAATTATTTTAAATTTCTTTATATTATTTGAGATGTTCTCTTGTATAAACAATTGTATTTTAATTTTCGCTACTGTGAACCTTTACGTTTTCTATTGAACAATATTTTTGTAATTTCGAATACCCATCTTGAAATTTCTAGATCTGCCACTGTCCTCCAGTAGTTGAAGTATACGATAAACTCCTCCAATAAAATCTGCATATACATTTTGTGTGTCGAAAGTCCATCAAACCAATCTTTAAGCACAAAGACTGGAACAGTCTTGTCCAAATGCTTCTTGCAAAGCAAAATTGAGTAAACCACTAACAAGTTTGAACACACAGCTATTAACAAAGCAGATGAACAAATCTAGGTCTTCAACACTTTATAACTCTAGCAAAGTCTGAGTATGTGTAACTAATCTTCTGAAACAAATGCTCAATCGTCAAATGACATAAACAAAATATCACTTAAGGCGCTGGATAGATAGCGAAGAACTTATATCATTGAATTTAACATGCTCTACCTGGAACATAAAATTCGGCAAACAACACTCATTGAAAGAGCAACTCTTCAATAAGAAAGACTGGAACAGTCTTATTGCACGTGTAGCCATCACATACGCCAAACTGCCGACTTCAAAATTAATTAAATTCCATGATATGGTTAAAACTGCTCCTGTAAAACTGTCTAGATAAAAGAAACTCTTGTGCTATCAATGGAGAATAAACTACAGTAGTCCCCTCATATCGAGCTGCGACAACTAGAAAACGTTGTAGTATCCATGCAAAAATAAACTCCTTGCACTTAAATTCTTCATTTCAAACTGAAAATTGAAGCAAAACCTTTACTTTAAAACAACAAAACTCTGAAGAGTATCATGCTAACTGCCAGTAGGCTGTTATCAAACGGTGAATAAAACAACAAATTCAGTTGTTTCCATAATTGGCATTGTTTTTTTTCAAAGTCTCCTCAATCAAGCATAGGAAAATTAACTTGTTGTGGAAAAACTTGCAACTCCTCCTTACACTCATCATCTGCGGATCTTACTGTAATAACCTGTAGAATACGATGGATCGTCAAAGAAATCACAAATGATTAATCTCGTATGAATACCACTAATAATAGGCACAACGACCTGAATTGCAATGAACTCTACCTCCAATGAAATATGCGGACCTGATGACATAGCTTCGATGAAGATGGTGTAGTTCGACGCTAGGGTATGGCGTTGGGTGGCGCGAGCGATAATATTAGTGAATCAGTCGCTGAGGTCAAGCGCAGAACGACACTCAGGATGGCGTGGGTCAGCGCTGAATTGAAGTCAAGGCTTAGAACGAAGTCGAGGTGAGTAGAATCATTGAGTTGAAGCTGCTGAATCTTGGTACACTACTATGTACATGTAGTAGTGCAGGGCCTTCAAATATTTCCTAGTAATCTTCCTGATGCAATAGCAATTTTTGGTAGAAATTAGTGAAATCTTCCTCCAACCATTGAATTCACATTGGAAATGTCGCTTGGATCGATAGACGAAGAATAGAGATGTTGCTTAGACCAATGGACGAAGACTCAAGGTGCCACTTGGACCAGTGGACGTAGGATGTGTCGGCGCTTGTGAAAGTATCAAGGCCCTTAAGATTAGGGTTTTTGTAATTAATGACGAATTATAAACATGGGACTAATGCGTGTACTAAGATTGTATAGATAAAGTCTCATGTGTGCAAGGTAAAGAATAAGCTGCAAAGATTATTGATGCCAAGAATTCGAAGATGAGGTACATAAGTTTTTGGGTCTATTTTATTTTTCACCGGTCTTAGGAGTAAAGGTGGAAAACCGGATTATAGGTTAGATGCCGTACTATTAAGAGGGATTTGTGAAAATAGCTTGATAGCATGTCTTGGTGCACATTGGATCAATCTAGGATCATGCATGTATTTGAAAATTAACTCTAAAGTTAACTGTGCTCTCCCAGCAAAAACGGTAGTACCGCATAACCAGCGGAACTACCGGCCTGCGGTAGTTCCGACATGTACAATGGAATTACCGCGATCCGTAGTTCGAATTTACAATGACGCTTTTTCCAGAGCACCTTCGGGGACTTAGTTTCAAATAAGATCGGTAGTTCCGGTTTTTCAATGGCGGAACTACCGCAAGGCGGTAGTACCGCATGATTTACAGAACCACCGGTTTCCGGTATGCTTTTTCCAGAGAGCACCCTGAAGAGGAATCAAACTAGCCAGAAATTGGAAGTACCGGATTTAGCACGGCGGAACAACCGCAGTGCGGTAGTACCGCATGTCCAGCGGAACTACCGTAGAGCGGGAGTACCGCACTTATAACGGCGGTAGTACCGCGCCGAATTCCAAACGGTTAGTACTGACCGTCTGATATAGCCGTTACGGAGTGCTACAGTAAATGCGGTAGTTCCGCACTTTGCACGGCGGTAGTTCCAATTTTTCTGATCTTTCAGCATTAATTTTCAACAACGGCTAGTTTTGGTTGGTGAGGGTATAAATACCCCCCCACCTGCACTTGGGCAGGTTGCTGAAGTTTCATTGAACTCATTTGAGCTCTTGAGCGTTCACTCCACCCTTATTTCTCTCTTGAGCATTCATTTTGAGTTGGTGGAGCATTTTTTGAGTGCATTTATTTCTAGTTTGATCAAATTACACTCAAGCATCGTCAAATGAATTCATTGGTCCATTCTCTTGGTGCTTGCCGGCACCTAGACGGCGGGAGGGTCGATTGCCGGTGACTTCTTCAAAGAAGATTGTGAAGAAGCCCGTGCCGAATTGTGAGTGATTGGAACTCACCATCTCTAGAGCGGAGGAAGTGCTACCAATAGTGATCGAGGTGTTTCGACTTAATTCATGGAGCCGATCCGATTAGTTCAGGTTAACCTCAACATGGATTAGTGGAAACCGGCATGTTTCGATACCTCAGTAAAAAACATTGTATTTGTTTCTTGTATATTATAGTAATTGCTCTTGCTCTTTATTACTTATTGTCAATTACTTAGAATTGCTAGTATTGTGTAAGATTGTTGTTCACTCAATTTATTGTTTAGTGATCATCTAGTCATTAAATTGTTTAATTTAGCTAAGAATTTTAAAACCTCATATTCACCCTTTCTAGTCGGTTATCCTTGATCCTACAAGTGGTATAAGAGCTTGGTCTCTTATTTCTAGGCTTTACCGTCTTGAGAGAAAAGGATGGCTAGTGAGGGAATAGCAATTGGCAAGGCACCTATATTTGATGGTTCAAAGTATGCTTATTGGAAGATTAGGATGTCCATTTACTTAAAGGCCATGAGTCCTAATATTTGGAAAATTGTAAATGAGGGTTACGTCATGCCGCTTGATCCGTTGCACTTAACGGAACAAGACGGGCGTAACGCTCATTTAGATGCCCAAGCCATGAATGCTCTCTTTGGCGCTTTAAACGCAGACGAGTTCAATAGGATGAGCAATTTAGAAACCGCTCATGCCATTTGGACAACCCTTGCGGAAATTCATGAAAGGACGTCCACGGTTAAAGAGGCAAAATTGCATCGGCTTAGGATAAAATATGAGACATTCATAATGTTGCCCCATGAGGATATCAATGAGATGTACTCACGGCTTAACAACATTGTGAATGAGCTCAAAGGTCTTGGTACTAACCTTTCTGATCTTGACATTGTGAGATAGATGCTCAAGGCCTTGCCAAAAAGTATGAGGTGTTAGTGACGCTATACCTAAACTCGCCGGAGTTGGCAAGAATGACACCAACACAACTCTTGGGTAATCTAATTACCAATGAGTTGTACAAAAAGGACAAGGAGGAACTCTTGGAACAATCATCCTCCAACGGCAAAAAGATTACCGCTTTCAAGGCCAAAACGGTATAAAGTGAAGAATCCGAGGATGAAAAAGATAACTCCGAGGAGGAAATAGCTCTCATTGTGAGAAGAATGAAGAGGTTCATTGAGAGAAGGATCGATCTTTTGACTACAAGAAGCGCTATACAAGATTCGTTGTTATGAGTGCAGTGAGAAAGGGCATATTGCTTCCCAATGCCCCACCGAGAAAGATGACAAGGAGAAGTTATCAAAGAAGAAGAACTACCACGGCAAGAAAAAGCTATTCAAGAAGCTTCACAAAGGATGGCAAGAACGAAGCCCACATTGGTGAGTGGGATTCCGAGGCGGAGTACTCCGACTCCGACTCAAGCGAGGATGAGTCTTCCAAAAAGAAGAGACTCGTCGGCATAGCCATCAAGGAGACATCACCATAATTCTCCACTCCCACATACCTCATGGCCAAGGGAGAAAAGGTAAAAATTTGTGACGATGATGATGAGCCTTCATATGATGAATTGATGGACATACTAATTGACTTGAATGAATTTATTGGAAAAGAGAAGGCAAAATTCAAAGAGCTCAAGAGAGAACATATCTCTCTTAAGGAGTCTCATGAGGAGCTAATTGAAGCTCATGCCTTACTTCTCCAAGAAACATCAAGCAAATCTACATGTAGCATTGGAATTACTTGTTATATTATGGATGATATGCCTAGAATAGAAAATGCTAACATTAATACTTCTACTTTATGTGATGATTTAAATGCTATGTCTTGTTGTTCAAGTATTAATAATTTTGTTAATTTATGTGATGAATAACTTGTTGAAAATTACAAATTAAAAGATCAAGTTAATCAATTGAACAAAAGTTTAGAAAGATGCTTTAAGGGTAAGGCCACTCTTGACAAATTATTGAGTGAGCAAAGATGCTCATTCAATAAGGAGGAACTTGGGTATGTGCCCAAGAAAAGTAAGAAACCCTCAAAACCGGTCATAAGGTTTGTGAGGCCAATTGGTAAGCAAAATCAAGAAACAAAAACTGCACCTACTTATTTATTTGATTCTCGCTATTTGCTTAAAAGTCTAGCAATGGTTAAATTATTGCAAAATTTATGGGCACTTCAATATTGGGTGCCAAAAAGAATGCCATTTGGGTGCCCAAAGCCTTGGTTACTAATCTCCAAGGACCCAAATAAATTTGGGTACCTAAAAGAAATTGATTTTCTTTTATAGGTGAACTATAAGACCGGTGGTTGACATTGGGTGCTTGATAGCGGATGCACTCAACACATGACCGGAGACCGGAAGATGTTCACCACATTTGAAAATGGGAGCAATGAAAAGATCATCTTCGACGATAATAGCAAAGGAAAAGTATTAGGATTGGATAAAATTGCTATCTCCAATAATATTTTCATTTCTAATGTCTCTTTGGTAGAAACATTAAATTTTAACTTGCTATCTATTGCTCAATTATGTGATCTAGGCTTAATTTGCTCATTCTCAAAAGTTGGTGTATCAATTTTAAAAAAAAGGATAATGAAATTGTTTTCAAAAGTTTTCGTTTTGGAAATCTCTATTTAGTAGATTTTAATTTAAATGATTTCGGATTGAAAACTTGTCTATTAGCTAAGACCTCTTTGGGTTGGTTATGGCATAGAAGGTTGGGTTATGTGGGCATGATTCAACTCAAAAAGCTTTTTAAAAATAATTTAGTTGTTGGCTTGAAGGATGTGAAATTTGACAAAAATAAGCTTTTTAGCGTTTGTCAAGCCGGTAAATAAGTGGCTAATTCTCATCCTTCCAAAAGTGTCATATCAACATCTAGACCATTACAACTCTTACATATGGATTTGTTTGGGCCAACAACCTACAAGAGCTTAGAGAGCAATAGCTATTGTTTAGTCATTGTGGATGATTATTCCCGATATACATGGGTCTTCTTCCTAAATGACAAAAGTTATGTCCCTAAGGTTTTTAAAAGCTTTGCAAAAAGGGCCCAAAATAAATTTGATTTTAAAATAAAGAAAATTAGGAGTGACAATGGTTCCGAGTTCAAGAATGCAAAAATTGAGGATTTTTGTGAAGAACTTGGAATAAAGCACGAGTTTTCCGCCACCTACACTCTGGAGCAAAATGAAGTTGTAGAGAGGAAAAATCGTACATTAATTGAAATGGCTAGAATAATGCTTGATGAGTATGATATTTCCGATATCTTTTGGACGGAAGCTATCAATACCACTTGTCATGCCATAAATCGCCTTTATTTATATCGTCTCATGAAAAAGACTTCTTATGAACTAATCATGGAAAGAAGACCGAATATTTCTTATTTTAGAGTGTTTGGATGCAAATGCTTTATTCTAAGAAAAGGAGTTCGACTCTCTAAATTTCATAGTCGGTGTTATAAATGTTTTCTTTTATGTTATTCTTCAAATAGGAAAGCATATAGAGTGTTCAATAAAAATTTCGGTATAATTGAAGAATCATGTGATGTACAATTTGGTGAGATTAATGGCTCTCAAGAAAAGCAAGAAAATTTGGATGATGTAGATGATGAAAGGTTAAGAAAGGCTATGGAAAACATGCAAATTGGGATCATCAAGCCAAAAGAGGACTTAAGTGATTCACCTTCATCAACTCAAATTCATCCTCCCACTTCATCCATACCAAGCACCATTCAAGCTCAAGATAAAGATAAGGAAGAGCAACCTCAACTATTAAGAGTTCACAATACTTTGTCAAAGGATCATACAATAGATCAAATATTGGGTGACGTGAGTAAGGGTGTTCAAACTTGTTCTAGATTAGTTTCCTTCTGTGATCATTACTCGTTTGTCTCTTCTCTTGAGCCCAAGGTTGTAGATGATGCATTAGATGACCCCGATTGGGTAAATACCATGCATGAGGAGCTAAACAATTTCGCAAGAAAAAATATGTGGAATTTGGTGGAAAGACCCAAGGAGCACAACGTGATTGGGATAAAATGGGTCTTCCGAAATAAACAAGATGAAAATGAAATTGTGGTAAGAAAAAAAGCAAGGTTAGTTGCACAAGATTATACTCAAGTCGAGGGATTAGATTATGATGAAACTTTTGCTCCCGTAGCTACACTTGAGTCAATTAGAATCTTGCTTACTTTTACATCATGCTTCGATATTAAACTGTATTAAATGGATGTTAAAAGTACATTTCTAAATGAAAAAATAACCGAACTTGTATTTGTTGAGCAACCTCCCGGATTTGAGGATTCTAAGAATCCAAATCATGTTTATAAACTCTCAAAGGCGCTATATGAACTTAAACAAGCCCCTAGGGCATGGTATGAGCGTCTTCGAGATTTTCTAATCTCCAAATGATTCAAAATCGGGAAAGTTGATAAAACATTATTTACAAAAATTATTGATAATGAATTCTTTTTATATCAAATTTATGTTGATGATATCATTTTTGGTTGTACTAACCAAGACTTTTGTAAAGAATTCGGTGATTTGATGTCTAAAGAATTTGAGATGTCAATGATTGGTGAATTAAGTTATTTCCTTGGACTTCAAATCAAACAACTCAAAAATGGGACTTTCATTAGCCAAACCAAGTATGCAAGAGATCTACTCAAGAAGTTTGCCATGGAGGATGCAAAGCCCATCAAGACTCCCATGGCAACCAATGGGCATTTGGATTAAAATGAAGGAGGCAAGTCGGTAGATTTAAAGCTTTATAGATCCATGATAGATAGTTTGCTTTATCTTACCGCATCTAGGCCCGACATTATGTTTAGTGTGTGCATGTGTGCAAGGTTTCAAACATTACCAAAAGAGTGCCATTTAGTGCCCGTAAAGAGAATTCTAAGATATTTAAAACATTCCTCTAGTATAGGCTTGTGGTTCCCAAAAGGTGCTAAATTTGATCTAATTGGATATTCGAATTCTGACTATGCGAGTTGTAAAGTGGATAGAAAGAGCACATTAGGAAGTTGTCAACTGCACTCACATGGCGCAAGAGGGGGCTTCTGAATGAGGTGGATTTAACCCTTCAGCGGTGAAACCTCAGCGGGTGATATAAAACTATAATAGAGTAGGTGAAAAGCTTTGTGATATTTTATCAGGGTCTTATGCCAAAGGAAGCATGTTGACTGTTAAGATAATTTATCTCTTGTGGGTAAAGTTGTACGAACTCTACAGAGTAATAAACTATTCGAATAGCCATGCCCACGGTCAAGGGTGGGCAAGGAATGCATTCACATGGTAGAGTTTTGGTTTTGAATTTAAAAATAAAATGTTTTGTAAAACTCGGGAGTAGATAGAACTCTCGTGATTTTGGTCTGGTGAATGTAACCAGTTCAGGTGGATTTAACCTTCATTTTAAATCTTGGCGGATATAGCCTATATTATTAGTGTAGGTGGATGAAACCTTCACTAAATTATTTATCTAATTTCAATTATTGAAAATAAACCATTTAACAAATTGCTTTTAAGATAAGTATGTATATTTGAAATAAAATGCTGATTTCTGCAAAAAGAACCATATAACCTTCCTTTGAGAAACCCTGCATCTAATGCATCTTTCCCAAGACTTGCGGAGTACATTTTTTGTACTCACCGGTTGCTCTACAAATCAAATAGCAGAAGACTATGAAGTTTAGGAGGATGATTACCGCTACTTCGAGGAAGCCGGTGACGAAGGTTTTGCCGAGGACTAGGCTTCGTTTCCCCAGTCAATTGCCTGTGGCAGATTGTTGGGCCATCTTTTTGAGATATTTTGCTTCCGCTGTTACCTTTACTTCTGTGTAAGAGGTTCTGTGAACCATAGTTGTAAGGCCGTGGGCCAAGACTTATGAACTCCAGTTATTATTGTAATAAAGCGTGGTTGGCAATGTATCAGTCTCTGTTTAACTGTGTGTACTAGCGTTGATCTGGGACTAGTACTGTAATACACAGGGGGTCCAGGAGTTTCAACTCCAGGGTCCCACATTGACCGAGATGATGTAGTGAGGAAAAGAAAAGGAGGAGAGAGAGGAGGAAGGCTACTACGATGAATAGGAGATGACACAGACCTGAGGCAAGGCGCCACAGGGGCTAAAGCTATGCAAGGGAGGTTGGGAATCCGGAACAAGTAGTGAATGCGAGTGGCGCAGGTGGTGCAGCGGGTGGACGCACATGACGCGGCTCGAACACGCTGGGGATGCAGTTTGGGCGCACTCTAGCGTGCTAGGCCGGCGTGGGCCATTCCTGACTAGGCCAGACGACTTTTGGGCTAGGCCTAAGAGGAGAAAGGGCGGAGTTGGGTTGGGCCAAGCCCAATGTGGTTTTAGAGTTTGAAAATTTTCTGTAAAATTTGAATTTTGGCTGAATTTACTCAAAAGGTTTGAATTGATTTTTTGGTTTGAAAATTTCTAAATGCAAGACACAATTTTCCCGAAAATAGGATGTTACAGCACTCCACTCCTGCATGCATGTAGTAGGATATCTGTTTTGCTAATTTTTAGTCGCTTTATTTTTTTATCTCTCAATCATCCAAAATTACACGATATTAAACCTAAAATTTGTAATACCAAGTGATGTGTAATTTTAGCATAGTTTTACTGTAAATTTCATTTCTATTTGTTTTTCTATCAGTAGGAAATGAATGGGATATAAGAGCAGTTAGATTTTCATGCAAGAGCTGAGAAAAGTGACTCAAATTTTGCTAAATTTAAATCACTCAACCCTACTTACCTTTTGTGACCTAGATTTAGGAGCCTAGCATGGATCCAAAGAACTCCTTGGTGAACTCCTGACCCTGCGCACCACGATGGCAATGGCTATTTCATTTACTAATCTCATTCTCCTTCTGTACGGATGGACATGGTTCCCCGTTGTCGGCAGTGGCATTGGGGTGGATGTCGTAATCGCATTGGCTGCAGCAGTTGCCGAGTGTGCCATGAGAGCGCTGCCGCAGAGGTTACAGAAGCCGACGTAGCCGGCGTGGTTGAAGTGGACCAGTGCGTGCAGCAGGTGGGAGCCGTGCTAGACAACAGACGGCGAGGAGTCAATTTGGCGATGGCTGCTGCTCTCCATTTCTACACACTTGCATTGCTCGCTCGACTAATTGTCATATTTATAGGCGAAATGAACATTCCTTTTACTCAAGATTAACAGAAAATTTAGCCCCAAACCCCCAAAAGCACCTTCATTTTGGCCCATTCTTTTAGGCTTTTATCATTTGGTCTATTCTTTTTAGCTTTTAGTTTGCCAAAACAAACATGATAGTTTCTTCAAACGGTTTCTAAAAGCCTCTTCTCCAAATGGTTTCTCGAACCTGCTGATGCGTGTGCTGTCAGCGTCAGCGTCTCCGCCATTCACCATCATCTCGAAAAGCACAGACAAGAACCATCAACTGCAACCAAAAGGCATTAGCCATAACCCAAAAGAATAGGGCTCTTAGCTTTTGGTTTCTCCGAAAGTTGAAACAAATAGGCTGTTTCTTGAAGCGAATTCTCTAAACGGCTTCTTAAGCCCAAAACCGTGTGCACCATCTTCATTGACATCTCTGCCGTCTAATGCAGTCTCAAAAAATATAGACAGAAGTCATCAGCTATAATCCAAAAGAACTGGACCAAATTCTAGATGCAACTCATTTTCGTTTATTACCCCCTACAAGTGTTTTTTGCATTTAATTGGCCTCCCCCCGGCGGCATTTTTGTGCTTTTTAGTGTAGGTGTCACCAACGTGGATGCCCACATGGATGGTATGAAAGAAAACAAAGGAGATTGATGTTGCCACCTTTCTTGGACCTTGGCTCTGGCTACGACACTATGGCGGCCAGCATACAGCGGGTCATCACCGTTGTCTGTACCCACATCGCTGTTGAGCAGTCCTATGTACGTCGTTGCCAAGCTCTCATCTGGACTTCCCCAACAACACCCCCACCTCGATGGTGCCAATCACACGCAACTACCATGGGATTCAGGGGGCATTTGAGAATGATGTTGATTTATGATTTTTTTTATTGTAGTTGATTTATTTTTTTATTATAACTGAAATAGTTTATTTGATATAATTAAATTTAAAAAAATTTAAAAATAGAAAAAAAATGTTAATCTATCACGAATAATATAAAGGAATGCGAGAAAAAAAAGAAAAGGTAAAAAAACTAGAGAAAAATGAAATTACTGAATAGTGAAAAAACAGAAACTAGAAGTAGAAATTGATTTTAAACTAGAATAAGCACTATCTCAATTGAACGACGAAAGAGCGGCATTGGCAATGGAGAGGGAGGCCAGATTTCGGCGGTGGCCGCGCGAGATCTGCCGGCCGCTGGCAACATTGAGGTCATTAGCAATGAATTCGCTGCAACAGAACTCAATCGAAGTCAAAACTAGAGGGGAAGGAATGGCTCTGCGTCATTACAGTAACATTTTTTTCACCTTGGCAGGATTTGGCCGTCGACATTCCATCCCGTCATAAAATTTGGCCAATGTGATGTAGCGCCTCATCTGGTAGGACACTGAGCAGTGAGTACGGAGGCGATGACTGCCGGGGCGGCTGGCGAAAGCCAAGCTGGTGGAGGCGTGGGCTGACGGCGTCGAGACATGGAGCGCACGGCCGAAAAAGAGAGGAGTGAGGTGAGGCGAGACGCCACATCATAGTCCATGCGTGCAACACCTAGATAAGAAAAGGCGAAAACATGGAAATACTAAGGGCGTAGTTATATTGGCTTTTACCGATGATTTTGGTTTTATCTGATGAATAGTAACAACTTGTAAAGAGCCGTACAGGGAGAGAGAAACTCACGTACGATTTTATCTGATATAAATGAAGTTACTACATTGTGTACTTCAATAGATCGGCAGACCCCGCCTTAAAAAACACATCGTTTGTGAGAGACCATGTGGAGGTAACCCCGGTAGTGTGATGAGTAATTGACGCGTGTCCTAAAGTCTGAGTTTGTTCCGGGCTTTATTATGTTAATTATTGATGCGAATATTTAATTAAATCATCTGGTGCGGTGCTATGTAATGTATTTTCTTGTCGGTGATGACTGCAGGATTTCGAGACGGAGTCGTGGCGCGACACGGGTGACCGGACTAGGCACAGGCGGTGCTGAGGTCAGAGCGGTCGGGATGTGTCGAAGACGGCGAGGACTCGAAGTGGCTGCGAGGCGTTCGCGGCAAGAAACGAGGAAGCTTCAGGAAGGTGCAGGAGGGGCATTTTGGTAAATACACAAGGCCGCACAAACGGAAGCGGATATTATTTGGAAATGATCCATTAGTGGAGAGTTATTGTAACCTAATAGGTAAAATTGTGTGTAAACCCATTAGTGGAGAGTTGGTGTGACCTAATGGGTAAAGAAGACTTGTAAACCCATTAGTGGAGAGTTGGTGTGACTTAATGGGTAAAGTAGGTTTCTAAACCTATTAGTGGAGGCTATAAATAGAGGAGCTCTCTAGGTGGAGAAGTGCACTTGAGAGAGAAAAAGAAATGGGTATGAGTATTAGGGTTTCCTAATGCTTGTGCTTTTGGGAGAGAAATATTTTTGCAAGTTCTAGGGTTCTATTCTCTCCTTGTGTGTTCTTGGATGAGACATGGAAGAGTGATGTAAACATTCATATGTTATATTAATCGTTCATCGCTCTTCGTCTCAAATATGAAGCACTTGTGTTTTATCTCGTGCCATTTGCTTGCTTTCCTTTTTATTTAATGTTCTTGTTCTTAGGTGCTACCATATTTTTACTTGCTTTGAAAGGGGAATCGTCTCAAAGCCACCTTGGCTATCTCATCCCGAAAGCAAAGTATTGATTTCACTATTTATTGTTCTATGACGGGAGATTATCTCAAGGTCCGTTGATCGTTTCATTCCCGAGAGCAAATATATTAAAATCTTTGGCTGCACCTTCTCTATTTCTTTCTTGTTCTAGATCTTGTGAGAAGTAGCAATCACTATTTCTAGTTTTTTTTTGGGGTGGAAAGAGCAGTGAAAGATCTTATTTCAATCCCCTCTTCTTTGGCTGTTTTGTTGTGCTGCCGAACTACTGCTCTAGGTGCAACCGAACTGCATGTTGGTTTGCTGTCCCTTCTGCTTGCAGTTTTTTATTGTTTTTGCTTGCTGAAATTCGGGTCTTTGTCCTGCTAATATTAGTTGCTTTCGGCTACTAGTCTCCCTGTTCATTCGGCTGCTAGACTCCTTGCTCTAGTCATTTCATTTCAGCAGTTACAGCAGTCTGCAGGTGTTCTTGCTTGTGCAGTTTTCTTTTTTTTTTTTGGTTCGGTTCATAGAGAACCACAGTACAGAACCGCAGCCTGCTATTTTCTGTTTATTGCAGCAGCCCCTAGTCTCCTTGGTAGTACTTGCTGCCAGCTATTAGTGCAATATTTGTTCAGAGAGGAGGCATATCTTTTCGGTAGCAAGCAGGTCTTCTTTTTAGAATTGCTTCTTTAGCTTTTGCCTGCTTCTAGAACTTCCTTTTTTAGTTTTCGGCAAACAGTCCGTTTTTCTTTTTCTTGGAGCTCTCGGCCAGCACTCTTTCTCCATGTTTACATGCACCTCTTTTTTCTTTTGCTGTGTTTAAATCATTTTGCATGCAGATCAAACATGATTATTTTCAGTTGAATTTTTTGCTGTTTGGTCTCTGTTTTATGCTGAATTTTTGAGTACCGCATGCGTTCCTTTCTTTTCTTCTTTTGCATGCAGTCCAAAATTAATTTTCTGTGAGTTGCTTTGTTCTGCTTCTTTTTGAAAAATCAGTGTACGAATTTTTTGGGGCGATCTTTTAAAGAGGACGACATTCACCCCCCTCTGTCGCCATTTCGGTCCTACAGTTTGAAAGCTAGATAATGTAGAGAAACTATTTACTGTATAAAAGCAGCTTTTAGAAGGCAATAGAAATAGAACCTAAGACAAAAACTTAAGGCTGAAGGGGCAATTTGAACAAGAAAAACACCAAGGGATAATCAACTAAAATGAGTTGCAGAGTTAACGTGAAAATAAGGGTCATTTATGGGTCTATGTGGATTTTCCCTTTTAACTATGCATGTTTTAATTTCATGTATATTTTAAGAGAAAACTATATCATGCTATAGCGTTTGGAGCCAAGCCAACAGGATAAACGATCACCATCAAATTGCCTCATGCATAACCGTACATAACAACTTCCACCTAGACCACACAAATCTTATCCATTCAAACATAAACTCATCTCTCTCTCCAACCCACAACCTTCAACCAAGCCACACAAATCTTATCTATCCAAACATAAACTCCTCTCTCTCTCTCACCAATTCTATCACACAATGAATAGGAGCGGTTGTTGCAGCAATGTGAGTAGGCACGCCAATGTCATGGGCAAATCGGCAGCGACACTCGTAATGTATGGTGATGGTTCGGTACTGGCTCAGTTACTCTAGGGTGACTTGACAATCAATGGTGCCACGGCGGTGCTCCTCAGTTCGACGTAGCATGGTGGCCAACAGCAATGGGAGGCGTTGCTATTGACTACACGAGCACCGACGAGGCATCATGCGACTTGGTGAAAGACATGGACTCCTAGGAGGTGCGGTGTGATTCCTCGAGCTCCAACAAGGTGAGGCAAGAGGCGCTGCTGCTGCTTGAGTACAAGGTCGTCATAAGGTCCTGATCTGAGAGGACGGCTACTCCGGTAGGGCACTCTCTCGACAAGCTGCGACAGTGGCTCTGGCGAGGGCCCCGATGCTCTAGTGTGATGCAGTGGGTGAGCTGGGCTAGCAAGATCGTTGTGCCAATCTGTGAACCGAAATGCAAGTTTGAACTTGTTAAAACTGTTTTGAAATTTGAAGTTTGTTTTTGAATATCACCTGAAACTTGAATGTTACTTTTTGAAACTTATATAAAACCCTTTTGAAACATCTTGTTTCACTTTTCAAACTTGAGTTTCAGTTCTAAAATATTCCTGAAACTCTCAAGACTTGAATTTTACCTTTTGAAACTCAGTTGAAACCCTTTTTGAAACTTCATGTTTTGGTTTTTGAACTCGAGTTTCACTTCTGTTCTTGAAACATGTTGAAACATTTTTGAAATTATTTTCTGAAACTTCTAGAAATGTGTTAACACTTACATGAAACATTCACGAAATGTGCTAAAACCTTCTTGAAACATCAAACTCGAATCCTGAAATCTTTTCGAAACTTTTCATTAAACACACTAAAACCTTTTAAAACTTCAAAAGTCAAAGCCTAAAATCTTCATAGAACTTTTATGGAAATGAAACTTCATGAAACCCCATGAGTTTGACATTGATGCTTTTAGATTTAAAACTTGGTGAAACATAAAGTTTCATATTTGAAACTTGCTTAAAACCTCAGTTTCAACTCCTAAAACCTGAAACTCACCGCATTTGAAAACTTGAAGTTTGAAATTTTGGAACATTTGAAACTCTCTCAAACTAGATGTTTTAAGTTTTTGAAACTCTCCTAAACACATTAAAAACTGCTAGAAACATCAAACTCAAAATCTGAAACCTTCTCGAAGGTGACAGCTATACCGCTTGAAATTCATCCCAACAGTATAGCGTGAGCTAGCAGCTCCCGTATTTTAAACTTGTGGCAAACAACGGCATTTAATTATGCCTTGTTACGGTAAACCCGCTTGCCGCTAATGGAAACGAACAGTATATCGGCCACATGTCAAGTCTGTTGACAGCGTCCGCGCGGGATAGTAAATTGGCTGCTTCCTACGCTCGATTAATATCATATATAATGCAGGCGCTAGAGGGTATTGACTTAATTTCTAAATCTAAGGCATGCAAATTAAATTTGCTAAACCTGTAAGATGGTAAAAGAATGTTCGAGGCTTGCTTCCAGCCTGTTCCCAGATTATTTCCAACGAAGTTTCGATGTGCAACGGGGTTAATATAAGGATTAGGATAAACAATTTACCAGACCTGAGTCCCTGTGTGCACGAGTATTGAAAGGTAAATACTAGTACCCACATGGTGATCTTATGTTGCCTACAAATTAAGGGGAAACACGCATCACAATCTTGGATGCATGGTCCAGACATCTGTCATATCACGTTTAACATGAGATGATGAAGTATCCTATGGACACGGTACAAATTCGAATCACCTTGACACCCACGCTCTGTTCCGGCCTGAGAATAGCTAGCTAGCATGGTGGAGACAGTGTATGACTTGCTAGATAGTTACCAACACGGTGTTCGTGGAACAATAACCCGGTTGTATGGCAGTTTTCTTGTTCCTAGATGCATCATCATCCGTATACTAAACCTCGGGGGCTCTCTGCCCAGCGCCTACGTCCACGTCGCCCTCGCTTGCTGTTCGCCTGACGCGTGCGCGCTCGCTCGCCTCCGCTCCGTCTGCCGCGTGTATGCGCTCGATAGCAAGCCGCGGCTTCTTTCTTCCGTGGTTAGCAAGCCGCGGCTCTCTTCCTGGTTACCAAGCCGCGCTGCAGAATATACTTCCTTGCCCACATTCCCCAGATCCCATCCGCCCCCAGCTTCCTCGACCCCTCCTCCTCCCCGTCCGGTGCCCCTTCTCCCTTCCCCATCCGGTGCCCCCTCGCCCCTCCCCCCCGGCGCATCTCCTCTCCCCTGCCGGCGCCCCTCCTCTCCCGGTCTCCCCTGCGCCTCCGTTGCCCCTCCTCGAACTTCTGGCGCCGCCTCCGGCTTCCTCAACCCAGATCCAGTCGGATCCAGCCAGATCCATGGCCAGCCCACCCCCACAGCTCGGTACACCCTCCTCGACCTTCGAGCGCCGCCCCCAACCGCCAAGACAAGTGGGACTTCGTTGTCTTCGCCGAGACCCACCTCGCCGCCGGCCCCGCCTCGCACCCAGGTCCATGGTGAATGACGGGACGCATCGCCGTTGCTCCACCGGCCACCGACGCTCCGGAGAAAGGTGCCGCCGTGCTTTGGAAGGGCATCGTCCCTGGTCTCCACTGCCAGTGCATCTACGGCGGCCTCCGCAGTAGTGTCTACGAGCCCATACGCTCCCCTGGCTCCTCTTCTCTCCCCATATCTCCTTTTGGCGAATGCTTGGTATGCAATGTAATAATCAGCTCATCGGATTGTACCTTCCAAGTGAAATCCTTCTCTATTGGGGAAGACCGTGTTAGAGGTGTGCCTTTGTCCAAGAAGATTGCCCCTCCTGCCTGCTACGCCGAAATCGGTAGGTCGCTATTGCCCCTATTGGCTATTGTGCCGTTCTTCATGTCATTTACAGATTTGTTTTAGCTCTCAATTTGAGTAACTGATAGAGGACTATAGATTTTCCTGGTTCTTTTCTTGCAGGAGATTACAGGTACACCAAGTGAGGAAGCTTCTTGTTGTTTTGTTAAATGCGTTCTTTTTTTATCTTGAAGAGTGAGCAAGTTGAGTTAGAGCTAGCTAAAACACTGATGGTATAGAGGACTAGCAATGGTGATTGACTGTCGTTGAGGAAAGTTCTATGCTTGGTAAGTAAATTTGATTGGATGAATGAATTGGGATAATACAGATGATATGAGCATCGCCGAGAGGTTTCTTCAAGAGGTGGGATCGGAGGAGGGCCAGAAGTAGAAAATAGTGCAAATTATTAAGGGGATGGGTGAGTTCTTCATGTTTGTGCATCTACAGATGAATTGTTGTATTATACTTGAACAAGCAGCAACTTCCTTTAATCGACTTCATCTTTGCTCAACGCTAGATATATCAGGGTCTTTCTGTTACCTGATCTGAATACCCATAGGTAGTGCTTAGTGTGTCCTTGCGTCTATCTAGGAAAATATTATTGAAATACAGTTGCGAAATGTCTGTCTAACTCTTTAGCACCTGGAATCTTGACTACAGGACTAAAAAAATGAGGTTTCAGAGAAGCTCCTTGTTGATCCCACTCTTGACTTTACAATTGTACAAGATGCAGATCGCCTGGATGCAGTTTGTGCAATTGGTAGGTACTGCTTAACCATAATTTCTTTATCAATTCTGCATAAGCAGAGTTTCTTTACCAATTCTGATACAATACAGCAATGTCAAAATCTGGTTAGCCATTTTTTTTCCAAGGCCAATCCTGCATTTGTCCTTTTCTTTGGATTCTGTTGTATAGATTAGTTGAATGTTTGCCTCATCATTTAGTTTTGTCATATATACTACTGCGAATCATACAATTGTTTGTATACCTACAAGCAATGGAAAAAATAGTATAATATAACGATGCAAAATCAGTATGGCCAGCCCCGCTGACCTTCTCAACTTGGCCCTGACGTTAGGAAGGAGAACTCCCTAATTCCTTTGCCAAATTAATGAAGTATTTTGTCAGAATAACAAATTTGTTATTTAATGCATACAAAGAAATGCTGCTCCTAAATTTTAAGCTTTTTCGTGAACTGTAGGTTGTGGCACTTCTCCCTGCTATAGGATTTATGAGATGTCAAGAAGTTTTACCTCACTTCTAGATTTTGATTTTGGTATGCCAAAAGGTACCTACCAAAAAAATCATGCTCTGTGAACTCTATTATGTTTTGATTTTACCTTTTCTATAATGTCAAAACACCTATTTTCTATTTTGTATTTCGCAGGATTTACTTGAGTACAGAGGTAACTAGCTGTGTCAAACAGGACGGACTGTATATATAAGGTGAATTATTTTGCAGCAGCTCAGCCTGTCAGTTAGATCTACCTTAATTTTTAACAAGGATCAATTTAAGCTCCCAAGACAATTTCCCTAAAATAAAACCCCACGGTGCAACCATTAAGTGTGTTTTCAGGCTGGGTTGAGGTGGATGGACATATTGTCATATTGTATCTCTTTTCTGTCTCTATTAACTTTTTGAATCTTCTCTGAAGTTTACATACAATTGTTTGATTAGTCTTTCCCTTTACACAATATACAACTTGAATAAATTCGCTGTAGTATTGCTCTCTCAAATGTTAGTACTCTACAGAAAATCATGGTGTTGTAGGTGTAAGTGAGAAAAAATGCACTTACCTATGCTTAATTATGGAGCCAAGATTCTTGATCTTTGTTTTTTGTTGATAATGCACTTTGCTACAGAAGATGAGCTTTTTGCACTACCATGTGATTGCTTCGCAATTCATTATTGCACAGCTCTGTTATAAGTTATTTTTTACAACTTATACTTGCATTGTTAATTTGTTGAAAATTAAATTCCGTTCAATGATACAACTCTTAAATATTACTGGGTACAGGTTGAAAATTTCGAACTCCGTTAGGAAATAGACATTATGGAGGTCTATAATTTTTTTCATGTTACTTCTTTTGCCATGATCAGAATTTGTTAGCTCTAACAGCGAGGTCGACCATCTAGATGTTATGAAATTATGAGCTTTCCTCTTACTAGCTAACATTGTTCATGGTCAAACTGTATGGTACGTTTATCATTGTTGGAATTGTTATATATTCTAAATACAAAAGAAAGAATTAGAACTTTTTCTATCATGTGTATGACATGTAACTAACTTATGTACTACTAGATAATTGTTATCTAGGTGATATCATCTATGTTTTATGTGTTTCGTTAGGTCATTCTGTTGGTCAATTGCGCTAATGCACCACACCGAATTATATATTGTTCCTTTTTTTCTTCTGTCTATGTTGTTCAGTTATCATATATATACCATCAATGATATGTGAAGCGCTCCTCCTCCGGCCGCTACGACGACCTGCCGCCCCCCCCCTCGCGTCATGAGGCCCAGCACGCGAAGCCGGCGGCCGACCCGCGGTCGAAGTCTAAGGGCAGCGTCTTCTCCCACATCAGCTTCCTGGGCGACGGCAACCCCTCCAATGCCAAGCGCAGTCGTAGGGCCGCCTCTGACAAGGCCCCTACGTTGTCCTCTTCCTCCAAGATGGCAAGTTGATATGTATGATTGCTCAATAATTTGGCACCCAAGTACCCCATTTGTTTATAGGCAGTCAATTACTCAGAACTTAACTTGCTTTAGGGTGGAGCTAATTTGTGGATCTATGTTATGGTGATTCTGTTTGTGTAAATTTAATCAAAGTAAGTCTGGCGAGCAGCAATTACTTTCGATTTTAAAGTAATAGAATAGTTGAAGTAGTTCACGAGTCATTCGACTAATTCTTTCCATTTAGATTAGAGTTTGAGTTTGAATGGAATTTTTCTAGCTTATAGCATGGTAGGATGGTAAACATTGATGCTTACTTCCTTTGAAAACTATTACAGTGTGCTTGGATGGAAGCTTACCGGGTTATCACCTACACCGAGAGTTTGGATTAGGAGCTAACAATTGGCTTGTCAATCTGGAGGTCAGTAATACTTCACGATTCACATATATATGAACTGAGATAAATTTGAGCAAATTGCACTTAGTCCTATTAGAGATGTTATATGTCTTTTTAGGATTAATAGCTTATGGTGATTCATATGGAATTCCAGGGTGGAGGTTGGTGCAATGATGTTAAAAGCTGTGTGTTCCGCAAGGGCAGTCGGCGTGGGTCATCAAATCACATGGAGAGGCAACTCTAGTTTACAGGGATAATGAGTAACAGACCTGAAGAAAATCCTGGTATCCTTCTCATCAATTCTATCTTGTGATGCAGTTCGCATACTACTTTTCTGTCAAAAAAAGAGAGAATATAGCTGCCGATTATTCAGTTGCTACTTCTGATTGATGAATTGTAATGATTTTTTCTTAGTCTCCTAGATTTCTATAACTGTAATAGAGTGAAGGTTCGGTATTGTGATGGTGGATCCTTCCCTGGTGAAGGGGCTGACGCGGTTAGTGCAAATTTTGTCTCTGCATTTTACTACGTTACTTTCACTAAATATGTAGTGTGTGCTGAAAGGATTTCCGAAGATGGAATCTCACCCTGAGTAAACAGTAAACTCCTAAGCGATGATAAGTGATAGTATCGCCTATCGCTAAACCTTTTCTTGCACGGTTGGACCTTCAGCGATGTATCGCCTATCGCTCAGTTTAACGATCGATATCAGCATAGCCCGGACAGAATACGGACAGTTTCCTGTACATGTTGACACATGCCACTAGGTCCTAATTAACCTCTCCAAGAGAAGTCACTCCATCCGTTATGTCGCTAGGAATTCCGTTCCATCAAATGATCGGTGTTCCGAACCCCTGCCGACATAGCACACTCTGAAGACTGAAGGTGATCCAATCACATTTGTCAGATTAAAAAAAACTCAAGTTTCCTCGATCAAGTCCCAATATTTCAGCAGTTTCTCTTTGCTAGCTTAAGGACATTTTCATTGTTACTGACCGTATAAATATGTGAGTTAGAATCTTATATTTGCCTTGTAAAAGTAAAACCACCCGTACTCAATATATCTGGAATCACCAGCAGCTTCAGTCAGTCAGTCGGTCAGTACTCCACGGTGATCATGAACACCGAAACCAAACAAATTAAAGCCACACCGCAACAGAGCCAGAACACGGCAGATCTAGCATTCCCATCAAAAGCACCAACAGGACAGGTAATTGACACACAAAATTCAGCTCATAAACACAAGCAACACCGAGGAATGCAGCATGTGCCGCTGCACCTAGGACATGCACAGGAGCACCTGGGGCACGGGCAAGTGCAGTCGCACGAGCAGCGCCGACACTGCACGCTGCACGGGCTGCAGCAGCACGGCGGACGGAAGCAGCTTGCGCACCCGACCCGGCACCGGCAGCGGAGGCAGCTGTTTCTGCTTCTGCAACTGCACAGCCTTTCCAGCGCTCCACAGGAGCAGCAGCAGCAGCTCGGCCTCTTGAGCTGGGAGGAGGAGGAGCACCCGCCGCCGCCGCCGCCGCAGCAACTCGGCCTCTTGAGCTGGGAGGAGGAGAAGCACCCGCCGCAGCAGCAGATCCACGAGAGGTAGCTCAAGCACGTCCTCGCTCTGCACAAACGTGCTACCTCAGTAAGTGATTATTAATTATTAACGCAGGTGACGACGAGTTAACTGATGAAAAATGGTTTGGGGATAAACTGATACAAGCTGTCCTGACGCTGAATTATAGGCAATAGATAACAGACTTCACTGTTTTCTTTCAAATTATCGTGATTGTAAGAACATTAAATCGAACACTATGTGTAAGTTGAGCTGATTTTGCATCCCTTTCTGTCCTAACAAAGAAGAGAACTAACTAAACTACATTAATTTGTTTCATCTGAGCTAACTGAACTGAAGAATCAGAGCATGGTAATCGAAGTTGTTTCTCATGCCGTGAACAAAGGAGGTGTACTACCTGACAAATGAAAACAAAACGTCCATCTGCAGTACAAAAAATTTCAGGACATACATCATGGTGCAAATTAATGTGATGGCGATGCACGAAAAAACAGGAAATATACAGAAATCTGAACAGGCTGTGTAAGGTGAGGTTATTTGAATATGTGCAGATTAGTTCTTTTCCTGCGTTCATTAGTTCAATTCTGTCAAGAATAATTAACTAGGAAGAAAATGATAGTGGACCCTAAGAAAAAGTAAGAACCAGGAACATATATTAAGATCTGGGAATAAAGAAAATACCGAGGCTTCTTCAAAAGGTGGTGAGATTGATCAGCATTTCGCTTCTCCGATGAACTGCTTGTAAGTAGAGAGTAAGAAAAGGTATCATTCATGTACAGTCAAAGACAAATTTTCAACCTGAAAATCCATACATCGTTGTGAATGGATCAGCGTTCCTTTCTATGAACTCATCAACCCTGCAAAAATTTATCGAAGGGGCAATCAACAATCATCTTTCTCCGTGTTTCCAACAAGAATAATTTATCTCAGTTGATCAAATTCGATTTTCAGCATGAACCTTCAATCAATTATCTGGTTCCAAAAAATATGCTCAAAGTACAGTAACCCAAAGTAGTAAACCGAAAGGTGTACCAGTTAAAATAGCCTTTAGGCGAACTAACGCGCTTATAAACTGGCAAAATTATCGACAACACTTATTAGGTCTTCAACTCATCTTCACAAGAATTAGTTCTACATAGTTTATGCCTTTTGCACAATTCCATGCGAAAAGTTGGTTTGCACTGACTTTTTGAATACTTGCACCTGATCTGACCCTAGGTACGTTTGACGGGAGAGCATGCTCTGAAGACTGAATAAATTCATACATTTGAATTATAGTAATTTATCCCAACATCACATTTTCAATTTACCTTAATCAACTGTGATATCTCCTAAAAACTACTAACATCCAAAGTTGATACAATGTTTCTATACCGTACCCCTTTAGTTTGCAATACAAAAAGAATGAAAGAAGAAAGAGAAAAAAAATTAAAATTTTAAAATAACTGCAGCTTACTCTTTGCAGCATTTGGAGGCAGCATGGACCCCTTCGATGGAATTTATTTCACCCTACAAGGAAAGAATTGTTTCTTGAATTAGTTTAAGTAATTTCAGGAAAACAATTTGTTCATTCGAACTAGTAGTAACATACAACGAGGAAAGGCCATGTGTTGAGCCTGTCATCTTTTCAGGTGATGTCTGGGATATTTTAACATGAATACATTAAAGCTAACCAATGAGCCAAAATATATATAAAAAAACATTAAGCTCAAGCTATCCCATACAGGCCATGATTCTGAGACCCACCCAGTCTTAAAGCTGATCAAGTGAACCATTTGCTGCATATTACTGCATTGCATGAAATAGTCAAATAAAAAGCGTAGACCATCGATGGCATAGGTTGCTCTCCCGAACCCCTGGAACCCTAAAACAAAACCACCAAACCGCTTTTGTTTGATTCTTAGCCCTGCTTATTTCAGCTTTTTTTTAGATTCTGTTTTTTCACTATTCAGTAATTTCATCTTTTTCTAAATTTTTTTAGATTTTTTAGGTTTTTTTGTATTTTTCTTTTTCTCCTGTATTCCTTTGCATTGTCCATGATGAACTAACATATTTTTTTATTTTTAAATTTTTTTAAATTTAATTATATCTAATAAATTAATTCAGTTATAGTAAAAAATAAATTAAATATAGTAATTTTAACCAGAAACTAATGCTATTTTGAACGCTCTCGAGGGTCCAAAGGCAAAGGGAATAATAAGGCAGAGAGACTTTGCCTTAACACAAATCGATGGTACGATCCGCACGTGCCCAGAGGGAGCGGCGCGGTAAACTAGAGCAAAATTAATTAAGCTAGCTACTACTAATTACTATACTGCCTAGCTGCTTGATCTCTCCAGTTAATTAAACAGTCTTTAAGCAGCAAGTGAGCATTTCGATTCTCATAAATTTTCGTTGACCCGCATTTTATTTATATCCATCGGAATAGTAGGCTAGCTAGCTAGCTTCGGGAGACTAATTGGGAGAAGATGATGCGAAGAGAACAAGTAGAGTACGCATGTACCTCGAGGAAGCCGATCTCGCGGTGGAGCGCGTCGACGGCGAGCTGCATGCGGTGGCGGCCGCAGGGGTCTGGCGAGGCCGGCGGCGACTTGGGCCTGGGCACCGCCGCCATCGCCATTGGCATTATTCGCCGGCCGGGCGATCGATCAGAGGCTAAGCTGGCAATATATGATGGAGTTGGACGGTAGCTGGAAAGTCGACTGGATATATATAGTGTCTATATAATATTTATATATTTTTTAGATTTAAATCAATTAGATTTTAGAGCGTTAGATTAGAGATCTAACATTTCAGATTTAGATCATTCATTTTTTTTTGAATGAGGGAGATATGGGAGATTTATTGAATAAAGATCAAATACCTATCACTTATTTTTTTGGATGAGGGGTATGAAGATTCGTTGGATGGAGATCTAAGTTCTAAAATCTAACTGATTTGAGTCTAAAAACATATGAATGTTGCATAGTAATTTTACACACACACATATATATATAGTGCACGGCCACGACCACTGTCGATCTACTCCTCTGGTTGACTTTGTAGATGGAGAGGAGCTAGAGGAGTGGAGGAGGTGGGCTGGTGGCTGATGGATTAAGGGGGTGTTCAGAATGATGTTGGTTTATGGTTTTTTATTAAACTTAACTTATTATTTACTTAGTTGAGTTGATTTATTTGGTATAATTAAATTTAAAAAATTAAAAATAGAAATAACATCTTAACCCATTATAGATAATGTCAAGGAATACGAAAAAAAGAAGAAAAGGTAAAAAAACCTAAAAATAAAAAAAATCAGAAAAGATGAAATTAATAAATAGTAAAAAAGTAGAAGTTAAAAATTAAATTAAGCGATGTCTAAATTTTAAATGACTGAGTGAGGAGAAGATGTCTAAATTTTAAATGACTGAGTGAGGAGAAGAGGTGAAGGAGCACATGGACAGCGGGGGGGCCGGGTTGCCGTTTCGGGCAGTAGTAATGATGCAGGGGAGAGAGTGGACGCGCGCGCTCTTTTCCCGGAAAAATGGCGCGGTGAGCAGGAGAAGCAGAGTGAGCGAGCCGAGCAAGAGGAGGGAGGGGGCATGCGTGCAGGCACGCTAGCGCTGCGTGGCACGGCAGAGGATGATGGGGCTTGAAAGATTGTCGGGGCCGGATCTAGAGACGGACGGCGGATCCCAGCCGTTGATCCTCGATCCAACACCCACCCCGCAAGCAAATATTGCAGCCGCGCGCGCGCCTCCCATGGCTGGCTAGGCCAATCCACGTCCTGCATCGAAGATTAACTCTGGGCCGGGGGTGGTCGATGGCCAGGATTTCACGTGTCAGAGCAAAACGATTAACACCACCTCTATAGTCAGCTAGCAGTCGCTAGTCGCTCACTGCAATGTATCAAACTGATAACTGTGCGATATGCTGTTATGGCATAGTTTCAAAGAAGCAGATGTGTAATGTTACGAGTACCTTCGTAATGTTACATCCGTCAGACTCTTCAGCTGCTATAACTGGGTTGTTTTTGCCACGTGCTGCTGTACTCCATGCATCGGATGACCCTCGCACCATCGAGCCCGATGGTTTCCACCAGTGGTTTGTTCGTTGTCCCACTTCACCAAGTTCATTTGATGGAACATCCAGGAGTGAGCTGTTCATATGAGGATTCTCCTCAATAGTAAGGGCCTCTAGGGTCATCTCACTAGCGAACAGCCCTATCATCTTCACCCTACGCTGTTAGTCGCACCTTCTCTCCTTGCTAATGTAGACTAGGTTGCTCAGGATGCTACCATTGTAGGAGCCCATGAAGCTTTACCAGCCTGAGCTGCACACCTATGAAAGATGGTAGGATGGAGAGGCTTGTGCTACTACCATTCTGGTAGGGAGCATGACCGAAGCTATCTTCATAGACATGGCTGAGTTACCGACAACTTAGCTGATGTGGGAGTGCCTCTGAGCTCACTACCAGCCGATGAGTGGTGCGATATACCTCTCTATTATTCACCAGGTACACTCCCTTCAATAGCTCACTATCAGCCGATGAGTGATGTGTTATACCTCTCTATCGTGCACAAGGTACACTCCCTTTAGTAGCTCGATACCACCGTGAATGACTTCTACTAGCAAATGTCAGCAGTTTGTCTTCGTTGCTCTGGTGCCCGCTTCTTCAGCACCTTCAGTGGCTCCTACAACCTATATTGCACCGATGACTACTACTTCTACTACTGGGCTCTACTGCACTTACTGCAAGCGTGACAGGCACACATACCAAAACTGCAACAAAGAGAAGGAACCAAGGCTGCAGTTGTCCTCCGAAGGGCTTTGGAGGCTCTTTGTAGTTAGGAGCTGGTGCTTCTCGCCAAAGCTCCTTTGGTGACACGGCATTGCAACTACTCTCGATGCTTTAGCGCCTTAGTGTTGGCTTGTCCTCAAACTCCTTAGGCTCTACTCGTCTTGCTTCTAATCAATCTTCCTCTACTCTCGATGCTTCAACACCTTGGTGTTGGCTTGTCCTTAGACTCCTCAGGCTCTACTCGTCTTGCTTCTCATCAGTCTTCCTCTACTCTCGATGCTTCAACACCTTGGTGTTTGCTTGTCCTCTGTAACATTGTATTTTTTAGAGTCTTTTTGAAGTTTTCAACATAAAATTCACCATTTGGATTTTTCTAGAATTAATTAAAGCTTAATTTAATTTTTTTTGCAAATTAAAGGAATTTAATGTGACTAAGTTAAAGTTCGATTAAGGTCAAAATTATTTTGCGTTGTAAGAAATTTTTCTAATTTTTTTTGGATTTTTTTGGATTTATTAGCTATTTTTGGGAGCTCAATTGAATTTATTCCTTTTTTGAAAATAAAAAAGTCTTGAAAATTCCTAAAGGCCTCTTAGGCCAAAACTCTTCAGCCCTGACCAGCCCAAATCGCCAACTCGCTTCATCCGAGCCGTCCACATGTCAGTCATCGCCCATGCTAAGTGTTAGTTATCTGAGCCGTCAATCATCCACTGCAACAGCAAAAGCAAGACAAGTGCAGTTGTGCAATCACATCATGTACTGTAGGGTTCTTTGCATCTCATTGTAAAAAAGACGCACGGGAGTAAAAGAGGCCAATCTAAGGGCAACCATAATGTAGGACACGAATTTTTAATCCAGAATCCTCTGTGATCCCACCGCATTATTCTCTGGATTAGTAGATAGTGCTCAAAGATACAGTACTGAACATCAAAGTACATATCAAGCGAAAACGTAATTATAATAGAATATTTACACATGGGCCGATTAGGCCGAAAATATGAAAGCAGCAGTGAAAACGAAGCACATAGATGGAACCCACATTACATGCCCACAGGTAGTCACCTGGGGGTTCGCGACCTAGTTATTGACCTTCTTGTTCTCTTCATCAACATGGCTTGGCGTTGAAGAGCAGCGCTTCGACTCCTGATTCTGGATTTTTGTTATGCGAGTGTGAGCACACCAACCACCATGCTCAGCGAGCCAACACACAGAATGCAAGTATATAACATGTATGGCTTGACAAAGGATAGACTCAGATTTATTTTATTTTACCGAAAGTTGCATTTTAAAGACTTTATATATATATATATATATATATATATATATATATATATATATATATATATATATGCTAAAAGAAATTCCTAAACTTAGCCTTTGGACCAAAATTTATAATACCTCTGAATAAAAGATTTTATAGAATAAGTACAGATCTCATCCATAACCCAAGTTGCTTGTACCACAAATCAGTTTTCAGCGTTATAGCCGCTTAACTTACCACTAGGACAACACCCAGGACAACTCAAACCAGGACATTCCTTCGTCCTTTATTTTCTCATTCCAGACCCAAACATATAAATCATTTTTGAAACAAAACTATATCAGAGTTAAGTCCCATGTCCATCCTTGACCGTGGGCACGGATATTCAAATAGTTTTGACTCTGCAGCGTTTGTACACTTTCACCACAAGAGACAATCAGCTCGTTGCCCTGCATGATTCCTTAGTCATACAGTTAAGTAGATTGTCACAGTAACCTTTCAACACTATCTAGCCTTGGGGTCTCATCTCACCCGATGGAAAACTGCCCACTTGCGGTGAGTCCCATACGTTGCGCGGGATGTTAATCACTCTTTTACTAGCGCCTCGAGCTCCCTTCCCATATGCTAGTAAAATTGATAAACAAGTCACCCTCCACTGATGTCCCTTCGGCCCCTCCTTGCCATGGCTTTCTTTCCCCCAGTTTGTGAGATGAGTCCGGAGTTCGGTAGGGTTTACTTAGCCAAGTTGCACTTTGCAGACTTGTGATTGTACTGTTTTACAATGGGAGGTCATGACCCGATTCGGTCCTTGTATTATCTGGACGATTCTACCACAAACCACACTCTCGTGCACCCAGTGCACCACACCCCCGAACCATCCGCCCAGACACACCCAGAAATTTTGGGGATTTTTGGGAGCATAAAATAATAATCATTATAAACATACCCAACCATTCTCAACCACAACTTTTCCCAAAATTTGCTTTTTTTGTGTTTACATATGACTTTGGAGTATTCTCGACTTTCCCGACAACTAAGCATCTCTAAGCCATTTGACATAATCATGTTGCCCCTTTTTGAACACAACTATATCTAAAATTTTGCACTAGGGTTAACAAGGTTCACAGGATAATATGCCGGAAAGTTATAATAGTGGCATCCATTAAATGGGATAGCTACTAAAGTGGCAAAACAAAGGATAGCTACTAAAGTGGCAAAATAAACATAGAATAGCACATAAAATAATGGCATGCACTTGATAATTTAAATCTAAATAATTTGCAAAATGGTATTCAAACATGATTAAAGTATTGACTCGCCTAGCGCGGTTTACCGCGGTCTTGAGCTCACTTAAAGCTTCCTTGTTTGTTGATCTCGAGCTTTAGATCTTTGTCGTCGTCTGGATCGTGGTCCTGCTGGATCCACTGATTCTTCCGGATTCTAGTCTCTAATTACGTGCTAAACAATGGAATGCAAATAACTCAAGAAGATCCAAGTAAATCCAAATAAACTCAAATTAAGCTTTATGAGTTAAAGAGGTGACTTTTGGGTAGAGGATTGATTGGACACTGAGAATTGACAGAATCAACGGAGTTGGAGCGGAACGATGAATGAAAAGGAAAAGGAAGTATTATGGTGAGAGGAGTGGTTGCCGGAACAAAAGATTGGCTAGGTATAGTAGACCGCAGAATATCATGGCCTGACTCATTTCATTTAATAATATTCTTTTTCTAACTTTATATTTATTAAGGAAGTTCCGTAAGTTAGGGTATAATTATGGGCAGATGTAGTAATTTGGCTGAACAATATTTTGTCGAGCGCTAGCCTTTATGAACTAGGGCACGGGTTTTACATGTGAGATGTATCGATTGAACTTATTGAATTCTTTTTAGAGTCCATGTTGGTGGCATTTCAAGCTGTGATATTTCATGTAGTTTTTAACTGCCAATTAAATGGTTAACTAAGTGATTAGCTCATTGATTTTTAAAGCGTGGGATTACTTATTGTATAAGTGGTATCATTTATTAATGTCCATTACTATTAGGCAATTTTTGATTTATCGAATTTAGCTCATACTCCTAGCAATTACAGATGTATTATTTTATGTAGTCCAAATGCTAGTTTATTCATTAAAACACGATCAACAAAATTATTTTATTGACTAATGCTCAGGGAACTAATAAACGTACCATAAGCTTCTTTTTAATTAAAGGTGTCCTACTAGTCATTTGCCGTTGTCAAAATATAAATTATCGGTTACGACCTTGTGACAATTGGGTGTTTACTTACAGCTATCTTTTTACAATATCTGTATTTAGCCTTTATGCTTCAAAACACATCTTATTACTCTGGATCACTTACCAAGTTTTATGGACACGAAACTATTTCAGATTAGTTATACCGACAATGTTATGTCATTAGAACCTTATTTGATTTTCACAAATTTATTCCTATTACTTGTCATATATATATATATATATATATATATATATATATATATATATATATATTCATAATTAGACTATATGACTTGTACTTTTATTTGGGTTTATGGTGATTATTTGCATTAACTACTATTTTAAAAAGGGATTTCATGATATTTATATTTTAATTACATATGATTTATATCAAGCCTACCTTTTAAAGTTTGGATCTTAAGTAATGATACGCAAGATGATCTCTATTTGTGAATCTATATTACCTAATATTCAGATAACTTAATCCTTGTAAAATAATCAATTTGTTAATCTTGTTTAACATGTGACTTTAGCCAATATCAAATCTTATTTGATTTTGATCCATTTTCTTCCTATTATTCATTACATATATATCTATACCTACAACTAGATTATATGTCACTTTACTTTTATTTGGGTCATGCTAATTATCTGTATTAGCTATTATCTTAAAGGAGCTTTTATGATATTTAGTTCTTAACTACCTACAGTTTACAATGTACAAGCATGGCTTACTTTAGTTTTAAAAAGATGAACTAACTTGTCACACTACTCTTACTTAGGTTCTAGTGTCTAGAAATAATAGGTATAATTTAAACTTATATTAATCGTCTGCAACCCTTTGCTAGTTAGGAGAAGAGGTGTGATTTATTCCTCATGAAGTAACCAGTTTGTTAATCATGATTAACATGTAGATTTTTGCCAATATGAAACATCTAATCTTTTCATTTTTGCATAAATTTGCAATACAACTATTATTTCAGTCCATCTGGTATGCTATTGAACTACTCCTATTGAATTGTTCTTTAGACAGCGAATTCCTTGTTAAACTTGCAATAGTAGACTTACATAGCCAGTTACAACTTTAGTGAATTCTTATTGAGCTATGGACAGTAAATTCAAACTTTAGTTACATATGAATTGCTACAATTAGCATGCTACCTTCACCCAAATTGCTATGGAGTTGGACCCTTATGGCAGTCAACAAAGGAGAACACAGATACTGCATTCATCAGAGGGACATTCGGCCAAGGGGGGAGAAAAGCTGTGCTCGGCCGACTGATTCAAAACAAGCAGAGGAGGCGGTCGGTTCTGGGCAGGTACCATTTCCGCCGGCATGGGGAGGTCGGCGAGGGAGAGGGTGTAGCTAAAATGAGTACACGAGAGGACAAAGAACTTGCGGGTGGTGGTGCATGGGCTGGAGCGGCGCCGAGTGCCAACGGGCGGCAGCCCAAGTCAACTGACGGCGGGGCCAATCGGGGAGCAACAACGCCGGTGGAGGAAGAGAGGAAAGAGGGGGAGCACGAGCGGAAGGGGGATACCCGGAGGCTTACCAAGCATTCGGCCAAGCTGGAGAGGCTTCGAGGCTGCCCGACGGCGTGGGCCCAGGGCGGCGGCGTGGAAGCTTGCGCGGAGAGGAGAGCTCGGGCAACGAGAGAACAAAGCGGCGGTTGGGGAAGCTTGGTGATGTTGCGGGGATGCTCCAGGAGCGTTGAATCGGAAGGGCGCTCGCCGGAGCGGCTGGAGGCGTCGGCGGTGGCTATTTCGGCCGGAATTGGGGGAAGTGGCCGATGGTGGTTTTTGCTCCGTGGGATTCCAATTGGCTGCTGGAGGAAGGCTCCTAGGGGCTAAGGCGCACGGTGACGCGGTCGAAAAGGGCAGGGACCCGTCGGAGCGGCCGGGAGCGGCGGCGGCGGCGGGGACGCGTACAGGCGAGGGAAAAACGGAGGGTAGAAAAGGGGAGGCACAGGGGAACAACGGTGAGTTCGGGGAGTCTTATAGCTGCGAAGAAGGGAGCTCGGGGCGCTGTAGCTGACGGCAGGCATGGGATGGCCAGGGTGTGGGCGCGCGGCGTGGGGAAGGCAGGGCATGGGCGCGGCTCGAACGTGGCGAGGGGACGGGTGAGCAGGGACACATGGGTGACATGCACAGGGTCTAGGGAGGAAAACCAGGGGCAGAGAGTGCAAATACCAGAGGCGGCGAATGAAACCGGGGAAGAAGGGAGGGAGAAGAAAGAGAAGGAGATGGGGCGCTCTGTAGAGAAGAGAAAGAGGGAGGAAGAGAGGAAGCTGCCGAGTAGGTGCGCACGGGCAGATGGAAAGGGATGGAGGCGGGGCCCGAGGGCAGTGAGGAAAAGGGAGGTGCGTCGGCCCACTTGACAGAGAAGAAGGAAGGGGAGAGAAAAAGAGGTAGGGCCCATGTGGAAGTGATAGAGATGAACGAGAGAAATAAAAGGGAATTGCCAGCAAGACTGAAAATAAAACTTCACGTTAACTTTTCAAGCCACATCTTGGTTCCACTATTTGAATGCAAATTTCTTTTTAACCTCGTTTTGCTTTTCTTTTTGTTTGACTTACTCTCAGATTTTGGTCTCTAATTTTTGGATTTGATTCTCCAAATAAATTTTGAATTTCCCTTTTGCTTTACTCTCTTATATTTGATTTTTGTGTTTTCACACACTGTATTTTTAATTACGTTGCATCTGTTATATTTAATTTGTTTCTATTATTTTTGTTTGAGAGTTATGCTCCCATTATTAATTCGCATAGCACAATTTCTGGAAAAACTCGAGCAAAAACTATAGAAGAAAATTTTGAATGCCCATAAAATGAAATTAAAATTTTGAATTCTTTGAAATTTTGAGGATCCAAAATTCAGGATGTTACACATAAGAAGCGAGCACATACGGGGGGTCCCTACTTCATACGCATCATAGTACTAGACTCTCCCTTCCCCAGGCATGTGCCACACCCAAAACTCCTCACTTTGGTTTGGGCCTCGCCTCCTGACAGTCTTCTTTGGAGACCTAGCTTTATGCCTATGGCCATTGCTGCCCTCCCTCTCACCGTTTCTTCTATGTGTTGTCCTCTCTTTCTCTGTGTAGGGCTGTGAGGCCGCATACACCACTGGTTCATTGGGCACATCGTCCGTGATGCTTAGGAGGGGCTCCAGCTCCTCCACAACTTTGGACATGTCCGGCCTGCTCTTTGGACTGCTTCTTAGGCACTTGTACGCCACCAGGGCCGCCCTATGGGCCCCTTGGGCCGAGTATCTACCCTCCAGGGCCGGGTCCATGACCTGGCACAGCTTGTGCGGGTCCTTGAGCCATGAACGCATGTGCTCGACTAGGTTTTGCTCTCTGTTAGGTCTGGTCTTATCCACGGCCTGCCTCCCAGAGAGGATCTCCAAAAGGACGACACCAAAGCTGTAGACATCGCTCTTCGCTGTGAGGTGACCTAGAAATCAATCAAGAATAATATGTAATACAATTTTAACAAGGCATTTAGGATGGAGCATGCATATGTGTCGCATCGCAACCATGTGCACCTGTTAGGATGTACTCTGGCGCGGCGTAGCCATGGGTGCCCATCACACGGGTGGAGACGTGGGTGTCGTCGCCCTCCGGCCCGTCCTTTGCGAGCCCAAAGTCCGAGAGCTTCGCGTTGTAGTCCTGAAAATCCATAAAACCAAAATTGAGATTCTATTTTTTTGGTTTTTTAATAGCTTTGAACTTTTTTATTTCTCTCAGTGATTACTATTATTAGATTAATATATCATAGCTATATACTATAAGCTTACCCCAAAAAAACGTGACCTTAGTCTTTTTTGCATGGACTAGCTGCGTGCGTTTGTTTGTTTCTTTCGTTTCGTACCAACCACTAGCTGGGCCGCTATTGAGCCTACTTTGCCAGGTTATCAATTAGTTTCACTACAGCCCAAACAATGGCCACCGCTGAAAATTTGCCCAATCGATCATTCACTGTGGCGTTTTAGAGTAGCACGTGAAGGCGTAAAAGATTGGCACTTGAGCATCTACCCGATGTTTTCGTCCAGCCTTATTCAACAAAAAGCAAGTTTCGACTGATGTTAAGCACTAATTAGGCTGAACTATTCTTCTTTCTTTTACGTACTTTTCTTCCGTCGGAAAAGTAGCAACGCGACATGCATTTCCCCCACAGCGATCTGGTCATTGCGCCGCAGTGGAAAAGTAGCAGGAGCCTTACTTGCCTATCCGGATGTAAACTAGGATGTACCAACTTGAAGGTTCTCAACTTCCGATGCATGAATGATGGTTGACTGACTCGTGTGAAGTCAACTCACAGTACATCTCTTCTACCGATTCTTTTGCCATTTGACTGTATGATAATTTTTGATTATGGTAGATAGTTTTTATTTGTATTTTTTGAGATAACAGCAAACGATGGAGATGGCAACACGGACACGCATATGATTTGTGCTCGGGAAGCCGTTTGTTGAAATCGTTTTGAGAAATCACTTAGAGAAATGATCTTATTTGTTTCGGTTTTTAAAGAAGTCGAATTCAAAAGCTATCCAAAAATCCAATAGAATAGGGCTTCTCTACCTTCTCCTACATGCATACGACTCGCTCAGCGCAGAAAAGGAGGGTGGGAATTACTATAGCAACAATTTGTATATATAATCTGATAATTTTTTTGAGGGATTTTTTGTGTCTGTGAATGAGTGATTTGAATGAATGTAGATTTTGATTATTAATTACCGGGTCCAATAAAATGTTGGACGTCTTGAAGTCGCGATAGATGACGGGCTTGTCCGCGTCGTGAAGGAAGACGAGGCCCCTGGAGGCGCCCACCGCGATGTTCAAACGGGTCGACCACGACAAAACGGGAGGGAACTCTGCAACAGAGAGGAAAAAGGCATGACCATTATATCGAGTGCAATATATACGACGCAAGTTGGTCCTAATCATATATGACCTCTTATTTTTTACTATATAATTTATGATTTATAATTTTTTCTAAATAATTAAACAAAAAAATTTCTCGCTGTTTTATGAAATGACTTATTAAAATACCTTTTTAAAGTAGTTTATCGGTATTTAGTTTACCGTGCTAAGAACAAAAACCATTAGTCACAATTATAAACTATTAATCGCAGTAGAAAAGAATCCACGTATATGGTAACAAAGAGAAAAAAGTTGGAAAAACTACAGTCTCATCCGCCCAAGGAAATGCAAAAACCTGTGTCCCGATCTGGCTCGAAGGAAGGAGCCAACAAAGTCAACAGGCCCATGTAAGACTGGTCAACTACCTCATTTGGTTTCTTTCTACCTTATCCCTTTTCTTTTCTTTGATTACTTAATAATCAATTGTTTGATTGTTCAAAGTAGCTAGCTCTAGCTAGGATGGAGATATGGATGACAATGTCAAAAACAAGCGGCGGTGCTAGTGCCATGCAACTAATCAGCTGCTGACTGATAAGCAGCTAGCTGCGATGATGATGTGGTCGATGCTGACATGGCATATACGGCCGCCGATCGAACTGATCAACATCGCTTGAATTGCCGTTCAGATTATATGTGCACTTGCAGAGTTGCAGGCCACTAATTTTGTGCTCTCCTCTGACTTTGCGTACGCAAAATAAGGCTGAAAATGCAAAGGATCCGTTCCGTTCAATATACTATATAACCATCGCGTGATGCACGCATATACTAGTCAACTTAGCACTCTCGAGAAAATACTTTCATACATGTACCGTGTATTTAGGAATTAATCGTGTTTTTTTTGTAGAACAATTAACAAGTTGTCAACGGAACAGTAAGTAATCAGTCACACGATCGAAAGGTATGATCGGCAAGTAAGCAAATAGTTGGGCTTACTTTTGAAGAGATGGTTCTCAAGGCTGCCCTTGGCCATGTACTCGTATACGAGCAGCCTGTGCTCCTCCTCGCAGCAGTAGCCGATCAACTTCACCAGATTCGGATGACGAAGCTGCCCGAGGAAGATCACCTCCGCCTGCACGCAGTAATTAACATTAAACCAATGCGATTAATTAGATCCATGTCGGGCTCTCTAATTTCTACATACGTATACGGTGCACTAGTGTCTCGTGAAGTACGTGCGTACGTACCAGCCACTCCTTGTGGCCCTGGGCGCCCTCGGGGTCCCAGAGCTTCACGGCGATGGCCTGCGCCTTGAGCCCCGGCTTGGCATCGTCGTCGACGGCGCCCTTGTACACAGGCCCGAACCCGCCCTCGCCGAGGAAGTTGCCGTCCAGGAACCCCTGCGTCGCCGCCTTCAGCTCGCCCACGGTGAACACGTGCAGGTTGGAGCCCACCAGCGACACCGAGAGCTCCTGGTCCGACGCCGTGCTCATCACGTCCGTGACCGACAGCCGCTGCCGGACCGCCAGTGCCGCCGCGTCCGCTGCTGATGCGCCGCCACCGCCGCCTTTCTCATGCTTCCTCGGTCCCGGACGGACCTTCCCGCTCCCGGCCCTGCCGCCACCGCCTAGGCAGCTGCCGAAGAGGAACCCCCACGCGGGCTGCTGCTTCTTGGACGACCTCGTCATGACCTCCGGCATGCGCGAACCACCATGCAATTCGAACGATCACACCTGCGTGCGTGCGGTGCAGCGCTGCGAAGTATCTGCCAATCTGCTGTTGCTCTGATGAGGACGTGTGGAGACGATTGGCAAGCTTAGTCAGTGGTGCGCGTGAGAGAGTTGGATCGAATTGAATCGAGAGATCGAGATGGAGGCAGGAGTATTTGTAGTGTACGTGGTAGTGAGGACTGAGGAGGCGGCGGCCGTGTGGGCGTGGAGGGATGACCGCTCCTTCCCTACCGACCGTGCCGAATATGTGGACGACGTCTTAATGCGATGGTGAGTAACGTCGGAAGCAAGCCAAATCTGGAGTTAGGCTTGAAATTTACAGATCCAAAATGATCACAAAGACTCTTCCCACAGACGAAATAGCACCGAAAACCCTATGTGTTTCTAATATATTTTTTGCCTATACTTTGCAAGGGCATTTGTGTCTAAAAAAATGAATTTCTGCAGTGCATCACTTTTTTATTAAAAAAATCATATATTGTGTCTGTAAGCTGAACATCGTATTCGCTGTATCTCTAGCACTTCATGAATTGGGGAGCAACTCTCCCACCACCACTCCCAACAAAATTTGCTATCTACTACAATTCGTAGTAATATCATATCGCGGGATTTTGGCCCCACTCGTTTCAGCTTTTTTTCACTTTAGCTTTTTTTTCACTATTCAATAATTCATTTTTTTCTGATTTTTTTAGATTTTTAGACTTTTTATATTTTTTTTTTCCGTGTTCTTTTGCATTGTCCGTGATGGGCTAACAAATTTTTTCTATTTTTACATTTTTTTAAATTTAATTATGCCGAAAAAGCCAAATCAGCTACAGTAAAAAAAGCCAACTACAGTGAAATTTCAGCCAAAAGTCAGAAACCATCGCTAAAACGATCACCCCCTTTGTATAATATCTAGCCAGTATGCCCACGTAATTGCACGGCTAGCTATTGTATATCATTCCAGTTAGCTATCAGAATATGTTTCCGTTTAAATTTCTAAATTAGTTTCCATCCAATTGTTTTATGTATGTTTAAATTTCTAAAAATATGTGATCAGTCTGAATTATTATGATCTGGATCCACCAAAATACGTGGTGTAGACCATTTTTATTTTCCTCTTACTAACATGGTAATTTTTAACTCTTTAGAGCGAACATGGTGACTTTTAATTTGGGCCAAAATAAAAAACTATTCCTCTTTTTTCTTAGTATGATCCAATGACGGTTATAATTAGGGTTCACTTGATCAAGGGTTGAATGGTTTTCTTTTTTGTGAGAATTTCTAGAATATTTGTCTTTTTTCCTTAACAGTTGTGAACGGTCGTCACGAGCTTCTGTTATACAATAATAATAATAATAGTAGTGGTAGTAGATCACCAACGTTTTCAAAGTCATGAGTAGGTCCATTAAATGAAATAAAAGTGCTAAGTAGCACTTGAGTGTTTTTTAGGATTGAGAGCATTTAGATTTTTAGGGTGTTGGATCTTCATCCAACTGATCCCCTATGTCCCCTCCAAAAAAACGAATCTAGAGCGTTGAATTTTCATCCAACGGATCCCTCGATACCGCCCTCTAAAAAAATAAATGCTCCAAATCTAGAACGTTAGATAGAGATCTAACGTCCAAAAAATCTGAATGCTTCTAACCCCAAAAAACATTAAGTGCTCTTTAAACACTACCTAAATGAAATCCTCACATAAGGGATATTCTAGCTACCAAGCTTAAAATTTCCACCTACAATTAATATTGTTCCACCTACAATTAATATTGTTCCATTATAGATCATACGGCTCTCCTAAAGGAGGCCGAATTAATGGGGAACTAAAATACCTTCAAAATTTTAAAAAAGATCAAGAAAGCAAACCAGACACGATACATAGTACAAATCGACGAGTGTATTACTTCCTCTCATGCGTGAAGATGGTTAACATTATCTCGTATCTTTTCTTGAGCCAAAGGGCTAGCGCAAGTCGATAGGAGTAGCAGCTAAAAATTGTAAGATCTCATTTTAGGAATAGGACTGTCATGTTTCCCTCAACAGTGTAGGAGGACTGTTGTGTTTCCCACAACAGCTCAATAGTTCAGCTACAAACAGAAATAATTAATTTAAAAATAATTAATTTGATTAAATATAACCTAATAGCCAATCTACAATAGCTTTACGAGTGTTCAAACCCAAAACTTAACTTGCATTCAGAAGAATTAAAGAAATTTCACAGAAACGTTTGAGTGTGATCATAACCACAACACTTTAGCTGAAGCATCATTCTTCTTCCAGTGTTTGTTCCGATGAAAATAAACAAGATTGAATATATTAGGTACTTAGCCAGCCATATGAAAAGGCTATCTAACGACTATGTAAGGTGTTCAACTAAACATATTCATGGGTTGTATTATTCAACTATGCCTGTGTCTTCTGCGTCTTGATTTGCTCCTACGGTGGAGTGTTCAGCAAATCCGTGTGCTATCACAAAGAAATAAATAAATAAGTTTGGGCTCGAAAGAAAACGAGATGGGAAATAAAATAAAAGAGAACTAAAATCGAGAAAATGGTTAAATATAGGTGGGTTTGAGTGGTTAGGGATTAAATGAAGTTTGGAATGGGTCAAACGGAGCTAAAAAAAATAGGCTAAAAAGGCTTGAGATGGTCGAAATGAGTATAAATAGATTTAACGGGTTTTGAGTGAACAGTAATAGGTCAGATGAATAGTATCATGGTTGATACTATTTCTAACGGGTCGGGTTTGATAAATAGTAATAAGTTTGGGCTGAACCTAATGATCTGATGGTAATGGATTGGGCTATGAACAATATTGAGTTGGGTATAAATAGTACTAGGCTTGAACAGTATGGCTTAGCCCGTTTGACTGATTGGGCCAAGGAGTGTTTTAGGCTAATTCTGCTGGCCCAACTAGGCAATCCACAAAACAAAGCCCAACTCATAAGAGCTCGTGCTCATGGTTGCCCGAATAGAGAAAACAACTATCATGCCAAATTGGGCGATTACGATGGTGAGCAGTGGTGCAACGAGTAAACTTGGTTCATGAGCTATCCATTTTGGGCATGTGCACGGGTGGAGGTGGTCTGGAATTGGCTGGCAGCGACGATGCTTGGTTGGAAAAGGGTCATGGCACAGCAAAGCTATAGCGAAGCTCCAGGCAAATTGAGGATGGCTTGAGTATCTTGGAGGTGTGTGGAGTCTAGCGGTGGTGATGGCTCAGCTTGGGATGGCTTGTGCTGTACTGGTGATAGTGACCGTGAATGGTCAGGTGATGGTGCATGGCAACAACGAGGTAGGGATGGCCAGGTAGGATGACAAGTTGGGGATAGCTTCATGAGGTTGAGGCGGTGCTATGGGTGAAGTTAATTTGATCGAAGATGAGGCTACGATGAGAGAATTTGGTTTTTATGGCTCACCGGTGAGAATTCGGCATCGACGGCAAGACTTGGCCGGAGAGGGGGGAAGGTCTATGGTGTTGAGATATGGTGATAAAGGTAGTGTTGGAGTAGGTTGGATCGCCTTTATAGTCGGTGAAGGCAGTAAAGCTAGGAGCTACGTGATGGGGTGTTCGGCGCGTGGATGATAGCATGGGCAGTCGAGTGGCTTCGGCGCTACAATGGTGGCTGGTGGTTGCATTGGCGTGAGAGAAGCCTAGCTCCTCACTAGCATGAGCGCACGATTTGGAGAGGGGAGCAGCAACGATGAGCGTATGTCGAGTGGTTAGCGGTGGGATGTGGTAGTAGCGTGGTTTCGCGATGGAGTGGGCTGGTGCGTGGTCCGTGGCAGTGTTATGGCCAGGTACGGTTGGTCGGTGAGGTGGCATGGTCGCTATGCCTATGTTGATGTTGTTGTGGCGATGAGCTAGCGAGGGTGTGAACTGCGTGCTAGCGTGCGACAGTGGAAGCAGAGTGATGGCGCTAGAGCAAGAAGGCGCTTAGGGAGAGGTGAAGGCGGTTTTCCCAAAGGAGAAAGCGTAAGGTTGAAGGAAATTTCTGAATTTGGCAGAATTTTTAAATTCAAGCAAAATTCTAATAAATTCAAAATTTTGAGTTGTTTCAACAAGTCTCCTTTTAAAAAAAGAACAGTTTAAAGATACTAGACTAAAGATAGGTCCTACCCTTATGGGTTGAATGCGTACCTGCACCTTTAGCCATCTGACCACACGCCGGCTTCGTGTGTGCGCTTGTTACGACAGCTACTGGCTAAAGAACAGCTAACTAACTAAAAAGCCATCACGTGATGGATTTGCTAGGGAGGCATTGTTGTTGGTCTTAATTAGCGTGATGGTTTGAGCTCTAATACTATAATTAAGGAGCGCCTTAAATTAGGTAAGCCGTAAGAGATGCAGAGATAAACTAAACCACCGCGTGCGCTGTAGCGAACGAGGAAAAGACCGTCCGTTCCATCTTGCATTGCGATATGTGGACCAGTGGATCAACGTATCTTGCGATATGTGGTCTCCCAAATCCGAGTGGATCGCGAAAATTTGTTTATTTTCCAGTAGTATTACGCTTTGATGGACATGACGTGTGCTAATTATACGCCTGATCTATGCCCACCAACTAACTCGAAACAACTAAGCTGAATAGGAAATGCAAGGCGCAGCAGAAGCTCCCAAAGCTAAACATCGTCCCCACGGTGCTAAAAAGGTCGTATATCACGAACAAGGAGGGCTAGTATCATCATTAGTTGGAGATGAGAGGATGTGACAATGTGATCCTAGCTATCCAATCGACTTTGAAGGGGATACGAATTGTTCTATCGGATGCACTTGGTAAATCAGCATAGTTGTGCCCTATGATTGAATTGATAATTATCATATCTGAGTTGCTTAGAGGGCTCCGAACGCTGGGAGGGGGAAAAAAATAGAGCTCAACGCTATTGAGCATCATGCATGCTCAAAAGCTTAACCCGACCAGGAAATGTCAAGGTCTTACTAGGCCTATCGCTGCATTTGAAGTGGGCCGTAATTATTTCTCTTAGAATTGTGCCAGATTTTAAACTCGAAACTTTTGGCTCTGATAGCATATAGAGTTTTGTGTACCAACAAGCTCACCAAAAACCTTGAGGCGTGAAGGAAAAGTCAAGAATACAAGACAAGTTAGACACACCACCCATGCATTCTAGAAGTGCAGGAAAGGAAGAAGCAAGCACACTTGCTAATGCAGCCAATAATTGGTTAATTGTTTCAGCTTGAGGAAGGATTAAGTTAATTTCTGACGGGGAGAGGGGCTGGTTTGCCGTCTCTTTACACGAAGAGCTCAAGTGTCGCACCAACGACGAAACAACATACATGTAGTTACATACTATACTAGACGTTTATATGTCAGCATGTCATGCGTCTCTCTCGGTCTTAATTCTTGCTCTTTGTTTATCTATTTATGCTGGAAGATGATAAACACATCGGAAGGTACAACCACAGCTTAAGAATTGGACACTTGTGTGATCTCACTGACGTTAACCCTGTACATTCTATATGAGAATTCTTTAAGCAGAGCAGGAAAACAGAGGAAATATATGCATACACGTCTACATGCTCATACTATCTACTTGTAGACCCAAATTCCAATGCAAATTAATGTATACTGGTCCAAATGTTCTTAAATTGGCCTGCTTGTATTCCCTTACGCCAGCAATAGGATTCCTTGAGATGAGCAATAGGGCAGAAATATATCCTAGGAGATTATGCTTCTTGGTTATCCTTGGGATTTGTTGGAACACATCAATCTTAGTGCTGTTCTATATGTCTGCTCTGATCATCACAGCCACTAGGTAATTATTAATGTATGGGGTATATGTATCCTAATTCGCCGGCTACAAGCAAGCAATTAAATCTTTGTTGTGATTTAGTCAACCATCCTTACACACAAGCTAGCAAATGATGAATTTCAGTAGCCATTAATTACTAGTTGATATATATGGATGAACAGATGAGGAACACCATGTCCAGTCATGCATTACATTTTTTCCTTTAGACTAGTCCTAAACTAATGACTTGCTGTTCAAGGTGTAGCTATCCCTGTTTTCCCTTGTATGACAATAGTAAAGGCTCTATCTTGTTCAGGTAGAGAGCAGATCAACATAACTAACCTATGTAGGGATGCACAAGTCATTGCAACTTTATCACCTTCGACTATATATATAGCTAAACTAATTACTTAAGTCTTTCAGGTTGTTGCAATCATCGTGTTACCTTTTTTTTTGTCAAAGATAATCGTCAGTCTGTATACTATCTTCTCAAGACTTGTACCATGTAACGTGTACGTGTGTAGGTAAGTAGTCTTACAGATGGTCGACTTTGTGGTAGGTAAGCAGTATGATAGAGAGAGGTCAAGGCCAAACAAACTACTAAGTGCAGTCAAAATAGTTAATGTTTAAGGGAGAAATTGCATTAGTTATTCAGATTCCCATTATTTCACACCGATTAGCTAGCTAGCTATGCAAAATGCATGGCTCTCTTGGCGAGAGTACTTGGGTTTCTTCCGTAGCATTTGCAAACAATAGCTTTTTGACTGGTCAAGTGCCACTGAATTTTCATGGCAATTAGTATGCCAATATGTACTAGCAAGACAAATCCCAAGTTGAGTTCATGTATTGGGCGAGGGTTCATATCTGTCATTGTTCGCTCTTCACATTGGAATATGGTTTCTCCTCCGTGGTCTTCCATCAGTATTTTAACTATAGACCGTGTGCTCTAGTATTGCGTGCTTTTATATTCTCTTAGAACGAAGGCACCGCTCAATTTAGTTCGACTTCTATGTTTTTCACTATTCATTAATTCTATCTTTTTTGGGTTTTTTAATTTTTAGGTTTTTTCTTTTATTTTTTCCGCATTTTTTACATTGTCTATGATAGGCTAACATATTTTTCTATTTTTAAATTTTTTAAAATTTAATTATACCAAATAATCTAATTCAGTTACTGTAAAAAAATAAACCAGCTATAATAAAAAGATATAAATTAACATTATTCTGAATATCCTCTAAATTGCATAATCTTAAAGCACCATGGTTAGAACTGGAGTAGTGGACAGTTGCACAAGGACAATCCCTCGATTTTCCTTAAAAATCGTGCCTTTTGTCATTATTTTTTTCTTCAAAGAAAAAAGAACATCGAAGTGCCTCCCATGTAACGGAAATACCACGCGTCCCTAATCGGTTTTTGAAATTAACGTTCATACTGTACTTGTGAAAACCGTCATGGCGTTCCGTGCTAGTACGGCATCGAAATTTCCAACTTCTTTCGGCCAGGCTAGTACAGTTTGACGGCATGAACTCAGGATGTGCAGCATAGCCTATTATATTCGTATTTGTCCCATGCATGCATGTCCAGAACTTTTGCCATTGGCAACCGCAAGAGCAAGAATTTGAGCTGCGTCTGGCATAAAAAAACCCTGAAGCTTCCGGACAAGATTTCAAGTCAAACAGGGAGACAGAAAAAGTGAAATATTTACCCCACTCATTTAAGCTTTTTCAGTTTCAACTTCTAATTTCAACTTTTTTTCACTATTCAGTAATTCGTCTTTTCTAATTTTTTAGATTTTTAGACTTTTTTGCATTTTTCTTTTTTTCCCGTGTTCCTTTGTATTATCCGTGATGGGCTAATATATTTTTTCAATTTTTACATTTTTTAAATTTAATTATACCTAAAAAGTTAAATAAATTACAGTAAAAAAATTAGTTACAGTAAAATTTTAATCAAAAATTAGTAGTCATCGTTAAAAACAACGTCCCAGACAAGTACCCACACTCGGCTGTAGTACAGCACAAATGCTGTAACAGGGACACATCAGTATAAAGTGACGTCTTTACCAAACTAGAAATTGGTGAGACAAATGCGAACGAAAACATAAAAATTTGGGTCTCTGTCCAGCCATGTTCCCTTGGATAATTGGAGAGCATGCCATGCTGACGGATGTTTCCGTGCGGAGACTAACCTATGAATTGATTATTCATGTGAACACGTATGACTTCTCGAAGATCGTGAACATGTATATCCGGGATGATTATATGCAGACGCTGCTTGTCACGTCACCAAGAATGGCGAACCGAGAAGCCAGAGGAAAATGGCACGTAAGTCTTAGGAACTACTCCCTCCCTCCGTTCTTTGTTTTACTTAACTTTTAAAATCTATACCATTGAATTTTTTAAAATTTAACTACTAATAAATTTAAAACTATTTAGATTAGCTACACAAAAATTATATTACTAGATTTGTTGTTAAAAATATTTTATAATATTATAATTTTATTAATATATCTTAGCTTAAGTTATAAAAAGTAGTGATTAAAGTTATATCATAAAAAATAAAAAACGTCAAGTAGAAAAGAACAAAGGTGTACCTTAGGTTTTATTCTTCTATTTTTGTCCCTCAATCCTCACATTGTGTGTTTCCACTCACGAATATGAACTACTTATGAACATCGATTCCCGGCCACATATTTGCAACTTTGGTGGCCGTGGATGGACGATGTAAGTCTGTTAAGCAGGCAGATCCCCTGAGATTGCTGAGTTACATGTCTTGTCCCCTAAAAGGCAAGGTTGGCGATCATCACCTTACTTTCCTTGCCATGAATTTTTTTGAATAATCTATTTTTATTCCAAAATATAGAAATATACCCGTGCAAAAAGTATTTACAGGAATAAATTCTAGTCACCGAATCGTTGGACGACTGGAGCCTATCGCCCAATAGGAGAGGGACACGAAGCCAGTCTGTAGGCCGTTGGGCGACTAGAGCTAGTCGCCCAACAGTAGAGCAACTGGAACCTGTTGCCGAACAGTTGGACAACTACAGGTTGCAGTAAGCCAACGGTCAGGAGAATACCACCTCAGCCTAATTTTTGCACAATTGGCCCCCACCGCGTATGAGGTTAAATGACAATTATTGTAGGTAGGTCGATTCTGTTTGTAAGTTTTTTTTGTTTTGGGAAAAAATCGCAGATAATGTTGATTGATCCATTTATGATTTTCGTAGATTATGAGTTGGTCTAAAATTTGTTAGATTCGCAATAATCGTTTGTGATCATCGTATGTTGTTGTAATGTAAGAAATATTCTGAAAAAAATTTTGAGGACAATTTACATAGCAACGATTGGTACGTACGAACGTAAATGATATTGTGATGTAACCGAAAATTCATATATGGAGAAGAACTTGTTTTTTTCATGTTGTTAGATGCCTTCATGCGCGAAGAATTGAATACGAAAAGACGACGAGATGTGATGTTGCCAATTAAAATAGACTTCATAATAAAGTTGGCAATAATACGATGCACATGGTCTACTTACATGCATGAGAAACAACATCATGCATAATGCAACAAACCGAAATACTCCTATGATACATATGTGCCTTTTGAAATGGAAGTAAATTTGACCTTCAAGGGGACTAGTGCGGAACAGTCCGACCTACTGCGTGGACCGATGATATTTTTTTTCTTCCTTGCAAGTTCGGCGTTGAACTCCTCGGTGGCCTATGTAGCCTTGGTCGCCATTTCTCTTCTTTTCTCGTGCTCCCTCTTGTGAGCCTTGTGCTCCCTACGCGTGCACGCCTTGAGATAGTACCACAAAAGTTACATAAATATTACAAAGAATATTATAAGTGGATATCATAATGTACAATGATTTTCAATATTGCTCCCACTTTGTACACTCGAAGAAGTAGTACGGTAAACCATACTGGTGTGTTTACTCCTCAGTAGGTGCCTTGTATCGTCTGGCTGTGTGGCTACTACTATAATATTTCTCACAAATAGCACTACTTCTCCCTTATGGATTACTTTTTCTCTAACTAAAATTTTATATGGGTGCTACTTATACTATTATATATTAATAAGATTTCAATTTACTACTTATTTCTGTAACTACATTTTTCTACAGGCACTACTTACATACAAATTAATAAGATTCTGATTTACTACTTTTTCCTCTAACTACAAATTATATTTACTACTTATATTATTATCTACACTAAATAAACTATATACTTATTACAAAGAAATACAATAAAAGATAAAAAATTACCTCACAGATGAATCTTCCATCCTCCTCTTCTCCCTTCCCTCTCCAATTCTTCTCCCTCTCCTTTTTTCCCTTTCTTTCTCTCCTCTCCTCTTTCCCTTTCTTTCCTCCTTTCTCTCGCTTGGCTGGGGGGGAAGCGACTGCCACTGCGTCCTTTATATAAGCCATCCAGTCGCCCAACCATTCAGCTTCAGCCGTTGGTGGCCACCGCGCCGAGCCCCTCTACCCCTCCTCATCTCAGCTACAAAAGGAGGTCGCCTCCTCCCGTGAATGGCATAAGAAAAATAGTGAGCAATATCTCCTCAACCCTCTTCTTTTCCTTCTCGAGTTGGCTCTAGTCTTGGTTCTTGGGGCCTCTTCTTCAGTGGTAATTTGAGGCTCTAGTGCTCGGCGGCAAGAAGCTCTTGGATGGTGCTTGTTGAGTGCTTGTGCAACATCCTCTTCCCTTGGCTTTGTCGTCTTGGTGATTCCTGAAATACAAAGGTGGGCATTGTATCTCCATAAACCATGCTCCTCTCTCATGGCGGCACAGAGGGGCGCTAGGTTTTCTGGTTCAGTACTGTCGGGTGTGCCTTGCCTAATCTTCTTGGTGGCTTCGAGTGCCATTTGCACTGTGAGATTCTCGATTACCTTCTCACGTATTTCATGTTTTATGAGCCATACTAGTTGATTACATTTGTGAGTTGTTCTAGTACCGGGAGACAATACATGCAATGCTTGTGGGCTGTGGGATTAAGTGCTCAATGATGAAATATGTCAAATGCTGAAATTGATTTGCATAACTAGTATAGATTTGAGCTCTATTAGAGATCTTCACTTCTGTTCATTAGCACTTTATGCTGCATTTTCCGATTAGTTTGAGGTGTTATCTTGATCTGTGATTACTTATAGAGCAGTAGCTAGCTTTCATACTATTTTATAGAAGCATTACTCCTCTTGTTGTTTCGGCTGTCTGTGTTTACTTCACCTGAACATCTTATTTGTTGGTCTGATTGCTGTCTAGTAGTCAATTTCTTGAAAACATGTGTTATGCTAAAAATTTTGAAAGTGCTTAACATATGCAATTTTGAGTAACTGTTAATTGATACAATTTTAGAGCTCAAATCTGCATGATTAAGTCTTATCAATTAGTGAAGAGTATAGATATCGTATGAGAAAACCAAGACAAAGCCTTGTGTAACTCTACTTTGAGAGCAATAATCATATAAAACTTGAGAAAATGCTAATGTTGTTATATCGTTGGCTCATGGAAATGCTTAATATATTCATTTCGACAGTATTTTGGTTATATGCATGGGATATATGCTCTTGTATAAATAACTTGGTAAAATTACATATTTATATGTAATTTATGTCATTTATATACTGCTTAAAATATCCTTTAATTATATTTTATTATGTTGGAATTAAATTTAAATATATACTTAGATCGCATTATTTACAACAGTGACCAAGTGGGATGATGGGAAATGGAAATATTTTCTCAAAACAAAAGGTATACATGACATCCTAATTGATATAGTTGTTGGGTTAATCTCATCTAACTGAAATCCGAGATAAGAATATATACTAAGTTCAAGAGGAGTAAATTCACCATCTTAGTACTTTATGTGGATGACATCTTATTGGCCAACAATGATAAGAATATGCTATTTGAGACTAAGAGATTTCTTTCATCCAATTTTGACATGAAGGATCTTGGTGATGCCTCTTATGTTCTTGCTATTGAGATTCACCGAGATAGGTCCAAAAATATTAGGTTTATCTCGAAGGCATACATTGACAGAGTACTAAAGAGATACAATATACATAAGTGCTTTGGCTCGCCTGCTCCTATTGTTACGGGCGATAAGTTTGGGACATTTCAATGTCCAAAGAACCAATATAAAACTGATCAGATGAAGTCGGTTCCTTATGCTTCAGCTGTCGGAAGCATTATGTATGCTCAAGTATGCATGCACCCTGATTTAGCTTTTGTAATCGGGATGCTTGGCAGATATCAGTCAAATCTAGGACCGGACCACTGGAAGGCCATTAAGAAAGTTTTGCGCTATATGCAAGCTACTAAGCATTTCATGCTCTCATATAAGTTTCGATAACCTTGAAGTTGTTGGTTATTCAGATTTAGATTTTGCAGGATGTGTTGATAGTAAGAAATCCACGTCAGGTTATATCTTCACACTCGCTGGAGGAGCTATCTCGTGGAAAAGCTACAAACAAACCCTTACGTCATCTTCAACGATGCAAGCTGAGTTTGTGACATGTTATGAGGCTACCGGGCAGGCTATATGGCTTAAGAACTTTATCCCGGGACTTAGAGTAGTAGACAACATCTCTAAACCGCTCACTTTATACCGCGATAACGAACCCGTAGTCTTTTATGCAAATAACAACAAGTCAAGTGGTGCTGCTAAACACATTGAAGTTAAGTACTATGTTGTGAAAGATAGAATCCAGGATCAAACCATTAGTATCAAACATATTAGTACTAAGTTAATACTTGCGGATCCGCTTACTAAAGACTTACCACCTAATATTTTTCGTGATCATGTTGCCGGCATGGGTTTATTGGAAAACCTCTGATTCTGGATAAAAGGACCTTAGAGCAAATTAACTCCCATTAAGTATAATGAATATCCATTTCAAGATGAAATAGTACACTATAGGTACTAGGGTTGTATGGCACTTCATTGGCCATGCAACACATTGCCTTGGTGTGCTGTTTTATTGAGAATGGGTTTATGATATTAGCCTTATGATCAAAGGAGAGAATGTTGGGTTGATCTCGGCTAACTGAAATCCCGAGATTTTAGGAAGGCCACACCTCCCCTCGCGCCATGATCGGAGGCGCAACCAACCTCCTTGGTTTTGGTCCCGGTCACCTAGCGCAATATAAAAAACAAGGGGGATCCGGCAGGTTACATGCGTGATGTGTTAGGCCGCAAAAAACCCTGAACAAAACCCGATCTATTTCGTGCGCTAAGGTGGACGAAGACCAAGCCCTCCTTCGTCCCCGTCCACGGCATCGTCTTCACTAACGGCTGGCCACCTCTCCACCGACGGCAAGCACCGACCACTCTCATGGCCTCTCCAACTTCGGGTACGCTTCCGCACTTAAATTCCTTTAGGTGTTCATGTTTGATCTAGCGATTATGCTTATAGTTTATGTTTAGACTTAAATCAGTTTATCAATAGTCTGTACAGTTTTTTTTCTTTTTGACAGAAGATAATCTGGCTTTCCCCTCCTCTCTCTCTCTCTTTCCTTTTTTGAGATGAGGAACAGCAGAGATTCACATATCTCACTCAGCACCTGTTGTCCTGAATGAACCATCTTTTTTCGAGAATCGTTAAACAAAATATGGACTCCCAAAAATTACCCTTCAAAATTTGAAGCCCAGATTACGGAACAGATGATCCAGGGTGAAGTAAGAAAACCTGGCAAACTGATGGATTATAAAATCATGTGATTTTTCGAGGAAATTACATGAGCTGTCTCTTGCTGCGTCCGGCGTTTACACGCATTGAGAACAACTGAACAAGAGGCTTTGCACAGGGCTGCTGAATAGAAGTATTCCCGCGCGCGCTATATATACACTCGCAGTTAGACGAATGGAGATTTCATAAGCTACACGAGGCCAATAAAACTAATATGAGGAAACAGGAAAATAGAGGTATAGCATGCTGTGCCTTATCACGCTAAATCGTCTGGAGCAAATTAACGGTTTTGTTTATTTCACCATTTTCTAGGGCAGGCACCTCGCTAGCTGCAGACATCTAGCAACTAATGCATGTGTCGGCGGTTTCCCTATTCTGTTTTCATTCTTCCTTCCGATCGCAATCTCAATTCTCACGAGACGTACCGTATGACCCAGCTTTGGTCAGTTCGTTTGTGGGCTTAAATAGTCGATAATAACTGAAGAACCTCGCATCGCAACAGAGAGAGAATAACCGAACAAAATTAACTCTCGCGTACACAGCTGCCTGGTGGACCTATTTTTGTCAGAGAGCAAATTTCCTCGTTACCATCGTAAAAATTCATGACTTAAAAATACCATTGTAAAAAAGATAGACTACAAAATACTATCGTAAAAATAAAAATTATTGAAAATACCATCGGCATCGCATTTTCCATCCAAAGGCTAAGAAATGACCATTTTATCCCTTTATTCTTTATTCTTTTTCTTTCTATTTATATTTTCTTACCCCGGTGCATGCCTTCGGTCCTGCCGAACACTCCTTGTCTTATACAGATGTCTTCAACCTCTATTCACTCTCCAAAATTTTCTCTCTAAATTAGGGGCAGTAGCATCATTTCTAAATTTTTCTCTCTCCGCAGTGGCTATAGATGAAAATGCTAACGTTGATGGTATTTTTTTTTTATAATTTTTGTTTTGTAATGGTATTTTTTAAGTTACGAATCTTTATTTCTCAAATGGGACGAAAGGCAGGCGAGATGTAGACGTTGAATTCATCCAGCTACTACGTAGTGAATACAAAATGGAAATAAACCATGATCATTAATTCGTATTGGCCACCTCTTACATGTTAGTTATGTGCGTAAGATGTAATCATGAACAATTCGGTTTTATAGGCTAAAAGGAATATTGATCCATATGGGATTAGGGTTCTAATGAGTCTACAATGTGGAAGTCCATTTGCATGCTCTATAAATATGTGGAGGCGAGGCTGCAGGTGTGTGAGGCTACTATGTTGAAAACCATGGCCGTCGCCTCCCCTCGGTCGTATCCCGAAACCCTAGCCGGGCGCGCGGTGCTAGCACACCAGCGCACGGCGTTCCATCCCGAACGTGTGGACTCTGTGGAGGCGCCGCTGCTGTGCTGATCGGCGAGAAGCGCAAGGCTATCGCTAGGACGTGAGGAGGAGACGTTCAGTTCGTGAAACGATCGACTGCTTCTTCTTCATCGACGTGCATCTACGTTGGACCGGGCTGTTCCAACTCTTCTTCCGCTGCGCTGCGCATCTAGTGGTAACTATCCATGACTCCCTTACATGCATATTTTCTGGTTGAACGTAGTAGAAAATCAAATGTTGTAGCTAGCGTAGCCTACTTGTTTTCCTTCAGTGGTATCAGAGCAAAGCTGTGTAGTATATGGTCTGGATCATGCACTTATAGATGATATGTTGTTGTAGTAGATGCGATCTATTACTGTTCTTATGCAAGATTCATGTGATGAATCTTTCGGTGCACGGATTGATTAGATCAATCGGTCATAAGGGGTTGAAATAGGTATGAGTTTATAGCATCATGTGGCCAAAAGATTAGTTCGTGCTCCATCTTTGATGTACGCGCGACTTGCCCCTACCGGCTGGAATCACCATCGGGGTTAACTGCGCGCATAGTCAGTAGATCGAGCCAACAGATCGAGATCTTGTGTTGCGGTCTCCTCAAGTATACCGATCGCGATGATCAATATGATTGATCTAATGAAAATTGAGACATTTTGAATGGCTCGGATTTGGGTTGATTTGATCGACCCGATGAGATTTTTATAGCAATTTCATAGATGCGATCTATGTAATTCCGTGAGGTGAATGTTATACAAACACTTTCATGTCAGGACGGTAGAATGCGTTCTGCGCTTAACTTATTTTTGCAGGAAATGATGTGAATGGTATGGCATAGATGTATATATGATGCATATGTGTTTTGACGGCCTGTGTGTCGTATTAATCACAACTGGGTTGAGGCTGTTCTTTAATTGTATAACGACCTGTGTGTCGACTTGTGATGCTTGAGCTCCTCATGTAATTAATTTGCTAGCTATTAGTTGTAATAGTTTAGTTCTTTACCATGGAGGTTTCAAGCATGATGACAAAGAGGATAGGAAATGTGGCGAAGGAGATCACCGTGGAACTATGACGATGGCGACCACTACGATTCAAAAGGCTATACCATTCACAGTATAATGTGATTATATGCATGTGATGTTTATTTCCTGTCATACTATTCTTTCATGCCATACCTGTAGAGGATGTATTTTTCATAACAGAATAATTTCTCTCAGAAAAATTAAGAATTTATTTGATGCCTTTCCAATTGCTACGCCTATAAGAATTACGATAATTGTTTGGTAAGTCTGCCAAATCAGAGTACTATCAACTATCTTGATCTAATAGGATGGATGTATGACATCCACATGCATAGTGTTGGTTTACTTGACAAGGCTATCAAATTGGATTTGGGCCTTGGGGCATGGTGTTGAGAGCCAAGGCATTGGATGCTACCCAACAAACAAGAGTCACATAAGATGTGATTAGCAAACGTTGCTTACCTACATCACTAGGTTTCTAGCGGTGATGTCAAAGCTCACTAGAACTTAGATGAACATGGATCTTAACCACTATATGTCGTTAGAGGGAAGACGATTACAAAATATATAGTGGGAGTGTTTTTTTGTTAAATTGTTTAATGGAAGATCAAACATGAACATAGTGCTGAACTTTGCTTGTTTATTTTCTGTTGTATATCATGGCTGCTTCTAGTAACGATTCTGGTTTTAACTTGCGATCTGTTCTTGAGAAAGAAAAACTTAATGGAATGAATTTTATTGATTGGTACCGCAACATGAGAATTGTTCTTACACAAGAAAAAATAGAATACGTTCTTGAGCAACCCTACCCCGATGAACTCCCTGAGGGTGCAATCGTTGCCACTCGTAAAGCTTATGAGAAGCACTGTAATGATTTACTCGATGTTAGCTGTCTCATACTTACTACCATGTCCTCTGAGCTTCAGAAGTATTATGAGAATGTAGATGCTCACACTATGATTGAAAGACTGTGTGACATGTTTGAGAACCAAGCTAGAACCGAGAGGTTTAACATTTTAAAGTCCTTGTTTACGTGCAAGCTGGCGGAAGGTAGTCTAGTCAGTTCTCATGTGATCAAGATGATTGGTTACATTGAGAGTTTGGAGAAGCTTGGTTCTCCCCTTAATCCTGATCTGGCTACGGATGTTGTTCTTCAGTCTCTCCCTCCGAGCTATGAGCAGTTCATTATGAATTTTCATATGAATAGCATGGAGAAATGATGCGGATATGCACGTGTCTTGTACTTTTCCGTTAAATATCTTATTCAACTGGAAAGAATTATTGAGCCGCATGAAATATGGCCAGGTGAACTCATTTCAAACTATACTGAATGTTGTCATTCATAAGGATGAAATAATACCTCGTGTTATTACATGATGTATTATTAGGTTTTTCAATGGCAAAATAATGGAGACGCAAAAGAAAGCGGATAACCACATTAAGTGCCAAAGACATGAACGAACAAAGCCCACGTGGATGAAGCCAACAGAAGGAAGCACATGTGGCTGGTTGGAGCCCATGTGGAAGGGGGAAAGAAAGCTCACATAGCGGGAGAGTATAAGGACGGAGCCCAAGAACTTAAAGTACAAGTTTTGGACACTATTTTGAAGTCCAACTCAGAGTTTCCATGTGCTCAATCCAATTCCAACTCGGATTCAACTTAGAATTCAATTCGGATTTAGTTTGGGACAGCCTGTCAGGCAGTTACTAAAAAGGTCATAACTTTCACAAACGGAGTCTGATTTAGGCGTTCTTGTACTCGTTGGAAAGATAATTTCAAGGGATACGCAATGGATCTAGCCCTAGCATCAAATTCATTACAGATCAAAAGTTATGACCAAAACAATATAACGACTATAAAATCTAGTTTCCTTTTTTAAGAGTTCGTATCTAAAACCATATAGGGTTGAGTTGTACTAGGTTTGGGGACTCTATGGATGTCCCAAGAGGCTATATAAGCCATGTATTGGCAGCCTTAGAAGGGAGACCAATTTTATGTATCAGATTGAAACATAGCTATTGCTTGTTCTTTCAACACCAGAGTTTATGCGAGGACTTTGAGAGAGAATTAGGCGATCCATTGTTTGTTCTGCAACTCAGGGTCAAGCCATTGTTCCATTGGGAATTGGGGACTTGGCGTTCGTCGTTTGTGGTCTTGCGGCGAACAATTATCCGGTGTGTTTTGGGCGTATTCTGAAGAGTTGAGGGTTCGTGCATGGGCACGAGTTTCAGCTAGCGACATCGTCTACTTCGCATCAACTATCCACGGTTCCTCACTGAGAAGATCGGGACCTTTCCCCGTATCAAGAAATCATTGACTGAATTGCATGGAATGTTTAAAACAGTAGAGAAAAGTATTAAGAAAAACACCAATCATGTGATGATGGTTCAAAGGAGAATAAAAAGAGTAAGTGTTGGATGCCCAAAGGCAAAGGCAAAAGAAAGGTTCCTAATGAGCCCCCTAGATCTAAGCCAAAGGCAAATGGTAAAGTCAAATCTGGTCCTTCTCCTGATGATGAATGCTACCACTGCCATGTCAAGGGGCATTGCTTTAGGAATTGTAAGAAATACTTGGAGGATCTGAAAAAGAAGAAGGGAAGCGAGATTTCTGCTTTAGGTATAAATGTTATAGAAATTAATCTTGCAATTTCTTATGGTGAATCTTGGGTATTTGATACCGGATCGATGATTCATACTTGCAAATCATTGCAGGGTCTAAGAAGGACTAGAAGTTTTGCGAGAGGCGAGTTGGACATGCGTGTCGGCAATGGAGCAAAGGTTGCTGTACTGGCTGTCGGCACTTATCACTTGTCATTACCTTCAGAATTAGTTTTAGAATTAAATAATTGTTATTACATTCCAGTATTGAGTAAGAACATTATCTCTTCTTTATGTTTGGAGGAAGATGGTGGTTATGAGTTCGTAAGAAAGAACAAACATTGTTCTATTTATTTGAATAATATACTATATGCACATTGTCCATTAATGAATGGGTTATATGTTCTTGATCTTGATGATAAGCATGTCTATAATATTAATGCAAAGAGGCTGATGCCTAATGATTTGAATCCCGCTTTTGTTTGGCATTGTCACTTAGGTCATATAAATGAGAAACGCATAGAGAAGCTCCAAAAACATGGACTACTCAACTCAATCATTTGAGACATGTGAGTCTTGTTTATTTGGCAAGATGACAAAGACGCCTTTCACCGGTCATAGTGAGAGACAAGTGACTTGTTGGGACTTGTATATACCGATGTATGTGGACCAATGAGCTCAGTAGCCAGAGGTGGTTTTCAGTATTTCATTACTTTTATCGATGACTTTAGTAGATATGAATACATCTAGTTAATAAGGCACAAATCTGAATCGTTTGAAAAGTTCAACGAATTTCAGAATGAAGTACAAAATCAGCTAGGTAAGACAATTAAAATTCTGCGATCTGATCGTGGAGGTGAATATTTGAGCCATGAATTTGGTGAACATCTAAAACAGTGTGGAATTGTTCCACATCTGACTCCGCCTGGCACGCTTCAATGGAACGGGGTATCTGAACGGAGGAATCGGACCTTATTAGACATGGTTCGGTCTATGATAAGCCAAATTGTTCTTTCATTGTCCTTCTGGGGATTTGCTCTAGAAACTGCTGCGTTTCCACTAAACAGAGTTCCATCTAAATCAGTGAAAAAGACACCATACGAGAAATAGTCCAGGAAACGTCCTGAATTGTCTTTCTTTAAGGTATGGGGTTGTAAGACTTATGTGAAATGTTTGACGGCTGATAAGCTCCATCCTAAATCTTATAAATGCTTCTTTGTTGGGTATCCTAGAGAAACCAAAAGATATTATTTTTACAATTGGGAAGAAGACAATGTGTTTATCGCTCGGAACGGTGTCTTTTTGGAAAAAGAGTTTCTTTCAAAGGGTGTTAGTGGGAGCAAGGTGCAGCTTGAAGAAATTCGGGAAACACCTGAAAATGTTTCAGCTCCTATTAAACCTCAACAGGATATAAAAGATGTTGTACAACCGGTTATGGAGGCACCGCCCCCACGTAGGTCTACAAGGACACGTCGCGTAACTGAGAAGTTCACGCTCCTAACCACGGGACAACGCGATATATTGTTGTTGGACAATGATGAGCTCAAGAGCTACACGGAAGCAATGATGCGACCAGACTTTGAAAAATAGCATGGAGTCATGAGGTTCGAAATAGAATCCATACATGATAATCAAGTTTGGAACTTGGTAGATCCACCTGATGGTGTAAAAACTATTGAGTGTAAATGGGTTTTAAAGAAAACGATAGACATAGATGGAAATATTCATATCTATAAGGCACGATTGGTGGCGAAAGGTTTCAAGCAATTCAAGGTGTTGATTATGATGAAACGTTTTCGCCCGTTGCTATGCTAAAGTCTATTCGGATCTTTCTAGCGATTGCTATCTATTTCGACTACGATATTTGACAAATGGATGTCAAAACGGTTTTCCTAAATGGAAACCTAAGCGAGGATGTGTACGTAACACAGCCTAAGGGTTTTGTTGATCCAAAAAATGCTGGGAGAATATGCAAGCTTCAGAAGTCCATTTACGGATTGAAACAAGCATCTCGGAGTTGGAATATTCGTTTTGATGAAGTAATCAAAGGGTTTAGCTTCATCAAGAATGAAGAAGAACCTTGTGCTTACAAGAAGGCTAGTGGGAGAGCACTTGTTTTTCTGGTCTTTTATGTAGATGACATATTATTGATCGGAAATGATATTCCAATGCTAGAAACTGTGATGTCTTCTTTGAGAAAAAGTTTCCCAATGAAAGATATCGGAGAGGCAGCTTACATTTTGGGCATAAAGATCTATAGAGATAGATCGAAGAGGCTAATTGCATTAAGCCAAAGTACATACATTGATAAGATATTGAAACGGTTCAATATGCAAGACTCTAAGAAAGGTTTCTTGCTTATGTCACATGGCATTCGTCTTAGCAAGACTCAGTGTGCTTCAACACTTGATGAGCAAGAGAAGATGAGTGCGATTCTGTATACCTCAGCCATCAGATCCATCATATATGCTATGCTTTGTACGCGCCTAGATGTTTCATATGCTCTAAGTATTACGAGCAGGTAACAATCTAACCCCGGTCTAGCTCACTGGGTTGCTGTAAAGAATATTCTTAAGTACTTTAGAAGGACTAAGGATATGTTCCTTATATTTAGAGATGAAGAAGAGCACGTTGTAAAAGGTTACACCGATGCTAGCTTTCAAACTGATAAAGATGATAGTAGACCGCAGTCTGGTTTTGTGTTCTGCCTCAATGGAGGGGCAATGAGCTGAAAAAGTTCCAAGCAAGAGACGGTAGCTGATTCGACAACTGAGACCAAGTATATTGCAGCTTCTGAAGCTGCAAAGGAAGCTGTTTGGATCAGAAAATTTGTTTTTGAGTTGGGTGTGATCCCTAGTATGTCCAGTCCAGTGGATCTCTATTGTGATAATAGTGGAGCCATTGCGCAAGCAAAGGAGTCTAGGTCATACCAAAAGTCCAAACATATACTTCGACGCTATCACCTTATCCGTGAGATCATTGATAGAGGTGAAGTGAAGATTTTCAAGGTGCACACGGAGTTGAATATTGCTGATCCGTTGACGAAGCATCTCCCACAACCAAAGCATGAGGCACACACGAGTGTAATGGGTATTAGATACTTACATGATTGTCTCTAGTGTGAGTGGGAGATGATTGTATCAAATCTATGTTTATAAAATTTTGAATAAGGTGTTATTTGGTTCCATGAATAATGATTGTATGGATTAATTGACAAGTATGTGACTTGTTCGTAAAACTCTTTGTTTTATTTAATGTTCTTCTAAAGATCTCTAGTCTTATGTTATTACGTGGGAAAATAATGATTTATGGACTAGCATATGTATTGATTGATGATCATGTTTCACGGATCATGGATATAGGAATATCAAATCAATAATGTAGACACATGTTAGAGAACATGGTGTTGGATTGACCCACTCCGAGACGTTGCTGGGATGATTTATGTTACTTTTTGGGTTTGCCACCATGAGATGATGTTTAACTCTTGCTCAAAACTGACGCTATCACTATTGAGATAGTTTGATAGGTCTCTGGTGCTTTACCACTTTACTCCTCCTGACTGATGTGTACCTGCACGAGAATCTCTAGAGGAAGAACCCAAAATTTTGCCCCATTGCATAGGCCCCACAGAGGTGGTAGGGGCTACCTGGGGTCTTTCCAAATGCATGGACCCAAACTTATTTTCGTATTTTTCGTATACCTCATATAATTTATCCTTAACTACTCTATAGTATGTACAATAATCTAAACCAGTAGTATCACTTAAAAGTTGTAACACATTTATAAATCCTTGGAATTTGACCCTAGGATCCAAAATAAAAGGCGAATGCATATAAAATAGGAATTTTCCTTCAACATTTTAAAAACTTAGATTTTGTGGCAACTACAACATCCCATAGTACAGGATCATTTTCAAAAGCCTTTAGGTGAGTGACAATTTCAAGAATGTTATAAAGAATTAGAGGAAAGGTTGGGTAGTATACTCTAGAAAGACAAAGTGTAGCTTTATGGAAAAAGTTCTAAAAAAGAAAATATTTTTCACCAATAACCCAATCGTCCTCAGTAAGTTCGGGGTCTCTAACTTGGGTTCTATTAGAGGAGCTACGAGATTGATGAACTTGAGTGTGAAGGAAAATAGATAATGTGCTCTTATATGGCAATATATGTTTAAGCATAAGGTAAGTACAATTCTATCTAACAGGTATGCCTAAGCCAAATTTTCTAGAGTGGACATTCATTGCTATGCAAAAGCTTTTATATGCGGCTATTTATTAGTTAGAACAATTGATATAGGAAATTACATCCCTAAAAGAATCAATACAACTATTTAATCTTTTTAAACTAGATTTAACAATAAGATTAATAATATGACAAGCACAACGTTGATGCAGTAAGAAAGATTATATATAAGTATTAACCAAAGAAGTAAGAATTTCTATAGCCTTAGTGTTTGCAGCTGCGTTATCTAAAGTTATAGAAAAAAATCTTATCCGTGAGGCCAAAATCTTCTACAACTTTAATAAAGCATTCTGCAATATTTTTAACAGTATGTGAAACATTAATTAATTTAAATCCTATAATTCTTTTTTTCCATTACCCGGTCATTATTAATATAATGAGCAATAACACTAATACAATCCTCCCTAGTCCTACCACTCCATATGCCAGATGTCAAAGCAATAGAGAATGTACAAGCATAAAACGTTTTTTTTCAATTTTTCACGATAGTTGTTATAATATTTAATTAAATATCTAGTTATAGTTTACCTACAACTTTTCAGCCGGTGTTAAAATTTCTTCCAAAACGGGCTCGTCGGCTGCTCTGAAATCCGTGCGAATGAAAACGCGGCACCAGAGCAAAACGCGTCCCGAACACCCCCAATGGACCTCACACGCACCCTAACGCGTGCCGGCATGCGTTTTGTCAACTTTCCAGCCGGTGTTAAAATTTCCTCCAAAACGGGCTCGTCGGGTGCTCTGAAATCCGTGCAAACGAAAACGCGGCACCGGAGCAAAACCCGTCCCGAACGGCCCCAATGGACCTCATACGCGCCCTAACGCGTGCCGGCATGCGTTTCGTGAACTTTCGAGCCGGTGTTAAAATTTCCTCCAAAACGGGCTCGTCGGGTGCTCCGAAATCCGTGCGAACGAAAACGCGACACCGGAGCAAAACGCATCCCGAACACACCTAATGGACCTCATACGCGCCCTAACGCGTGCCGGCATGCGTTTCGTGAACTTCCGAGCCGGTGTTAAACTTTCCTCCAAAACGGGCTCGTCGGGTGCTCTGAAATCCATGCGAACGAAAACGCTACACCGGAGGAAAACGCGTCCCGAACGCCCCCAATGGACCATATACGCGCCCTAACGCGTGCCGGCATGCGTTTTGTGAACTTGCGAGCCGGTGTTAAACTTTCCTCCAAAACGGGCTCGTTGGGTGCTGTGAAATCCGTGCGAACAAAAACGCAACACCGGAGCAAAACGCGTCCCGAACACCCCCAATGGACCTCATACGCGCCCTAACGTGTGCCGGCATGCGTTTCGTGATCTTGCGAGCCGGTGTTAAACTTTCCTCCAAAACGGGCTTGTCGGGTGCTCTGGAATCCGTGCGAACGAAAACGCGGCACCGGAGCAAAACTCGTCCTGAACACCCCCAATGGACCTCATACGCGGCCTAACATGTGCCGGCATGCGTTTCGTGTACTTCCGAGCCGGTGTTAAACTTTCCTCCAAAACGGGCTCGTCGGGTGATCTGAAATCCGTGCGAACGAAAACGCGGCACCGGAGCAAAACGCATCCCAAACACCCCCAATGGATCTGATACGCGCCCTAACGCGTGTCGACATGCGTTTCCTCAACTTCCCAGCCGGTGTTAAAATTTCCTCCAAAACGGGCTCGTCGGGTGCTCTGAAATCCGTGCGAACGAAAACGCGGCACCGGAGCAAAACGCGTGCCGAACACCCCCAATGGACCTCATACGCGTGCTAACGCGTGCCGGCATACGTTTCGTGAACTTTCAGCAGGTGTTAAAATTTCCTCCACAACTGCCTCGTGGGGTGCTCTGAAATCCGTGCGATCGAAAACGCGGCACCGGAGCAAAACGCGTCCCGAACGCCCCAATGGACCTCATACGCGCCCTAACGCGTGCCGGCATGCGTTTCGTGAACTTGCGAGCCGGTGTTAAACTTTCCTCCAAAACGGGCTCGTCGGGTGCTCTAAAATCCGTGCGAACGAAAATGCGGCACCGGAGCAAAACGCGTCCCGAACATCCCCAATGGACCTCATACGCGCTGCAACGCGTGCCGGCATGCGTTTCGTGTACTTCCATGCCGGTGTTAAACTTTCATCCAAAACGGGCTCGTCGGGTGCTCTGAAATCCGTGCGAACGAAAACGTGGCACCGGAGCAAAACGCGTCCCGAACACCCCCAATGGACTTGATACGCGCCCTAACACGTGCCGGCATGCGTTTCGTCAACTTTTGAGCCGGTGTTAAACTTTCCACCAAAACGGGCTCGTTAGGAGCTCTGAAATCCGTGCGAACGAAAACACGGCACCGGAACAAAACGCGTCCCGAACACCCCCAATGGACCTCATACGCGCCCTAACGCGTGCCGGCATGCGTTTCGTGAACTTCCGAGCCGGTGTTAAACTTTTCTCCAAAACGGGCTCGTTGGGTGCTCAGAAATCCGTGCGAACGAAAACGCGGCACTGGAGCAAAACGCGTCTCGAACACCCCCAATGGACCTCATCGCGCGCCTAACGCGTGCGGCATGCGTTCGTGAACTTCCGAGCGGTGTTAAACTTTCCTCCAAAGCGGGCTCGTCGGGTGCTCTGAAATCCGTGCGAACGAAAGCGCGCACGAGCAAAACGCGCCCGAACACCCCAATGGACCTCATACGCTTCTAACGCTAACGCGTGCGGCATGCGTTTCGTGAACTTCGAGCGGTGTTAAACTTTCCTCCAAAGCGGGCTCGTCGGGTGCTTTGAAATCCGTGAACGAAAAAGCGCGCACCGAGCAAAACGCGTCCCGAACACCCCAATGGACCTCATCGCGCCCTAACGGCGTGCGGCATGCGTTCGTGAACTTTCGAGCGGTGTTAAACTTTCCTCCAAAACGGGCTCGTCGGGTGCTCCGAAATCCGTGCGAACGAAAACGCGGCACCGGAGCAAAACGCGTGCCGAACACCCCAATGGACCTCATACGCGCCCTAACGCGTGCCGGCATGCGTTTCGTGAACTTTCGAGCCGGTGTTAAACTTTCCTCCAAAACGGGCTCGTCGGGTGCTCCGAAATCCGTGCGAAGAAAACGCGGCACCGGAGCAAAACGCGTCCCGAACACCCCAATGGACCTCATACGCGCCCTAACGCGTGCCGGCATGCGTTTCGTGAACTTTCGAGCCGGTGTTAAAATTTCCTCCAAAACGGGCTCGTCGGGTGCTCGAAATCCGTGCGCGAAAAAGCGGCACCGAGCAAAACGCGTCCCGAACACCCCAATGGACCTCATACGCGCCCTAACGCGTGCCGGCATGCGTTTCGTGAACTTTCGAGCCGGTGTTAAAATTTCCTCCAAAACGGGCTCGTCGGGTGCTCCGAAATCCGTGCGACGAAAACACGGCACCGGAGCAAAACGCGTCCCGAACACCCACAATGGACCTCATACGCGCCCTAACGCGTGCCGGCATGCGTTTCGTGAACTTCGAGCGGTGTTAAACTTTCCTCCAAAACGGGCTCGTCGGGTGCTCCAAAATCCGTGCGAACGAAAACGCGGCACCGGAGCAAAACGCGTCCGAACACCCCAATGGACCTCATACGCGCCCTAACGCGTGCCGGCATGCGTTTCGTGAACTTCCGAGCCGGTGTTAAACTTTCCTCCAAAACGGGCTCGTCGGGTGCTCCGAAATCCGCGCGCGAACGAGCAAAACGCGCACCGAGCAAAACGCGCCCGAACACCCCAATGGACCTCATACGCGCCCTAACGCGTGCCGGCATGCGTTTCGTGAACTTCCGAGGCGGTGTTAAACTTTCCTCCAAAACGGGCTCGTCGGGTGCTCCGAAATCCGCGCGAACGAAAAGCGCGGCAACCGAGCAAAACGCGTGACGAACACCCCAATGGACCTCATACGCGCCCTAACGTGCGTGCGGCATGCGTTTCGTGAACTTTCGAGCCGGTGTTAAACTTTCCTCCAAAGCGGGCTCGTCGGGTGCTCGAAATCCGCGGCGACGAAAAGCGCGCACCGAGCAAAACGCGCCCGAACACCCCAATGGACCTCATACGCCCTAACGCGTGCGGCATGCGTTCGTGAACTTCCGGCGGTGTTAAAATTTCCTCCAAAACGGGCTCGTCGGGTGCTCCGAAATCCGTGCGAACGAAAACGCGGCACCGGAGCAAAACGCGTCCCGAACACCCCAATGGACCTCATACGCGCCCTACGCGCGTGCGGCATGCGTTTCGTGAACTTTCCGAGCGGTGTTAAAATTTCCTCCAAAGCGGGCTCGTCGGGTGCTCAAATCCGGCGAACGAAAACCGCGCACCGAGCAAAACGCGAACCCGAACACCCCAATGGACTCTCACGCGCCCTAACGCGTGCGGCATGCGTTTCGTGAACTTCCGAGCCGGTGTTAAACTTTCCTCCAAAACGGGCTCGTCGGGTGCTCTGAAATCCGTGCGAACGAAAACGCGGCACCGGAGCAAAACGCGTCCCGAACACCCCAATGGACCTCATACGCGCCCTAACGTGTGCCGGCATGCGTTTCGTGAACTTTCCAGCCGGTGTTAAAATTTCCTCCAAAACGGGCTCGTCGGGTGCTCCGAAATCCGTGCGAACGAAAAGCGCGCACCGGAGCAAAACGCGTCCCGAACACCCCAATGGACCTCATACGCGCCCTAACGCGTGCCGGCATGCGTTTCGTGAACTTCCGAGCCGGTGTTAAACTTTCCTCCAAAACGGGCTCGTCGGGTGCTCCGAAATCCGTGCGAACGAAAACGCGGCACCGGAGCAAAACGCAGGCCGAACACCCCAATGGACCTCATACGCGCCCTAACGCGTGCCGGCATGCGTTTCGTGAACTTTCGAGCCGGTGTTAAACTTTCCTCCAAAACGGGCTCGTCGGGTGCTCCGAAATCCGTGCGAACGAAAACGCGGCACCGGAGCAAAACGCAGGCCGAACAACCCCAATGGACCTCATACGCGCCCTAACGCGTGCCGGCATGCGTTTCGTGAACTTCGAGCCGGTGTTAAACTTTCCTCCAAAACGGGCTCGTCGGGTGCTCGAAATCCGTCGCGAACGAAAACGCGCGCACCGAGCAAAACGCGCGCGTCGAACACCCCAATGGACCTCATACGCGCCCTAACGCGTGCCGGCATGCGTTTCGTGAACTTCCGAGCCGGTGTTAAACTTTCCTCCAAAACGGGCTCGTCGGGTGCTCCGAAATCCGTGCGAACGAAAACGCGCACCGGAGCAAAACCCAGCCCGAACACCCCCAATGGACCTCATCGCGCCCTAACGCGTGCCGGCATGCGTTTCGTGAACTTTCGAGCCGGTGTTAAACTTTCCTCCAAAACGGGCTCGTCGGGTGCTCCGAAATCCGTGCGAACGAAAACGCGGCACCGGAGCAAAACGCGTGTCGAACGACCCCAATGGACCTCATACGCGCCCTAACGCGTGCCGGCATGCGTTTCATGAACTTCCGAGCGGTGTTAAAATTTCCTCCAAAGCGGGCTCGTCGGGTGCTCTGAAATCCGTGCGACGAAAAACGCGGCACCGAGCAAAGCGCGCCCGAACACCCCAATGGACCTCATACGCGCCCTAACGCGTGCCGGCATGCGTTTCGTGAACTTCCGAGCCGGTGTTAAACTTTCCTCAAAACGGGCTCGTCGGGTGCTCCGAAATCCGTGCGAACGAAAACGCGGCACACGAGCAAAACGAGGCCGAACACCCCCAATGGACCTCATACGCGCCCTAACGCGTGCGGCATGCGTTTCGTGAACTTCCGAGCGGTGTTAAAATTTCCTCCAAAGCGGGCTCGTCGGGTGCTCTAAAATCCGTGCGAACGAGCAGCGCGCACCGAGCAAAACGCGCCCGAACACCCCAATGGACCTCATACGCGCCCTAACGCGCGTGCGGCATGCGTTCGTGAACTTTCGAGCGGTGTTAAACTTTCCTCCAAAACGGGCTCGTCGGGTGCTCTGAAATCCGTGCGAACGAAACGCGCACCGCACCGAGCCGAAAAACGCGCGCCCGAACACCCCAATGGACCTCATACGCGCCCTAACGCGTGCCGGCATGCGTTTCGTGAACTTCCGAGCCGGTGTTAAAATTTTCTTCAAAACGGGCTCGTCGGGTGCTCTAAAATCCGTGCGAACGAAAACGCGGCTTCAGAGCAAAACGCGTCCCGAACACCCCAATGGACCTCATACGCGCCCTAACGCGTGCCGGCATGCGTTTCGTGAACTTCCGAGCCGGTGTTAAACTTTCCTCCAAAACGGGCTCGTCGGGTGCTCGAAATCCGTCGCGACGAAAAGCGGCACCGAGCAAAACGCGTCCCGAACACCCCAATGGACCTCATACGCGCCCTAACGCGTGCTGGCATGCGTTCGTGAACTTCCGAGCGGTGTTAAAATTTTCTCCAAAGCGGGCTCGTCGGGTGCTCGAAATCCGCGGCGAACGAAAAACGCGCACCGAACAAAAGCGCGTCGAACACCCCAATGGACCTCATACGCGCCCTAACACGTGCTGGTATGCGTTTCGCGAACTTGCGAGACGGTGTTAAACTTTCCTCCAAAACGGGCTCGTTGGGTGCTCTGAAATCCATGCGAACGAAAACGCAGCACCGGAGCAAAACGCGTCCCGAACACCCCCAATGGACCTCATACGCGCCCTAACGCGTGCCGGCATGCGTTTCGTCATCTTCCGAGCCGATGTTAAAATTTTCTTCAAAACGGGCTCGTCGGGTGCTCTGAAATCCGTGCGAACGAAAACGCGGCTTCGGAGTAAAACGCGTCCGAACACCCCCAATGGACCTCATACGCGCCCTAACGCGTGCCGGCATGCGTTTCGTGAACTTTCGAGCCGGTGTTAAACTTTCCTCCAAAACGGGCTCGTCGGGTGCTCTGAAATCCGTGCGAACGAAAACGCGGCACCGGAGCAAAACGCGTCCCGAACACCCCCAATGGACCTCATACGCGCCCTAACGTGTGCCGGCATGCGTTTCGTGAACTTCCGAGCCGGTGTTAAACTTTCCTCCAAAACGGGCTCGTCGGGTGCTCTGAAATCTGTGCGAACGAAAACGCGTCACCGGAACAAAACGCGTCCCGAACACCCCCAATGGACCTCATACGCGCTCTAACGCGCGTGCGGCATGCGTTCGTGAACATCCGAGCCGGTGTTAAACTTTCCTCCAAAACGGGCTCGTCGGGTGCTCCGAAATCCGTGCGAACGAAAACGCGGCACCGGAGCAAAACGCGTCCCGAACACCCCAATGGACCTCATACGCGCCCTAAGGCGTGCCGGCATGCGTTTCGTGAACTTCCGAGCCGGTGTTAAACTTTCCTCCAAAACGGGCTCGTCGGGTGCTCTGAAATCCGTGCGAACGAAAACGCGGCACCGAGCAAAACGCGTGCCGAACACCCCAATGGACCTCATACGCGCCCTAACGCGTGCCGGCATGCGTTTCGTGAACTTCCGAGCCGGTGTTAAACTTTCCTCCAAAACGGGCTCGTCGGGTGCTCCGAAATCCGTGCGAACGAAAACGCGGCATCGGAGCAAAGCGCATCCCGAACACCCCCAATGGACCTCATCGGCGCCCTAACGGCGTGCGGCATGCGTTCGTGAACTTCCGAGCGGTGTTAAACATTCCTCCAAAGCGGGCTCGTCGGGTGCTCCGAAATCCGTGCGAACAAAAACGCGGCACCGGAGCAAAACGCGCGACCGAACACCCCAATGGACCTCATACACGCCCTAACGCGTGCGGCATGCGTTCGTGAACTTCCGAGCGGTGTTAAACTTTCCTCCAAAACGGGCACGTCGGGTGCTCCGAAATCCGTGCGAGCGAAAACGCGGCACCGAGCAAGCGCGCGCCGAACAACCCCAATGGACCTCATCGCGCCCTAACGGCGTGCGGCATGCGTTTCGTGAACTTCGGCGGTGTTAAGATTTCTCCAAAGCGGGCTCGTCGGGTGCTCGAAATCCGTGCTGACGAACGAAAAACGCAACACCGTATAAAAGCGCGCCCGAACACCCCAATGGACCTCATACGCGCCCTAACGGCGTGCGGCATGCGCGTTCGTGAACTTCCGAGCCGGTGTTAAACTTTCCACCAAAAGCGGGCTCGTCGGGTGCTCGAAATCCGGCGAACGAAAAGCGCGGCGAGCAAAACGCATCCCGAACACCCCAATGGACCTCATCGCGCCCTAACGCGTGCGGCATGCGTTCGTGAACTTCCGAGCGGTGTTAAAATTTCCTCCAAAGCGGGCTCGTCGGGTGCTCGAAATCCGTCGAAGACGAAAGCGGCACGGAGCAAAACGCGCCGAACACCCCAATGGACCTCATACGCGCCCTAACGGCGTGCGGCATGCGTTCGTGAATTTCGAGCGGTGTTAAACATTCCACCAAATCGGGCTCGTCGGGTGCTCGAAATCCGTGCGAACGAAAGCGGCACCGAGCAAAGCGCGCCCGAACACCCCAATGGACCTCATACGCGCCCTAACGCGTGCCGGCATGCGTTTCGTGAACTTCGAGGCGGTGTTAAAATTTCCTCCAAAGCGGGCTCGTCGGGTGCTCGAAATCCGTGCGAACGCAAAACGCGCACCGAGCAAAGCGCGTCACGAACACCCCAATGGACCTCATCGCGCCCTAACGCGTGCGGCATGCCTTCGTGAACTTCGGCGGTGTTAAACTTTCCTCCAAAAGCGGGCTCGTCGGGTGCTCGAAATCCGCGCGAACGAAGCAGCGGCACCGAGCAAAACGCATCCCGAACACCCCAATGGACCTCATCGCGCCCTAACGCGTGCCGGCATGCGTTTCGTGAACTTTCGAGCCGGTGTTAAACTTTCCTCCAAAACGGGCTCGTCGGGTGCTCCGAAATCCGTGCGAACGAAAACGCGGCACCGGAGCAAAACGCGTCCCGAACGCCCCAATGGACCTCATACGCGCCCTAACGCGTGCCGGCATGCGTTTCGTGAACTTCCGAGCCGGTGTTAAAATTTTCTCCAAAACGGGCTCGTCGGGTGCTCTGAAATCCGTGCGAACGAAAACGCAGCACCGAGCAAAACGCGTCCCGAACACCCCAATGGACCTCATACGCGCCCTAACGCGTGCCGGCATGCGTTTCGTGAACTTCCGAGCCGGTGTTAAACATTCCTCCAAAACGGGCTCGTCGGGTGCTCTGAATCCGGGCGAATGAAAACGCGGCACCGAGCAAAACGCATCCCGAACACCCCCAATGGACCTCATACGCGCCCTAACGCGTGCTGGCATGCCTTTCGTGAACTTCCGAGCCGGTGTTAAACTTTCCTCCAAAACGGGCTCGTCGGGTGCTCTGAAATCCGTGCGAACAAAAACGGCACCGGAGCAAAACGCGTCCCGAACACCCCCAATGGACCTCATACGCGCCCTAACGCGTGCCGGCATGCGTTTCGTGAACTTCCGCCGGTGTTAAAATTTCTCCAAAACGGGCTCGTCGGGTGCTCTGAAATCCGTGCGAACGAAAATGCAACACCGGATGAAAACGCGTCCCGAACACCCCCAATGGACCTCATACGCGCCCTAACGCGTGCCGGCATGCGTTTCGTGAACTTCCGAGCCGGTGTTAAACTTTCCTCCAAAACGGGCTCGTCGGGTGCTCTGAAATCCGTGCGAACGAAAACGCGGCACCGGAGCAAAACGCATCCCGAACACCCCAATGGACCTCATACACGCCCTAACGCGTGCCGGCATGCGTTTCGTGAACTTCCGAGCCGGTGTTAAACTTTCCTCCAAAACGGGCTCGTCGGGTGCTCTGAAATCCGTGCGAACGAAAACGCGGCACCGAGCAAAACGCGTCCCGAACACCCCAATGGACCTCATACGCGCCTAACGCGTGCCGGCATGCGTTTCGTGAATTTCGAGCCGGTGTTAAACTTTCCTCCAAAACGGGCTCGTCGGGTGCTCTGAAATCCGTGCGAACGAAAACCCCCAATGGACCTCATACGCGCCCTAACGCGTGCCGGCATGCGTTTCGTGAACTTCCGAGCCGGTGTTAAACTTTCCTCCAAAACGGGCTCGTCGGGTGCTCCGAAATCCGTGCGAACGAAAACGCGGCACCGGAGCAAAACGCGTCCCGAACACCCCAATGGACCTCATACGCGCCCTAACGCGTGCCGGCATGCGTTTCGTGAACTTCCGAGCCGGTGTTAAACTTTCCTCCAAAACGGGCTCGTCGGGTGCTCTGAAATCCGGGCGAACGAAAACGCGCACCGGAGCAAAGCGCGTCCGAACACCCCAATGGACCTCATACGCGCCTAACGCGTGCGGCATGCGTTCGTGAACTTCGAGCGGTGTTAAAATTTCCTCCAAAACGGGCTCGTCGGGTGCTCCGAAATCCGTGCGAACAAAAACGCGGCACCGGAGCAAAAGCGCGTGCCGAACACCCCCAATGGACCTCATACGCGCCTAACGGCGTGCGGCATGCGTTCGTGAACTTCCGAGCGGTGTTAAACTTTCCTCCAAAACGGGCTCGTCGGGTGCTCCGAAATCCGTGCGAACGAAAACGCGGCACCGGAGCAAAACGCGGCCGAACACCCCAATGGACCTCATACGCGCCCTAACGCGTGCCGGCATGCGTTTCGTGAACTTCGGACGGTGTTAAACTTTCCTCCAAAACGGGCTCGTCGGGTGCTCTGAAATCCGTGCGAACAAAAACGCGGCACCGGAGCAAAACGCGTCCCGAACACCCCAATGGACCTCATACGCGCCTAACGCGCGTGCGGCATGCGTTTCGTGAACTTCCGAGCCGGTGTTAAAATTTCCTCCAAAACGGGCTCGTCGGGTGCTCTGAAATCCGTGCGAACGAAAACGCGGCACCGGAGCAAAACGCGTCCCGAACACCCCAATGGACCTCATACGCGCCTAACGCGTGCCGGCATGCGTTTCGTGAACTTTCGAGCCGGTGTTAAATTTCCTCCAAAACGGGCTCGTCGGGTGCTCGAAACCGTGCGAACGAAAACGCGGCACCGGAGCAAAACGCGTCCCGAACACCCCCAATGGACCTCATACGCGCCCTAACGCGTGCCGGCATGCGTTTCGTGAACTTTCGAGCCGGTGTTAAAATTTCCTCCAAAACGGGCTCGTCGGGTGCTCAAATCCGTGCGAACGAAAACGCGGCACCGGAGCAAAACGCGTCCCGAACACCCCAATGGACCTCATACGCGCCCTAACGCGTGCCGGCATGCGTTTCGTGAACTTCCGAGTCGGTGTTAAAATTTGCTCCAAAACGGGCTCGTCGGGTGCTCTGAAATCCGTGCGAACGAAAACATGGCACCGGAGCAAAACGCATCCCGAACACCCCCAATGGACCTCATACGCGCCCTAACGCGTGCCGGCATGCGTTTCGTGAACTTCCGAGCCGGTGTTAAACATTCCTCCAAATCGGGCTCGTCGGGTGCTCTGAAATCCGTGCGAACGAAAACGCGGCACCGGAGCAAAACGCGTCCCGAACACCCCCAATGGACCTCATACGCGCCCTAACGCGTGCCGGCATGCGTTTCGTGTACTTCCGAGCCGGTGTTAAACATTCCTCCAAAACGGGCTCGTCGGGTGCTCTGAAATCCGTACGAACGAAAACGCGTCACCGGAGCAAAACGCGTCCCGAACACCCCCAATGGACCTCATACGCGCCGTAACGTCTGCTGGCATACGTTTCCTAAAATTCCGAGCCGGTGTTAAACTTTCCTCCAAAACGAGCTCGTCGGGTGCTCTGAGATCCGTGCGAACGAAAACGCGGCACCGGAGCAAAACGCGTCCCGAACACCCCAATGGACCTCATACGCGCCCTAACGCGTCCCGGCATGTGTTTCGTGAACTTCCGAGCCGGTGTTAAAATTTCCTCCAAAACGGGCTCGTCGGGTGATCTGAAATCCGTACGAACGAAAACGCGGCACCGGAGCAAAACGCGTCCCGAACAGCGCCAATGGAACTCATATGCGCCCTAACGTGTGCCGGTATGCGTTTCCGAACTTCCGAGCTGGTGTTAAATTTTCCTCCAAAACGACCTCGTCGGGTGCTTTGAAATCCGTGCGAACGAAAACGCGCACCGGAGCAAAACGCGCCCCGAACACCCCCAATGGACCTCATACGCGCCCTAACGCGTGCCGGCATGCGTTTCGTGAATTTTCGAGCCGGTGTTAAAATTTCCTCCAAAACGGGCTCGTCGGGTGCTCTGAAATCCGTGCGACCGAAAACGCGGCACCGGAGCAAAACGCGTCCCGAACACCCCCAATGCACAATATACGCGCCCTAACGCGTGCCGGCATATGTTTCGCGAACTTCCGAGCCGGTGTTAAACTTTCCTCCAAAACGGGCTCGTCGGGTGCTCTGAAATCCGTGCGAACGAAAATGCGGCACCGGAGCAAAACGCGTCCCGAACACCCCTAATGGACCTCATACGCGCCCTAACGCGTGCCGGCATGCGTTTCGTGAACTTTCCAGCCGGTGTTAAAATTTCTCCAAAACAGGCTCGTTGGGTGCTCTGAAATCCACGCGAACGAAAACACAGCACCGGTGCAAAACGTGTCCCGAACACCCCCAATGGACCTCATACGCGCCCTAACGCGTGCCGACATGGTTTCGTGAACTTTCGAGCCGGTATTAAAATTCCCCCAAAACGGGCTCGTCGGGTGCTCTGAAATCCGTGCGAACGAAAGCGCGGCACCGGAGCAAAACGCGTCCCGAACACCCCCAATGGACCTTATGCGCGCCCTAACGCGTGCCAGCATGCGTTTCGTGAACTTACGAGCCGGTGTTAAAATTTCCTTCAAAACGGGCTCGTCGGGTGCTCTGAAATCCGTGCGAACAAAAACTCGGCACCGGAGCAAAACGCGTCCCGAACGCCCGCAATGGACCTCATACGCACCCTAACGCGTGCGGGCATGCGTTTCGTGAACTTCCGAGCTGGTGTTAAAATTTCCTCCAAAACGGGCTCGTCGGGTGCTCGGAAATCCGTGCGAACGAAAACGCAGCACCGGAGCAAAACGCGCCCGAACACCCCCAATGGACCTCATACGCGCCCTAACGCGTGCCGGCATGCGTTTCGTGAATATTTTCATCTTATGTTAATGTTTGTTTTAATCATATTAAATTATTTTAATTTCTAAAAATTCAATTTAAGTTGTATTAATTCTAGAAAAATTCCAATAATTCATTCTTAAAATAAAGGCTTTTAAAACTCTAGAAAATCAGGATGTTACACTACCTATGAAACAAGACTAGTGCTTTAGCATCTAGACTATTCTCAGCATTAATATTTTGTATCCTTAAAATTGTGTGAAAAGCGCTAACATTACCAAAACATCATTTGTTGTCAATCACTTTGATCCTTTGGAGTTCTTGTTCTTGATTCCAATTTGAACTGTTGCTGTTAGTTTCTAGCTTCAAATCTCAATCTGGTTTCTCCAAAGTGTTTTGTCTTTGCGGCATTTCTTTCATGTTGTTGGATCGTTAATGCCCAATGCTTGATTTGTACAGGCTGGTTGTGTTCATAGTTTCATGGATTCCTCTTGTTTTCCACCTTGTACTTTGGGGTTTTAGCTGGAAATCCCAATAGAGTATTCTGGTAATTAGGACTGAAACCAAGTCAAGTTCTAACTGTTAAATGTTCTTTGTTCATGAAAACTAATTCCTTTCATTAGACTCAGTTTATTGGGTGCTCTTGTGTTAAATTTTCCATCATTGTATGCCATAGCATGATCCAAGTTGGATCTCTATTTCTTGTGTTCCTTAACATGCCATTGGCTCTAGATGGCGGATTGGTTTATCCTGTATGAAACAGTAGGGATTTTTTTGACTTGTCTTTGTGTTAAGGGTGTGCAATTTGGTGGTTTTCCTACGTTGAAACTTCTGAATTAGAGAAGCTATTCGTAGTTCTAAGCTCGAAATCAAAGATGGATCTATTTCTTAATTGGTGTTGACATGTTTTTAGGTTATGTTTAGTGCATATGTAGGTAAATGATGGGACTTTTCTTCTATAGATCTTGGGTCATCTTTTTTCATGCCAAAATTTGCTACACATTCCACCGTTTTTTCTATAGTTATTCTATATGGTGGAATTTCTCTTACTCCCACTGCTTCGGGAATGGCATATTTTGCCTTCAATAATATCTTGAACCATCTTTAAAAGAACAAGAAATAAATGACACAAGTCATGTTTGGAACGTGTTGAAAATCTTGTTTTGTCAATAGTATTGATCGAAAAATAACTGTGCTTGCCTTGATCTATTGATTTTCTTATTGTTAGACCTTACGCATCAAGATTGTAGTATTCTACCTTAAAAAAGACTGTAAGATTCTGCCTGCTATTCTAGGCATTGTTGTCTTGAATTGGATATTCACCTTTGTATTGTTTTTGTTACTTACCAGTTCACTTTTTGGTTCTTTTGGTATATGTAGTACCAGCTGAATATATCAGAAAAAACTAACAGCTGCTACTGTGTTGTTTCAGATAAAAGCCACAATAATTTTGAATGGGACCTTTGTGAAGCTATGAATAGACTTGGCCAGTGTTTATATGGCCTTTTTATTTACAAGGCATTCGTCTATCAATTCAAATGGCATTTTTTAGCAATTTTAACGGCATCGTTATCTGTATTTAGTTCATTTCAATCAAGTAAATAATCTTCATAAACATGTAATATGATTCTTTTGTTAATTCGTAGCAACGCACGAGCATTCAGCTAGTATCGATACAACCGTCAGCAAGCCGGTTAGTTTTCTAATTTGCAAAAAGAAGGAAAAGTACTAGATCGATGTGTTTTATTAAAAATAGTATATAATAAAAATTGAAGACTACATGAGCATGTTCGGTGAAAATAGTTTATGAAATCGTATGCATATTAGGGTTGTTCTTTCAAGCTGCGATTTATGGTTTTTAATTGTAATTTATTAGTCTAATAAATAGTAATTGTTGAAAAAACTAAAATTAAAGTTAAAATCTGACTGAAAAGCTAAAAAGAACATGCCAATATTACTATATACTTGTGTGTAACAAAGTTGCAATGGAGTTAGTTTCAAATATTAAAGTGGAGGGTTATAAGAAAAAAAATTTAAACTGTGTGTCGGTGAAAAGGTTGATCCAGATTGGATCCGAGCGGTTTGTTGCTCGCAGACAGGCACCTTTGGACTTTCCATTCCTTATCCCTCCCTCGAGAGCAAGATTGCAAACTCGTCCAACGGTCACAAGAAACCAGCCAAATAGCCAAGAGCCCCTTCTGTTTCTCCCATCGAAACCCCCACTTCTCGATCCTTAACGTTTTTCCCCTTCGCCGTAGTCGTAGGCTCGCCGACGTGACGAGAAGCAGCGGCGGAGCACAGGAGCCCTTCATCGTGGCGACGAGGAGGGCGAGGGAAGCGGGAGGGATTCGAGGCGGTGTCGTCTCGTCTCTCTTCCCCAAATCCCCTCCTTAGCGGCGGACGAGAGCGAGGCGGCGGCGCCTCTCAGCTTCCCCAAATTTCCCGTGCTCGTTGACGGATGGGGGCGGGGGGAAACGGCGCCGCAGGCCTCCCTTTCCCTCCGCATTGGGCGCAAGTCCTCGCTGGGCATCGACGGCAACGAGGAGGTGGGGAGGAGTCGCCGAGGCGGTTGCGCCTCGTATGTCTCCATGTTTCCCTCTTCGGCTTCCGCCGGCATCGCCTGCCTCCCCGTGGCCGTGAGCCGGTGGGTCGAGAGGCAGCGACGGTGTAGGGGGAGGGGCGCACGTGGCCGCCCAATGCAACCGCGGTGGAGTTCTTTGCGGCGTAGCACGCGAGCAGTCCGCAGCAAGTCCTCCGTCTTCCTCGGCAGCGAAGACGTCAACGACATTGCCGACTTCGACCTCGCCGCCGCTCTCGCCACCATCACGGCCCCGGCTCGCTCCGCCACCGCCGGTCCGCTCATCACGTTGGTCGTGCTCCCCCTTTCCCCACCAAGTCCCCGGGATGAGCTGCTGCCCTCAAGGTCTCCGTGCTGCCTCCACCTCCTCACCACGGTCGCCGCCGACCCCATCTTCTTAGTTCGAGATTAAGCTAGATCCAACCCTCTCCTCCCCGTGCGGCCTCCGCCTCCTCACCTTGGTCGCCGCCAACCCCATCTTCTCACGGTGACGCCGCCTTCTCTCCACTCCTGTTTCTGGCCATTTCTTAGCTTGTATACTGTTGCCTGTAAGTCATTTATTTCGACTGAATAAGCTATGAAGGATTCAACAATTCATCTTCCCCTTGTTTCTGGCCATTTCTTAGCTTGTATACTATTGCCTGTAAGTCATTTATTTCGATTGAATAAGCTACGAAGGATTCAACAATTCATCTTCCCCTTGAGGTATGGACATGTAGAATGGAGAATCGCGGTTTGATGCTTCAGCAATTTACAGAGAACATCCTGATGGCGCTGCTCTTGGTGTGGTTTACTGGCTGATTTGTGCTGCAAGGTGGGACTGGACCTCAGTGAGTATGTGGTACTCTACTAATTCAGGTGGTTCTCTCGGTTATCAATTGCGGTGTATTCTGAAAGAAAAGTAACCCATGTCATAGTATCTTAATGTAATTAATTATGTATTGCTTTGCTTGCACTGGAAGATCCATCTTTTGGGAAATCATTTTGTCAGCTCATTTTGTCTGGTGTTGTCAGGTTATATTCACCATTGTGTCAAACATTGAGTGTTGGAAGAATAAGCAGCAGCAAGCTGCTGACTTCAAAGTTGGATGCCTTGACAACTTTATTGATTTTTCTATATTCAGGTATCCAGCAAACTTATCTTCTTTCTCTGATTTTTCTCTTGAAATGTATCCGGTGTGTTTCTGACCGATCATTTGAATAATAAAAAAACCCAAAGAAATATACTGGTTATTGTGATACTCTGATAATTGAAACGTGCATTTAGCTATTACTCAAATCACCTAGATGTTGCTTAGGCTGCTATTGTTCATGACAGCTTGAAAATTCTTACTGAAACCAATTATTTTGTTTTTTTTGTTCTGTTGATAATTTCTACATAGTTAGAAACGTGTGACTTGTGCGTTGGACTTTGGATTATGTAAAACATTCGCTGGTCCTTGTAGTATAAATTTTCTTAATACAAATAGGACTTATTGCTTGAAGTATGTTTCACCTCTTCAGGTAGTTCCATTACAATGGCTTAATTTGGTTTGCACCTGCACGTTTTCATATAATGTGGTTTAGGGAAAGGAAAAGGTACTCTAGATGATCTGTTTCGCAAACCAAATCCTCGAATATGGTTGCTGATGACAGAGCATTTCAGTTCTGGAATTGCTGTCGACATGGATCATCAGTCACTCTATTCTCAGACTATTCCGATTTACCTCTAATTGATTTGTTTCATAATGGGCTTAAGCACGACAATTTTTGTATGTTTTTTGTTCTTTGCTATTTTCTACGATTGAGCGATTGGATATTGGATATTTTCTTAGCTGAAAATTTGTTCCTTTTTCTACCGAGAAATAATGGAACACACTATCGAAGATAATGCTATAGCACACATAAACAATCTTCACTCGAATGTTCAGTTTTTATTTACTGTTTTGTGCTAATTGAGTATGTTAACTATCTTCTCAACATAGTTTATGTTCCTTTACCGACCTGGCTCTTCATGCATTAGATCTGTTATCCCTATCCTGATTCCGATTTACCTCTAATTGATTTGTTTCATAATGGGCTTAAGCACGACAATTTTTGTATGTTTTTTGTTCTTTGCTATTTTCTACGATTGAGCGATTGGATATTGGATATTTTCTTAGCTGAAAATTTGTTCCTTTTTCTACCGAGAAATAATGGAACACACTATCGAAGATAATGCTATAGCACACATAAACAATCTTCACTTGAATGTTCAGTTTTTATTTACTGTTTTGTGCTAATTGAGTATCTTAACTATCTTCTCAACATAGTTTATATTCCTTTACCGACCTGGCTCTTCATGCATTAGATCTGTTATCCCTATCCTGATTTTCATTGATTTCTGCTCTATAGAATCCCATGCCCAAAATAGTGACATGTCTCTTTCTCAGTTAGCGGCCTTCCTTTCCATGACGCTTCTTTTTCATGTGACTGGAAACGTCGGCAGTTGGGGACGCTGTCACCCGTCACCGCAGGTATGAAAGTGCTTTGTATATTTACAAGAATTGCTTCTTATGCATTACCTATTACGAATATCTGCAACATGTATGTATCTAGCAACACACTTATTTTTACATTCTTTGCCTATATGGTAGTTCATTTCCTTTCTACAAACTATATGATAGGTTCTTTGTGTAAGCTACGTACAACCTTGTATCGCTATATGATCTACTACAGTATGCTTACCATTATATAAGAGAGCTTTTCCCCGTCCTGCTCTGCTGTGCTGCCTTTGTATAACCATGTTATGAGGTTATAGATGCATTTAGCTCAGTGTGCTCATAAATGACAACAACAACATCATAGTATCCAGTAATGGTTTAAATATGCTCATACAAGATAAAGATGGAACATGTTCTTCCTCCATCAGAAATATTGTCTGTAATGAAGTTCTTCCTTTTCTTTGGTGCAAATGCTTTTCTGTTCTCTATAATATATTGAAGTTGATCATATATAGGACTTTTGTTTCATCTTAGGTATATATACGTTTGCTGTGTTCAGCTAAAGAAGGAATAAATCTTATTATCCTATTGCTAGCATCTCATGAATATTTACCTTATGTCTGACTTTTCCCCTTTTTATTTCCCCCTGTCATGCACAGTTAGATGCTCTCTTTTCCATGTGATTTACTCTGTTCACTGCTTAGGCTAATCACACTTCGTTTTTTCCTTATTCTTTGTTATGTCTACCTGCCTAAGGAAAACATATATATAGTTTCATACTTTTTTCATCTCATACCCTTGTTTGTTCATAGGTGTAGCGAATTAGAATGTTACGACTATTCATATAGGATTATGGATTCCCTGCTTTGTGCAGGAGTTTTTCCAAATATGTTGCAGTTAGCTAGAGTGAATCAACTCCCATTCCCTGATTCTGGAGCTTTGTTTTACAGCTTTAGAAGATTTTTTTCTTCACATTTCCCTTGTTCTCGAGCTATATGTTTTGCATGTGCTAACGTCTATGGTGCAGGATGCTTATATTATTATGTTTTTTTTGGCCCCAGTTGCAATCTATTTGGTTTATAAGCATGTAATTACAGCTTGCATATCTGTTGAGCCTGTGCAATTGCTCAAAAGGATATACACAAAAAATGACATCCACTTTGCTCTTGTTTCGATATGCGAGATGTAGTCACCAACACCGATTTTTGAAGGCGGCAAGGTTAATCACTTTTCTTGATTTTTCTGCTTTTCTTTGGTGCTGCCGTAAGATTGCAAACATTCATTTTGATCTTGTTATTGCCATAATTTCCTTTAGGATCTCCAATTCCTTTATTTTTCTTGTGGCTCAACTTGTCATAGGTTTTCTGACCAATTGAATATGGGCCCTTATAGCATACTTGTTAATTGGCAAACCGAGCCGCTTTTGAATAAGTAACTCAATAAAATTTTGATTGTGGGTTCACTTAAACAAATCAATCCTTCATTTTGTCTGAGCTTTTGTCCCCTTTGGATGCTGAGGTGATCTTTAGTGCATCTCTGTTTCTTTTGTTGGCATTTATTTGCGTTTAAAGATGTTTTTTTGGTTTTCGTTGTATTTGGTCATGTTAATGCTCTTTGTTCTGTTGCCCCTGCATTTGATCAAGTGACTATTGACTTTGGTTCATAACATAAATAATTGGGCATACTAGTAAAATGAAAGTGGATTTTGTATAAGATGTGCTGAGTTTAGTTAAACAAAGAGTCTTTCTCTTGGTCTAAAGTTCATTGTGCTATTCTGTATGGGACACTTAGGCATGGGCATGGCCTACCATGTTGTGTCCTGCTTGGTTGTGAAATGAAAGTTATCTTCTCTCATTTTGAATTGGTTTGTGAACTATCACAGTTTGTTACATTTTGATTCTTTGTTATGATACAACCCCTCCATCCTAAGGCTAATATGATGGGCCCCTTAAACTGCATGATATTAACCATTTGCTTTTGGTTAAACTACAAAAGCAATGTACCTAAGCATTGATATGCACAAAGGTCCAGGCTGTTGCATTTTGCATGTATTCATTCTGCTTTCTTATTTAAACTAGGTTTATTTTAGACTTCAATACATTAGCAAGATGTAGTTCAATTAACTTCTACTGTATGCTTCTTTCATAGATGCTTCTTGGTTTATTAATTTGAACTAATAGTCCTATCGTTGAATACCCCTTTGTGCTGTTCTTATCATATTCTTAAAGGCGATTTTTCATTGTTTCTCTTGTCATGAGTGTGGATGCTAGTTGCTACAAGTAGAGCCACCAAGGTGATGCCTAATAGTCACAAATTTGCTTCAGTTATTTGTTCTACGACTCTTTTTTGTACCATTATCACTATGCATGTTGGTTGTTTTGCAGGATTTCTATAACTTGCCAGATGTATACTTGATGCTGTCTTTTTCAAGATGTGTTGAGGACCTCCAAACGTTTCAATATGAAGGTCGGCACTATGAGCTTCACAATCCTAAAGAAGAGATATCCTACAAAAGTTTGATTACTCATGCTAATGGAGCAAATTCATTTATATCTGAGCTAGGCGCGTCCCTCAAAAAGTATGTGAGGTCAACGGCATGTTTATTATATCCATGTTTACATTGTGAGAAAACACCTAAAGTTTACACCCTATTGCCTGAAGCTTGCTTTTTGGCCACTTATAGCTGATGATATTTTGTCCTTTTTATTTAGAGCTCATGTGTTCCTCAATCAAGGATACATTGTGTTGCAAATATTTTGATTGCGACTTGGCCCCGCCTGTCATGCAGTCCAAAGATAAGTAAAAAAGATGTCCATTTTCATAAAATAGATACTAGATTTTTTTTTTGTGTCGACCTGAAATGTTTCTTGAATTCTAATGCTCTGTGCATATGATGTGCTAAGAGTATCATTGATAATGCAGATACTGACATCCAAAGCATCTGTCCAAACTATACTTATTTCGGATATGATTCTTCAAAATAATTGCCAGCTCATTTGGATCTTCTACAAAAGTTGCAATTCTGCAATCTATACTTATTTCGGATATGATTCTTTAAAATCATTGCCAGCTCATTTTGAATCTTCTACAAAAGTTGCAATTCTGGCTATAAACGACAGTCTCATTGAGTACAGGTCGGGATAGGAGGTATTTATTTCAGTGCTATATGTTTTCTTTTATGATGTTTATTGAAAAATTGCTATCTATTGTCTCAATCTGATTTTGCTCACGTAGTACATGGGAAAGAATAAACATTCAGTTTTGTGTTTATTCTGACACATTCTTCAATTGCAAATGTTATATTTTGTTGTTGATATCTTGTCACCTTTGTTAAACAAAATCTGCATGTTAGTACCATTATACCATATTCTGTCAAAGAATGCCATATTTTACGTTTTTTGGCTATAGTTTTGTATCTTTCACGCAAAAAGGTACAAAGAATTAAATTGTGAATAACATTTTCTATTCTCAGCTCTTGCAAATGAACATTAACGTCGCTAGATTTAAATACTTTGAGAAAGCTATATATCATATTATGCCTAAACCATTCCTTTAAACGAGGTTAGTTCCAGATATTTATTTGGTTACAATAGACAAGTCCAGTAGCCCCACATTGTCATCACTAGGCTTCTCATGAAGTTCTTCTTACGCTGTTATATTTACATATATGTGTTAATAATAATTAATATATACACACACACACATACATAGATAGAGATACATACATTTATACACACACAAATACATATATGTATATGTATACATACATATATATATATACATATATGTATGTATGTCCCCATGTCGGTATTTTTAGGAAAACGATGAATATCTACGTCCATGTCGTGTCATGTCAGATATGTGTGTTCGTGCCTATGCAACCGAGAGACTACGTATCAGACTATGCATCTCTAGATATTTTCCTTGCGGAGCTATATTTTTCTCTCATGGCGCAATGTAGCGCGCTATTCTTTCACTAGAATTCCTTATGTGTGGGAGATTTCGCCGTTCCTCGCTGCCGTACACTCTTGGTTTGCCCGCGTGCACCGCGTGCCCCTGGAGGCCTCGCGAGGTTGCCTCACGTGGGAGTGGCTGACTGCCTGCGCGTGGCACCAATGTTTCTGGCCGCGTCTGTTCCATCTGCTCGTGTATCCACCTTGCTCTCTGCATTTCTTTATTTGCTCCGTTCTCTCCGCATTTCTCCCTAATTCTCACGTGCAACCTGCTCCTGCGCGTGGAACCAATGTTTCTGGCCGCGTTTGTTCCACCTGCTCGTGCATCCACCTTGCTCTCTGCATTTCTTCATTTGCTCCGTTCTCTCCGCATTTCTCCCTCATCCTCACATGCAACTTGCTCCAGCGATGAGGCCGTCGACCTCGTGCTTGTGCATTCCTGTAGCGGCAACGGAGCCGACTCGCATGGATCCCTCAAGCCCTACCTATCTCTCAGCTCAGCCTCCATTATTCTCTTCCCTGTCGCCGGTTCCATCCACCTCCATTGCTGGCCCCCATCCTCCGCCCCTGCCGTCGCCCTATCCGCCTACACCCGCCACTCCCATCTAGTGCCTCTGCCGCCGCTCCATCCTCCATGCTCGGCACCCCATCCATCTCCCCTCGGCCCCCACAATCCTCCTCCATCGCCTCCACCCATCAGCCTCTAACTGCGAGAATGACAGATTTTGCTAACATCGGACCTCTCCCTCGTGACTACCTCCTCTCACAGCGGTGTGGAATGACCAGACGCATTGCCATCATCGCTACTTCACTGGCCACCATCGCTCGGGAGGAAGGTGCTGCCGCACTCTGGAAGGGCAACATCCCGCATCTCCACCGCCAGTGCATCTATGGCAGCCTCCGTAGTAGTCTCTATGATCCCGTACACTCCCTTGGTTTCTCTTCTCTCCCTATCACTTTGTTTATCGAGTACTTGGTGTGCAATGCGATAATCAGTTCACCGAATTGTACTTTGCAGGTCAAATCCTTCTATATTGGGGAAGACCAGGTTGGGGATGTGCAATGCAATATCTTTCCTATGTATGACATTCTACTGGGAGTAGTTGATTTTGCCACCCAGACCTTCCTTACGAAGAAATTATTCACAGCGGAAGTTTTCTTTACTTCAGTAGGTGGAATGATTTTGTGAATTCTTCACCGTTGAGAAAACAATTTTGTGAGTGCAGACTTCTGTGCTTAGCAAAAGAGTTACGCTGTGCTTTGAAGGTTGTTGGGATGGTCTCTGAATTTCTACTACTTGTGAGCATTAGCTCGATGGCTTAAGTGGGGAAGGGGAGAAGTGAGCCTTTGTTTATGTGGCATGGTGAATTTTACATGGTGTGTGTTCTTGCCAAGTACCATGTCTTCTGCTCAATTTATTCTGCACTTGTAAGATGGATGGAAGATTTGCACTGGGGAAAATGTAAAACAGCGGTATGGGGAAAAGGAGGGGTCTTTAGTTGGTGTTGGGAGCTGTTGCTTACTAGGAGGGTTTAAGACTGGTAGAGATTTCAGAGCATCAGGTGCTGTTTGATTGATGAATTTACTTGCTATTTGGTCTAGGCATGTGATTGCTGCTTTGCAGTAATAGTATTATTTTTGCTAATTAGTATTTAGCCAAAGAAGTATTTGTTCTGAGTTCCGGTGATAATGATCAAGGCTAAGATTTCTGTAAAAAAAATTATTGGTGGGCCTTAATTTCTTAACAACATATGGGTAAAGTATGTCCTTTCCACTACATCAGTAGCCTGTAGATATTTTACTGGTTTGACTTTTCTCTACTATTGTCTTTAGTGATAGCAAGTGTTTCAATAGTTGCCCTTTTCCTACTGGAACTGCAGTGCTTTCAACATACTTTTTTGCAAATGCCTACATTAAGGATGAATACAATGTTAAGCGCAGGCTGTTTTGGGAGCTACTGACATAAACTACGATTATTGCCATTAGAACAACTTTACTCCTCAATTGACAGTTTCTTTTCCTTTAAGATTTAGAAATTGAGGTTTGAGCTGCAAAGGCTGAACTTCAGCCGCTGAAGCATGTTAATTTGAACTGTATTTGTATGCACAATTTTTGGTCTTGAATTTATTGTTGTTATCATTTCAAATTTGCATTAGCATTGGAAGATGTAGTATGACCAGCATATGTTACTTGTGACAAATGACAACAAAAGCATATTTGTTTTTCTCTGAATGATCTATTGTTCATATATGTTTTCCTCCTTGCACTGTTGTCAGATCTACTAGACCTTACCTATATGTCATTTCCAGTCTGCAATTGCAATTGGGAGTATGTTGCGTCAGGTATGTATATGCAATCTCAAATCCGTGCAAGAGAACTAACTGTTATTTTACTAGGTAACTGTTGATTTTATGATGGTTCATTTTGGGTGTCTTATGGTATTAGCTAAGTAGTATGTCCTCATGGTATTTGAACCAAACTGATAAAATACATGGGGGACAAAAGATCTTATATCCTATGCCAGATTGCTATGACACCTATTAGGGAGCCCTTATTTCATGTGAAAAGATCCTAGGCCACTAGCCTACTAGCTTTCATGCATGACGTGTGGCTCAGTACTATGTGAATGAGGTTGCTGTGTTGGAGGACAATGCCTGTGCTTTTCCTACAACTATCATTTGCCACAACGTATTTCCCTTCAAGATATGTACATGTCCATATCTTTGTGCCTTTGCCCTTAGAAAAGTTGGAATGCAAGGTTGTCGTATTGTGCGTACATGTGTAGTTGCGTGAATGCATTATATATGAAGCTTACTGTAAAATATACCCCTTACATGCTCTGGTTTATTTTCTTGTGCTAGATAAACTTGCAGTTAGCAACATAAATGGGTGCTATGCTCTTGTAGAGAAACATGCTTGAAAAAGAAAAGCATATGATTGCTGTAGTTGCTTATTAAGCTTTGATACAAGCGTGATGCTTTTCTCCATTGGTGATGTGAGAATTTGTTGCTTATATTTATTTGTTATTTATATTTTTCGTTTCTCATAGTTTTCATCTTCCTTTTACTCGAGATGCTCATACGTAGCTACTGGCAGCTTAAACTAGCATGAATTTTCAGTTCGCTTTCTGCTCCAGCTGGTATTTACATGGACTTACAATGCTTATGTTGATATTTCTATTTGGCTTGAGCAACAATGAAAGAGATGGGAAATATTGTTTGGCTCTTGCCGATGCCATCCAGCTTTTTGTTCATCACAGCCCATTGTTGCCATCCAGCTTTTTGTTCATCACAACCCATTGTAGGAATAATCTTTAGTCTCCTACCAACTATCATTTAATTTGTGTGTGAATCAAATCTTGAAGTCCAGACTTTGTTTAAGATCCCATCCCCTTTGTACTTACTAATTCTAGATCTCTGAGCTGCTAAGACACATCTTGAGCAGTGATACGTAATTAGAGATGACCAGGAACTTAATTCACAGAAAAAAGAAAAGAAAATGACTGGGAACTGCAAAATCTGTTATTCTGTTTATGTCGAGTGCCTGCTTTATACCTGTTGGATTTAGAAGGAACTCGAAGCAGGTAGCTAATAAGAATTCTCTCTTCAGGGACTTCTGGCACTTTACAAAAGGGTTCCTCCCAAACTTTACTAAGCTAGGATCATGGAATGTGATTATGTTCTTGACACTGGAGCAGGTAAACCAATAGCTGAATTTATAACTGTTACAACGAAATTATATACGCATGTCATGCTGCATCAAATATATAGTAAACTGTTGTCTGTTTACTTACACAGGTCCAAAAGCTATTTGTAAGAAAACCTGCAGGTTAAAGATAAGGCCATATGTTTTTTTGCAGAGAAGTGACATACAAGATTTTTTCCCTACACAGGTGACGCTTTACCCCTTGAGAATCAGGGATAAAGGGGAAATCTGGCACCTCAATTATCAGATACTGTAAAAAATTTAGAAGGCCTTTTTTTGCATGACCCTGAAATGACTCTAAAGTAGCGAATAGATGTCAATCAAAGTGTTTTACTTTGTCATGAATGGAGCTGCAGTAGAAGATTTGGTGGAGACTAGTTGATCTTTTAATTGTTTGTGTTGCCTATCGTCTCCATCGTTTTTGCTATCAGCAGAATTATATAGTTGGAATGCTTTATGTAGCAGTTTCTAGAATTGCATTCAAGGATAATTTAGAGATGCTCATAGAATATGATCGAAAATATTGTATCTAATGAAGTTTTTCCTTTTTTTTTTTTTGGTGCAAATGCTTTTCTACTCTCTCTAATATATTGAATTTACTCATACATAGGACTTTTTTTAGTCTTAGGTATATGTTCATTTGCTGGGATATGTAAGATGTTATTTGGTCACTTGTTAAGCAAAGATTTGAAATACTATAACAGCCAATGGCGTACAGCAGTGCCAAAGAGCAACTCTGTGTAAGGTCACACTCTGAATTAGTACGATGTTTGGCAGGCCTTTCTTTAGATAACAAAACTTATGTTACAACTAACACATGTAAATTTCATTACACGCCATATAGTGCACAGCTTGCTAGCTTGATTCAGGCTAATTGTTATTACATAGCACAAAGAATGTATTACATGCCATTTGTACATTTGATAGTTGTACAGCAGATGAACAGATGGAGGTACATTTCTAGCTTTGCTTGACATATTTGTCAAATAGACCGTGTCTAGCTGGTTTGAAATGGTCTGTCTCATAGACCATGTCTTTTGCAGGAAGCAATATCATTTTTTTTTGTGATAAAGGAACCAAAACATTCAGCTGAAATAACTAGGTACGGTTTCTTTACTATTATTTAACGTTAAAGTAATCATCATATTGTATCCATACCATAAATGATATGTGAGGTTTACTACTATGGCGTAGATATTTGTCTTATTTCTATCTATTTATCTCTGATACGAGATAGATCCAAATATGTGAAAATGTTTTCGTGTCATTAGATGTAGTTTATGTTCCGAGCGCATAATCAAAATTGGACGACGCAGTGTAGCACGTGGCCCTTTCTAGTTGTATTCAACAATGAATTATTCGATAATTGTTGTGGTTAATTAGTTTTAAAAGACTATAAAGAGTACTTAGTTTTGTTTCTTGACACAATTCCGGTAGTTTTATGGTGCTATTCTGTGTAGCATATCAAAATTACATAAAAGCAGCCATACTGTTTTAAACAGTAAAAGATTGGACATTTCTTGTAGTTATTTGGTTTTATATGACTTGGTTGAGGGCTGTTGTTTTCTTTGCTCAATTATTGCACTTTTATATGGTTGTGTTCTCTGTGTCCTGTAACAATTATATAGGTTCAGCGTATTGGTGAAAGATTGGACATTTCTTGTGTGTTTTTTTGGATGAACTATGTGCGGACCTACTTGATTTCTTGGCTTCTATGCTTGTAGGTTTATGGTTCTATTGTCATCTAGTTGTCATAATAAGGTAGGAGCAGTCATATTAGATAGGCATGTGGTTTTTGCATGTTTGTTGGCTGACGAATAATCTACTAATCTAACTTCAAACTTACAATGCACCAATTAATCCTTTGCATATTGCTCTCATGTGCAGGATTTACAGCTCCAACTAAGCCTATAAGCTTGTTGCTGGTTTTACCTGAATAGTTTGCAAACTTTATCGGCCAGTAAGTTTTCGTTAATCTATGTTCCATGTTTTGTAGTCTATTGCCCAGGATCTCTAATATTGACGGTTGAGCATCAATTTCTCTCTCTCTTCTTCCTGTGCTCATTTTGCCTTGTATTTACTTATGAGAATTGTCACTTCAATCTTAATGCTTCATCCGTGGTATTTCTAATATGTTAAATGAATAATAATTATCTCAATAAAAACCAGTTGAATAATAGGTTATGTACACTATATGCCATTGTTAGTATAACACATATCAATTGTACAAATAGAACATGCAGATAACCCTTATATTAATTTTCCAAGTCCATTCGTTTGTCATGTATCTCCATCTTTATTGAATACAAGCTAAGAAATATTGGACTTTTATTGGCACCTGCTTTAGTTGCAGTTGGGAGGTGTTTGTGAAGCACTTGCTTTCTGATATATTTTTTGATCAATTTATGTGTTGCTTTTCATTAGTTTTTCTTTTTATTTCAAGGCTTTAAATGATGCTATTCTTACTCCATTTGCCTTATTTCCATATATGTTCTGATCCTAATGGATACTCATACAGATACACAACTTTTGATAGTGAAAATTGGGAGATTGCATATTCAACTTTGCTATTTTGGTTTTAACGCTTACCTCCTTTTTTATTTAATGCATGGAAAATTATTTATTTTTTGGTGTTAAATAACATATTGGTGCCCTGCTTTTGGAAAAAAAATTGTGCACAACTAGACTTATTCATATCACTTGTTTGTGCATTGAAATTTCAGAAGGTTGGTGGGTTAGAGCCGTTGGGGTGTGTTTGCACAAACCCTAACAGAGCCTAGAAGGTCTTGGAGTGCATATTTTTTTGAGCTAAAATTTTACAAGATCACGCAGACTGACTCTTCTGTCCTTGTACATCATTATCCATTAGAAATGGAATATGCTCTGGTTCTTTGTAGTGTCTAGCAGCGTAGTGTGAATTGCTCATCTTCTATTGATTGTAACTTCATCGAGTCAACACTGTAGATTTTCAATTTAATTTTAGGTGTACAAAAATCCATGCTAATACATATCTCATCGTTAGAGGAATCTGCGCATTTGAATACCATTTCCATGTTTAAATAGATCAACCTTATTTCTCACAATAAAATATGTTCTTTTATGTGTTTAGTGTCTACAAATCTATATTGCTTTGCTTGTTTCTGATCAGTTAGTTATTGTATACTTATCATAGTTTGGCACATTTTTTTCTTGGCACCGATGTGCAAATTTCTAAAAAAAAGAAGTGTTCTTTTCCCTTGTATTTTGTTGTCTGCTAGGTGCTCTTTTGTTTCGTGCTTAGGTTAATCTACCTCCTTTGTCAGTATCTTGTAATCATTAACTGAAACTTCTTGACTTACAGATGCCTATGTTTCGTTCATACCATTATTCATGTCTCTTTTTCTTTGCATCAAATTAGTAATGTTTTTTTTAGGGGAATCCAATTGGTAATTGCTTATCTTGCAATTATGATGAATTATAGATTGACACTTGTGAGCACGAAGAAGGATGGAGCTTCCTATTAGCTGGATAAGCACACCTCAGAATGAACTTGGAAGAGCAAGGAGAAGGTACATTTTTCTCCTTTGCTAAAAAAAATTGCTTAGTTACTATGAATGGTGACATGATTGTTGTTGCTGATTGTAGTGTTTATATATCATTCCACCTCTTTTGGAACTTGGTGACATGATTGTTATTGTTAGTTGCACTGTTAGATACCATTCCACCTCTTTTTCGTACTTAGAACTCTGATTAGGATAGACACCATTTAGAAACAATATTCGAAATGTGTGCCTATCCGTGTCAGGTCAATCCTGCCTGTTCTTAGTTGGATTTTCAAACTCCAAAACATCCTTGTCCTTCTTGAGTCTACCTAAAATTTAGTGGGTAGAATCTCGCTCCTTTCATCTTCATCCTCATTCTATCCTTCACTCAATTGTTTTGTTGATAATCTTCCAAAGATGTGCCTCCTTATAGACACAATGTACCTCCTATCAATAAGAGAGATGAAGGAAAAGAAAGAAAAGAAAAAACAGCAATAGCTTCCATCTAATTTGCTCTCATCTCTCTTATGCAATTGTGTCACTGATTAGTTGGGCCCCTTCTCAGTGAAATGAATGCTTAAAAGTTGGGCCCTTCTCACTGACAACAAATTGGATGGAGGGGACTACTATTCTCTCTTTCTTTCTTTTCCTAAATTTCTCCTATTCTACCATAGCCACTATCTACTTTGGTTTCATTTCTCTTTTCTTGTTTTCTCGTTCTCTCAGCTGACCTTGAGGATGTTCTCTCCTTGATTTATTTACTTACTCCAAAGTTGGGACTCGTGATTTTTAGTAACTCATCTTTCTGCTGAAAATGTTTATTTATCTTCTAACCCTTTTTCTTTGTTTTTGATCTACCTATTTACATAAAATCTTAGGAATAAGGTATTTGGTTTTTAATATTTCTATTGTTTGTTGAGGCATATGTCACGAGGTTATTATTGCCTTTTGGTTTGTGGTTTTACTGAAAAGTTGATGCATTTAGTTTGTGTTCCTATTTATTGTTGGGTTGCTGAGGCATATGATTTTGTTAGTTCCATTGATTATAGCATCAGCTGTAGATGTTTACATCTTGGGACTGTTTATGTAGAAATCAAATAGCAAGATTGTTATGTGGGGTTAGGTCTATGGCCAGCACCACAAGGCCACAAATCCGGCCGAGGCATGAGCAGCCATCACTCTACTTGCTTGCAAAATATAGTTAGTAAAGATCCTTACGATCGGATTAGATGGATCCTTAAGTTACTTTCCTTTAAAATAGATTTGATTGTTAGGTCTTCTCTATTTAAGGAAAGATATTGTTCGAATAAAGCAAGTAAGGATTAGGTGATCATACCTGATCTCCTGCTCCTAACCTCCTCTCATCCTCTTCAGTACGGCTAGGGTTCTCTCTCCGCAGCTCCCTCACAGCACCTAGGCGCAATCCACATCCTATCAGTCAAATTCTCTCGTACCGCTTCCGTTCAGAACATCCATCACCTGACATCTTGGTATCAGAGCAATCTGTTGCTATGGCTGTCATGTCAAGCAACGGCGGTGATGCCGACTTTCAACAGGTGCACAAGTTTGCCAAAGTTAAAATTTCCTTCAAAACGGGCTCGTCGGGTGCTCTGAAATCCGTCCGAACGAAAACGCAGCACCGGAGGAAAACGCGTCCCGAACACCCCCAATGAACCTCATACGCGCCCTAACGCGTGTCGGCATGCGTTTTGTGAACTTTTGAGCCGGTGTTAAACTTTCCTCCAAAACGGGCTCGTCGGGTGCTTTGAAATCCGTGCGAACACCTTCAAAACGGGCTCGTCGGGTGCTTTGAAATCCGTGCGAACGAAAACGCGTCATCGGAGTAAAACGCGTCCCAAACACCCCCAATGGATCTCATACGCGCTCAAACGCGTGCCGGTATGCGTTCGTGAACTTTCGAGCCGGTGTTAAAATTTCCTCTAAAACGGGCTCGTCGGGTGCTCTTAAATCCGTGCGAACGAAAGCGGCACCGGAGCAAAACGCGTCCCGAACAGCCCCAGTGGACCTCATACGCGCTCTAACGCGTGGCGGCATGCGTTTCGTGAACTTTCGAGCCGGTGTTAAACTTTCCTCCAAAACGGCCTCGTCGGGTGCTCTGAAATCCGTGCAAACAAAAACGCTGCACCGGAGCAAAACGCGTCTCGAACACCCCCAATGGACCTCATACACGCCCTAAGCATGCCGGCATGGTTTCGTGAACTTGCGAGCCGGTGTTAAACTTTCCTCCAAAACGGGCTCCTCGGGTGCTCTGAATTCCGTGCGAATGAAAACGCGGCACCGGAGCAAAACGCGTCCTGAACGCCCCCAATGGACCTCATACGTGCCCTAACACGTGCCGGCATGCGTTTCGTGAACTTCCGAGACGGTGTTAAAATTTCCTCCAAAACGGGCTCGTCGTGTGCTCTGAAATCCGTGCGAACGAAAACGCGGCACCGGAGCAAAACGCGTCCCGAACACCCCTAATGGACCTCATACGCGCCCTAATGCGTGCCGGCATGGTTTCGTGAACTTTTCAGCCGGTGTTAAACTTTCCTCCAAAACGAGCTCGTCGGGTGCTCGAAATGCGTCGAACGAGCAACGCAGACCGAGCAAAGCGCGCCCCGAGCACCCCAATGGGCCTCATACGCGCCCTAACGCGCGTCCGGCATGCGCTTCGTGAACTTCCGAGCCGGTGTTAAACTTTCCTCCAAAGCGGGCTCGTCGGTGCTTAGAAATCCGT